>VWZU01001262.1:530980-612836 GCA_013397095.1 Sterrhoptilus dennistouni
AGTCTTGCTGGAGGAATTTATGGAGAACTATCTCCTGTGTATGGGACCCAGTGCTAGAGAAGGGGAAGGGCTCCTCTCCCTGAGGAGAAAGCAGCAGCAAAAACAACACATGATTGTAACCCAAATTCCCTTCTCCCTATGCTGCTGGGGATGAGGAGATAGAGATTTGGGATTAAAGTTAAACCTGAGAAGGAAGGTGGGGGAAAAGTGTTCTTAAGATTTGTTTTACTTCACATTATCCTGCTCTGACTTGATTGGTAATAAATCCAATTAATTTCTCCAAATCAAGCCTGTTTTNTATCTCCTGTGGATGGGACCCAGTGCTAGAGAAGGGGAAGGACTCCTCTCCCTGAGGAGAAAGCAGCAGCAAAAACAACATATGATTGTAACCCAAATTCCCTTCTCCCTATGCTGCTGGGGATGAGGAGATAGAGATTTGGGATTAAAGTTAAACCTGAGAAGGAAGGTGGGGGAAAAGTGTTCTTAAGATTTGTTTTACTTCACATTATCCTGCTCTGACTTGATTGGTAATAAATCCAATTAATTTCTCCAAATCAAGCCTGTTTTGCCCATGACAGTAATCAGTGAGTGACCGCTCCCTATCCTTATCTTAACTCATGAGCTTTCATTATATTTGCTCTCTCCAGCTGAGGAGGGGAGTTATAGAGCAGCTTTTGTGGGCACTGGCATCCAACCAGGGTTAAAACACCACAAGTGTTAGATTGCAGATTTTTCTGTCTCTGTAGTTTGTTCTGTCTCTGTTACACTGAAGGATGCTGC
Source organism: Sterrhoptilus dennistouni (assembly GCA_013397095.1). NCBI lineage: Eukaryota > Metazoa > Chordata > Aves > Passeriformes > Zosteropidae > Sterrhoptilus > Sterrhoptilus dennistouni. The sequence goes on from VWZU01001262.1 coordinate 531,761, forward strand.
AGATACAGGCAAACATTGTCCTGTACACCCAATGACAGGACTTAACACATCAGCACTTACCTGCTCACAAGTGTGGAGCTTCTGGAAGCTGTGGGAAGTATTCTCTCTCTTCACCAACTCATATTCATCTCCTGCCCTGTAGAGTTTCAGAAAGTCTTCCCTCTCCTTTGATTTTGGTTCTGGTGTGAATACATTAAGGCTTGAACTCTGGATACATGTTGTATTTGACAGGCTAATTGACCCATTTTAATTAATTGTCTTTGGCTCACACATAAGAGATCACCTTTCCCATAAGTAGCTTAAGGAATCCACTCATTAATCTTCTTAAGCAGCTATTCTGTTCTCACTTCCTCTGAGGCACTTGCTCACACAGCCTCCACACTAGACTCATCCAGCAAGGAAATCCCCAAAGGCTCTTCATTGAGCTCTGGGAGAACCTTACCTCACAAAATCATTCCTAGAAGAAATGTATCATTATATTTTATTTAGATGCTCTTTTACTGGGGGAAGTTAGCCAAATTAAGCTGACCTCAACTTGATTTTGAAGTTTTTCCAACTTTTAGGAACCATTACACAATTACACCTGGAGACAGGTGAGGCCCTCTAAAACAGTCTTTCTGGTGCTACATTAAAATCATGTCTGAATACAAAACACTGTGTTTTCCACCCCTTGCTATCATGATGAGATGAAGATATTGCATTAATTTTAAGTAAGCTTTGACAATTTCAAGTATAAACACATACTGAATCTCTGTTTTTGCCTGGTGTATTCTCACAGATAAAGAATTCATGAACCAAGAAGCTCTTGTGCTTTTTTTTTTTCCTGGCAGCATCACAAATTTTTTTGGAAATTGCCTTGTTTGGGCCACGTTTTCTTCTGCTGCTGCACAACCTGCTAGCAGAAAGATACTACTGTGGAAATAATGTAGTAAACTCTCTGTTCTCACTGGTGTAGTAGAAACAGGAACTGACAGACGTAGTTGAGTCAATGAATGGGATAGGGTGGATTTTAGAATATGCAATGAGAGGCAGCAAGGCTTAAAAAAAGCAGGGTGAGAGACTTGGGAAAAAGCTGATCCAGACTAGATACTGATGTTAGGACAAGGTCATAGGTTTTCAACATTTTTGGGAAGACAAGAGGGACTAACAGAGAAAGTGGGGGGGAATGGGAAAAATCAAAATCAGCTTTCTGTTTTGGTCAATCTGAATTGAAGTTGACAGCTATTTAGCCCTAAAATTGTGTCAGATGAAAGCTGAAATGTTAGTTTGGACAGGAGAGTGACACCAGTCAGTACTGTGTTTGTCAGGATGCTTGTTGAATCTGTGTGGATGAAATTACCCTCAGAGAATGTGCAGAGGGAAAAAGAGTTTTAGGGCCAAGGATATGGAACCACCACAAAACATTTCAGACATAAAAGCCACTTTGAAGGGTTGGAAAGTTCATGGCATCCTAACCAAATGTGGCTGATCAGAAGCATGGAAACCAGGGTAGTGTGGCATCCTTAGAGTCAGCACATGCTGAGCTGTATTTAGAGGTGTACAAAGAACTGTTAGCAGGATAAGGCTCTCTGTCCTTCCCAGTGGTGAGTGCAGAGGAGTCCTTAGCAATCTGTGTCCATCTCTGTGGGGCAGCAAGCTTAGTACAGGGCTGGTTTGATATTATTTATGGGAGTGGCACTAGGCCAACTACACAGGCTTTCAAAATATCTTCCTTTTTTTTTATAAAGAGGTAAAGAACCCAAACAAGCAGACCAGTGCTCTGAGTGCCTCAAAGTTGTCATGGGTGACCACTCAGTTGGCCTCTGTGTTGGTGATGACAGGTCAGTCTTGGCCTGACTTCCTCTGCCCTTCCACCAGCCATCTCTCCCTTGCCTTGTGTTCCATCCATTGTACCAAAACTTGTGAGGTCACATGTGTAAGTCAGATTGATGTGCTGAAACTATTTGCTTTTTGGCAATGTCAGTTTTCTGCCAGATGAGCTTGTTCACTCAGCTCACCGTGCTGTTGCAGAACCTCTAGAGCTTAAAGCTAATGCAGGGGAGTCGCAGGAGTGTGTGGCTGGGGCAGGGAAGGTATTCCCCTTCTGCAGCCACTGGACAAGGCACAACAAAAAGCATCACTGGAGCTGGTGCCCCTCTCATTAGGGTAGAGAGAAAATGTCCTTGCAAAAATGAAGCAGGCTCTGCTTTAAACCCAAGTCAACAGAGTGCAAAGCTCAAGTTTTCTATTGCATTTACATGTATTAACAGTAAAACTACTAATTGCCTTGTCTTGCTGGGTTTTGGTTTTTTGCACTTCCTCTTCATCTTGTACTAAACAAACATGGTTCTGATTCCTTTATATAGGCAGACTTTACATTGAGGTCTACATGTAGACACTTTTTTGGATACAAAGTGTGAGCAATCGTTTTTAACCTCTGAGATGAACAGATATACTCAGTGGTGTTTTGTCACCACCTTTAGCTGAGTTTTTCCAATAAATAAATCAAAAAATCCAAGTGCTCTGAGCAGGGTACATTTCTTGACTTTAAGACCAGTCAGTAGGTGCGAGGTGGGACAGATCTGCCCGTGTGACCTGGAGGATAATAGATAACAGTATTTTGACACTGCATGTTTCTCTCTCATATACTACTGTGCTTGCCTCCTCTCACCTTGATTATAAAGTTTTAAAAAAATTCAATTCTTCACCACCTACACACATGCTATTAAAATCACAATGTGTATTAACAAAAACCTTTCCCAGCTGGATGGGAAATTGCTGATAGTGTTGCTATCAACAGAAGCCAGCTTTCCATTGTGCAGCCATCCACCATGATGCCATAAAACCAAAGCCTGCTGGGTTTTACAGCCTCAGAAATTGTTAGTTTCTCATCCACTCCTCCATCTTTCCTTTGTTTTTTTTGTTTCGCCTCCTCTCTCCCTGGATAAATATAAACTGCCAAGATCATGGGTAGCGCTGACAAAGCACGATGGAGAGGTGACCAAATTACTCTGTCTCGTGTTCCATTATTTTTGGGAATGAGGTGGGAAGGAGCAAGAGGATAAAGCAGGCAGACCTGCATTCTGGGCCCTAGCTGCTCCCTCCTGAGCCTCCCTCCCTGGCAAATAGTTATGGATATAGATGATTCTTAGGGCTAAGCTGTTTTCAGGAGAGTAACAGACTCCATTTAACAAGGAGCAGTTCTGAAACAAGTCCCTTGGACCACAGTATCTTTCAAATTGCAGGAAATTCAGACCTCAATTCAACCTTCAGTGCTTTCCTGATCTCATAAGGCAGCACTTGACAGCACTTGACAGTCATGCATTTTGACTGGGGTTAGGAGGTGATATCACAACTTAGGGCCTTTTGCCAACCTGAAGTAGCTATGCCTTATCTGTGGGAAAGACACAGTTTACTTTACAACATCTTAGTAACTTAGTGCCTTACTAACTCCTATTATTTTTCTCTGAGATTTCTTCAAGACTTGCAATAGAAAATACTGGACAAGTGAAAGAGAGTGACAAAGCTGGTCTCTAGGGGAAGAGATTTTCTCTGGAATTCAGTCAGTGACAGCTACTGCTTCATTGTGCTTTCTTTTTGGTGTGAAATTCAGTTGTTGAATATCACATACCTACTTGGGCTGGTAACGAACAGCTGTAGCCCTGAATGACTCCACATACGCTGGCAGGATTGCTCTGTTCTCAGTAGTCCTTATTTCTGCTGCTGTCTGTGAAACATCACAAAACATGAATGATTGACATGTGGATTAAGTACAGTATCTAGATAAATTGTAGGTAATTAATTCCCACACCAAAAAGAAACATGTCAAAAACCATTAATGTATAAATAGAAAACATATCTTAGTCAAAGCAGAACCCACAGCTGCTAACAAAAGTAATTCTGTTGCTGCTGTGCTCTGAGCCCAAAGGGGTCTAAAGCAAGTAATTAATGAGACATCTCCTTGTGGCTGGGTGCTATGTGTCCTTTTCAGCAGTTACTGAATATTTCCTCTGCTTTCATATCTCTTCTCCCACCACTTCAACATGAAATAACAATTCTCACTTTGTAATTAAGACCTGTCTTGCAAGCATAACAGAGTCTCATCTTCCGCATGGCCGTGGGACCTGTATCACACCTCCTCTCCTCAAAAGGCGCTGATCTGAAACATGTGAAGTGAGTCACTATCTAGGCAAACAGAGCTGGGATTGGAGAATGAAATGCCTCCACCAACCTTTATGGCATGTACCCACTTAAAAACAGCTGGGCCTGCAGCACAGGGCTTTTGTTTTAACACAGACTGAACTGAGAAAGAAGGAAAGAAAAGGAAAGAAGGAAAGGATTTTGTCCCTAGGCCGTGGGAGCTCCATGGGGAGTTGAGAGGATGCCCAATGTAGACATTCCCTAGGGGGAACTAGCTCCAACCAGGGGACTGCTCCAGTATAAGACTTGCCTTGTAAAAGAGAATAAGCATCTCTTAAGGTGGACGGCCTTTAGTAGTGTAGGTGTAGCTGTGTTAACAGGGTACTTCTCTATTAAGCACCATCAATGAAAGAGTTAACAAGTTCCCAAAAGCTGAGGTACACAAAGCCCAGCAGTAATTTGTTTCCAGAGTCAACTTTGCTTTGGGCTGTTGCTGTTACATTTGTTTCAGAACAGAAGCCAGTGATTTGTGTTCAGCTTGTCTTCAGTTTCTCTGCGGTGACTAATGTAACAAGCTAATTTTAAAATAAAGATGAAAAATTGTCTCTCATGTTTACAGTGCCTATCCTGATCTGTAAGATATCCTGGTTATGCGTTATTTTTAGATTTATTTAATTAATTTGTCCCTTGGGATTTTTTTCTTTCCTTTTCCATTCCACTCTGTTCCTTTGCAAGGTGGTAGTCCATGCTCACCTCCATCCTAAACTGAAACTGTAGTGGATATTTTGACATTGTATTGCAGCTGCTACTATGTAAGTGGAAGAACAGACAGTTATTGCCACTTACTCACAGGTATCAGGGGGACACAGACTTTTCTCTGCTTCTTCGATTCAGTTAAATCTGTGCCTTCTGGTGTGGCTCATCACTTTTGGCTTTATCCTCCTTCTGAGGAGGCAACACCTGTCTAAAAATCTCACATCACTGATGCTGCTTCAGTCAGGTACCACACATCACCTGTGCACCTTTGCAAATGCTCTGACTTGGTCTTTGCTGTGAAGTCACCTTACAGTCACCAGGCCAGCCTGGGGAAGTACAAGGATCATCCAGGACCTGGTCTGAGTCTGGAGAATGGGAGCTTCCTGACAATGATTTAGAGGCTGGTAGGCAGAGCTCCCTTCCCTTTTTTAATACTTTTGCATCCCTGTCCCCAGTCCAGAAAGTTACTGCATAGCTGTGCTTCACCCTCTCTAAAGCCTCTGTGTATGTTCCCTGTGCCCTCCAATGGGCACAGCCACAGCAATAGCATATTATTAGTTAGGAGTTGTTCTGCTTGGGAATAAAGCAGAAGCACACAGTGTGTGAAACCACAGCACGAGTAAACAAAACTGTAATTCCTGAAAATGTGGCTAATTAGAAATGGCCAATTCCATTTTCCCTCATGAAGGGAACCAAGGTCCTATTCTTCTAAGCTCTGTAGTCAGGAGACTTACTCATATCAGCATTAAGAAATCTTTACACTGAGTGTTGGGGGTTTTTTTACAAACAAAATAGGCCCAGAATTGCTGATTCTTGCATTCTTCCATCTCATTTCTATCAGTTTGGCTTATGTATGTTTTGAATTGTGCTGATCAAAACATGCTTCAGTACTCTCCAGCTACATTACTTGTTTAAAGTCATGACACCTATTAATCCCAATATCCATCTGATAATACACTTTGTGCATTTGTGCCAGCCTCATCTAGCAATTCCCCCTTGACTATGTTCTCATTAACCTTAGGACTCTTTTCTGTGATCTCTTCATTTCTCTGTACTCATGTTTATTCATCCTTTCCTTTATTTGTTGGAGTTGAACTTCAATTAATTGATTTCAGCTCATTCTTCCAGCTTGCACTTGGTGTATTCTCACCTTCCAGAGCTATGTACATGCTTTCCTCTTTCTATTCTGCAGGTATGAGCAGGCTCTCAAGCTGAGAGGGGTTGCTTGGGCATGACAGGAGACTGCCTTGATTAATTCTCCACCACTAACACTTATCCTGGGTGCTTGGCTGTTTTTCATCAGGCTTTGTACAAGGCAGAGGTATCATCAGTTGACACTCCTGCAGCAGAGATTTGGTTGCAATTTTGCAAAGAAATTGCTTCTCTTGTTTCCTTGTGATTCAACATAAAGATAAGAGAGGACTCATAAAATCACAGACTCACAGAATGGTTTTGGTTGGAAGATACCTTAAAGGTCATCTAGTTCCAGCTCCCTCACCAGAGCACAGATGCCACCCACCTGGCTGACAAAGCACAAAGTCATGTAGAATGCAACTGACAGCAAAAACCAGGAGGGGATAGGGATGTCAAATGCTCCAGATCTCAGGAGAAATGGACCAAACTGTGTTCTTGTGTGACCTCTCCCAAGAAGATGGAACTTCTGTCCCCCTCCAGTAGCAAGACCACAGTGAGGTTTATAAATTTTCTAATACCTGTGTTAGCAGATCTGATCCATGTCACCCATTCCACACTTGGATCATGTTTTAAGCTTCTAGCATTGATACTAACAAAATGCTTGTGCTAACTATGCTATTTTTAACCACTGGAGCCCATAGTGTTTGTAGGTCCAAAACCAGGACACAAGGAACACCTTTCATTGCACTAATACCAATATACCAACTGTGGCTGGTGTTCCAAATGGAACTCCTTTTCAGAGAGCATGTGTCTTAAATTTACACCCTTCTGTGCCTCTTCTGGAGTCCTTTCTAGTTGCCTGACAGAGCCGAAGAAAAAGAGCTCCTCCCATGCTGGCTGCAACAAGTCAGGGTGCTTGAACAATGCCACCTCCCAGCATGGGAGATCAGGCAGGCGAGTGTGGGTGACAAGGAGGAGGGAAGAATGCACCTTTGAGCAATAGCCTTCGTGATGTATTTGGATGAGGGTGTTTGTTTACAGCTCCAATGATTTTTCCACCTCCAGAAAACTGCTGACTACCATCTGATGGCAAAATAAACCAAAACTGTGTGCATTGCCTCTACTGCTTGCTCTAAGAGCAAAACATCTGCATAGCTGTGGTCCTGAGCCCCTCTGGTATTTTGAAGTTTAGGATTCAAATCCTTTGTGTACAAAAGGATGTGATGTAATCCACTTTTCATTCGGTGGCTTTCATAGATGTGGAGGGTGAGAAAACATGTTTAGAACAGCTGTAGAGTTTAAAATAAATGTGTTGGCTGCAAAACACTGCATGGTGGGACACACTTGCCTGCATTTGGTACATGCTGGAAGAACTGGGATTTGAGAAGTACCATTCAGAATTCAGTAATCCACACACAAGGTCATCTCAGGGAATGATAGACATAGCTGCTGTGGAGTATTTTTTGTCCACTAGGCTTGTTATCCTGTCAAAGAATATAATTAAATTGGCTTCTCAGATGCACTATAAGCCCCAGTTGTCTGCTATTTATCACCTTATTTTGCTGTAGCTGCTCACATAACAACTACGTTATTAATTCCTTACCTATTTTTTAGCAATTGATGTAGTGTTCTTTGTGTTCTAGTTCTCTATCTTCCATTACCTATATAGATGGGAAGCTATCTCATTTCTTGGAAGGAAAAGCTGGCTTATATTCTTTCCCAGCAGATAACATTTAGGGTCACACTTTGCTTTCAGGAGTGCTCATAAGTAATCATCAGCAGTTGTGATTATTCAGCTGGTTACCCAATTTACTTTCAGTGGTGCTACATTGAGTAATAGCCTGTATTTAAGTTTTCTGTGTCTTCATGTTGAACTTCATAGATTTGTTTTGTGATTTGGCTTGTTGCTTCCTTCCCGCTATCAGGAAAGGCTTTCTAGAGGTATTATGCTTTTTGGTAGAAAATAGGCAAGAGTTTCAGTCTTCATACAACCACAATAAATCAAAATGCTCTGTGTGTCTTTCCTGTAGTAACCACCTGCTAAAAGGGGGTTCTAGAGGTAGGGAAGGGAAAGGAGGGAGTTCTAGAGGTAGGGAAGACCTTGTCACCCAGGACAAAGGGCTCTTAGGGGTAGAAAAGTCATACTTTTTCAGCATACATTGCCTAAACTGTGGCAAGACAAATTACATTGTGCTGATGAAAGAAAAGCCTGAGAATTTTTAATTGGTAGGGGATAGCAAGTCTTGGAGGTAGAAGTAGCTAATCTCTTTTCTCAGCATCAGTCTCTCCAGGGGTTTCTCCTACTTCTTCCACCCAGGCCTATCTTCTTTTCTCTCTCCTTTTCCCAAAACCCTAAACCCTGGAGCAGTAAAATTAAGTTTGGCCAAAGTCACTGAAGCATTGAGCTGTTCCTGAGCTGTACCCTCTCTGTGCATTTCCCATTTTCTATGCTCCAGTGTCTGAGGTAAAAGCTTCCTTTCTCAAAGAAGGAAGGTTCTATCAAATACAATTCCAGGCCCAGAGGGGGAAGAATGAATAAACATTCAAAATCTATATTCTTAAATGTAATGAATTTTAAAGACAATCTTGTGTTTTGAGACCTGACGTGTGCATTTTTATCATTTGAAGCTGGCATAAGTACAAATGTCTGGGGAAGTTTTAAAATCTGTTTACATTATAAACAGAGTACATTGCTCCCATTCCCCACTCCAGATCAGCTATACTGGGTTTTTAAAAAGTGCCTGTCAAAAACATAGGCACTTCCACTTCCTACCCTTCGGGGGTAGCAAGATCTTCTCTAAAATGATCCTGTTTGCCCTCTAGAAAATTCAGCTTCACAGGTGGAATCAGCCCTGACAGAAGGGCACACTGACGTGGAGGAACAGCAAGAGGGATAAACAGCTCTGAGCTGCCCTTACCCATGCAGGGATATAGGTGCTCAAGTGCGAGACACTCGGGCGACTCACTGGGAGAGGAAGCTGGCTCTCTGCCTGAGCATAGCAGCAGCTGAGATATTAATTCCGTGCTGCCGAGAGCGCTGAGTTGCCTCAAAATGAAAATAAGGCAGTTGTAAAGAGAAGTGAAGACCCAGGGTTAACTGTGATATCCTGCAGGAGAAGATAATATTGAAGCGTTGTCAAGCGCTTTCACACGCCCCGGTCATTTTGTCTTTGTGTCCGACACAATGGCTGGGAAGGGAGCACAGCACTTAAGGCTCAGAAGGGAGAGCAGGTAGGGGCAGAAGTAGCTAAAGGGCTTGGAAGGTCAGAGAAGAGAAGGAAAAGCATTTCCATGTTTCCCACAGCAACCTGAGCAATAATCCTGGAACATGGACACAGCTGCAGCCGGTAGAAAAGATGCAAAACCAACAACAAAATCCTCCCGGGATTAGGAAACAGTGAGGAGCTAGACTGAAAACCAGATGCATTTCAGAATAAATTCAGTGTTTCAAAAGCAATGATGTGAAAGGCACATGAGCCACAGTAATAAAATGTGATATGAGCTGTTACCGTAAACAGGGAGGAATAATTGACAGGGAACTAAAACAGATCCGCACAGCATCCATAGCCCAGGGCTCTGCAAACCTATGGCTGAATGAGAGGAAGAGGAGTGGCATGGGGAGAAGTCAGAGAGAGACTGACAAATCACAGCCAAAAAATAAATAAACCACACAACAGCCCGTGATCCCTGAGACTGAAAATTCAGCTGGAATGTGTCTTGTGGTGGATCAGCAGAAAGAATAGTAGGCATGTAAAAATAACAGACTCAGTCTTTCCCAAACTAGAAGTATTGGTATTTTTAAATATAAAAGAAATTATAATGAAAACCAAGTGTCTTTGGGGCTGAAGAAGAGAGATGGTGTTTGTGAATTGGTTGGCCAGTTTGTTTCATCCTTTGGGCATGTTTGCTATCAAAAACCTGCAGCTTAGGAGAAAGTGGCCAGTTTGGAGGTGGAGGGGAGAAAAGCCATGGCTGGGATCTGAGACACAGCACCACAAAACAAAAGCTCTGTGGAAAACAGTCTGGTGTGGTGATGGAGTATCCAAAGATGCAGGATAAACAGCACAGAGTGCAGAAAGCTGCAGCTGAGCAAAGGCTTTCCAGAATATCTGGCAGGTTATCACATTCTTCTGACACATACCACAGACACATGGAAGTATGTGCACAGACACAAATGTATGCATGCTACGCATGTTTGTGTATGTTCATGGACTTCAAAACCAAATGAGAATAACTATGGGTGGTGGTTGTTCCAACAGAGAAGGATGCTGCTATTTCACAGTTCAAGAGAGTGGTACTGCACAACCTCTTTCATGGAAACCATATCCCAGAAATGCTCAGTGAGTTAAATAATACAGGCACTGCTTTAAATAATAAATAGTAGTGTACAAACGAAGGATGTTGAGAGACTGCAGGAAAGGAACACTAGTGCTGTTTTCAGCTGATATTAGAAAAAGGTGGAGGGGCAGATGAACACTTGTGACTGACCATTGGACAAAAAGGATCATTGCTTTGTACCTCACAGCATGTGGGGAGCTAGGTACAACAAGGGGCCATAGTCATGCTCCTGGGGTGTCTATAGGTGGTTATCAGCAATCCCTGCTCACAGGCAGCAAAAATCTAGGGGGTTTTACCACTGCTATTCCTACAGCCGCAGACAAATGCACACAGATGGGTGGAGAGGTACTGCTTAGTCCCATTCCATTCATATTTGTGATGTTTTCTCCCTCTTTTGCTCTTACAATGCACATTCCTTCAATTTCTCAAGCAATCTCCACAGAGGGGACTTGTAACCATTTCCCTGCACCTTGCAAACATAGTTTACAACTTAATTGGGATGTAGATTTTTCAGTGCTGCTTCTGAATAACTAAAATGTTTTTTCCATACATGTGAAGAGAAGTGTGTCAGCCTTTGATCATCAGTAACTATCCCCTACCTAAAATATAATTTGCTATGGCAATGTCATTGCCTTGCATCTTGTGAGTATTATGAAAGACGGACAGATTAAGAACAAGAATTGAAATGAAACTCTGATGAATACAAACTCCTGCCATTACAGCAAATTCATGCCATGTCATAAGCCAACTGAAAATGTCTGGGCATGCATTCTTTGGTCATTTGTCCTCCCTGCCTGCTCCAAAAACCAGAAGAGGGGAAAGCACAACAAAGCCAGTGATGTCCAGAGGAAAAAAGCAGAGAAAAGGACTTTCCTGCCTCACTAAACCTCGGGTTGACACTTCTTCAAGAGCATCACCTCAAACAGTGCTTAGAGCTCTGTAGACTCAATCTTGTGTGTTTTGACAGATGTTTTGATTTGTTTTGCTGAGATCTTCAGGACAGGTAGGTAGATCTCTCCCTACATGCTATGTGTCTCTTACTCTGAATGCCTTAGTTTCATGGACATTGTAGAGGGACCTACAATCATAGTATATCTAAGCCAGTCTGCTTGACATTGTGGGAAACTGCTCTGCAAGTCTGTTCAGAGCCCTCTCACAGATAAAGAAAAAAGGTTCATAAACTTCCTCAGGCTTTGGATCAGATTCTGCAGAATATGCTCAACACTGATTTTGCATTAAGTTATCACTTCTATATGCTGAGATTCATAGTTTTCAGAGAGGGTCAGCTATACAAGAAAGGTACTCATGGCATTTATATTTTCTTCCAATGACACGAAGATGCTCTGTAGTAGATATATGCATTTTGTTCAAGGTACCTGTTTAAAAGAGGGGAAAAAAGAGAATAAGGAAAATTGTCCTTCCCATGTCATTATCAGCCATTGGTGTGGTTAGGAACAGAAGTGCCATTACTGGAACAGCAGACGTGAGAGTCTGGCACCCTCACAAAGTCAGATGACCGTCTGTGATGGCTTGAAGGGAAAAAAAAGCTTTCCCTGTTAAGCAACTTCATGGTAAGTAAAAGATGTGCCAATATCCATCTCCACTATTCCCCTGCATACTGCACTGTGAGCACCTGCAAGTGTCTCAGACTCAGCATTTTAGTTTGGATTACCTGAGTGCTTTTGATGAGACTTTCCTGGTTGTGCCCCATCTCCTGCTTTGGCTTGCAGAGTGGAGCAGCCTTAAAGCTGCTAATGGTGCTTTAAAAGTCCACAGGTCCAAACCAGACCACCCCAAATGGTTTCATTGCACAGGTCTGCTCTGATGCACCTTCACCTCTTGCTTATGAAAACATGCCTGAGATAGCATTACCACAGCTACTCCAAGTTAGCCCTTTGTTCATCTTTTTGTTTTTAAAGCAGAGATCTGTTTATCCACTGAGCAGCAACCATGAGGCGCAGCAAGGTCCCACATGGCATTGACATCTCTGCCAGGGCAAAGATGATCTTCCTACCAGGAAAGCATTTGTTCTCATTTGGGAGTCCTATGGGCATTAATGATCAGCCAAGTCTGTCTAAGTTAATTAATCCTTGACCCATCATTTTGTGCTTTTCATGTTGCCCCAGTGGTGTTTTTCTACTGAAATCTAATGCTTAGGGAGGTAGTTATGCAGCATCCTCCCTTCCCAAGGTAACTTCACAGCCATTGCAGTGCCAGAAGTAATGTGATATGACCTCAGATATCTAGCTGAGTGATTCCTGTGCAACAGGGGATAATGAAATTCAAGTGTCTGTCTGCAGTGTTTGCAAGCAGCTGCCTGAAAACAGCCCAGGCGGCTGTTTGGAAACAACGCACGCAGGCAACAATCAGATGATTGCTCTTGCAAGAGGTGCCATGGGTGGGTGTTGATATCTCAGCTCTGGGTTTGGTGGCTGCCCTGCACACCCCCAAGAAAAGAGAGAAACAAAGCTTGATGCAGTGACAGGCACTCTGAAACACTGCCATCAGAAATGGCAGGGGGACAGGGTTTCGCTGCCCTGAATCAGACTTGGTGTCCACCAGCACTCACCGGGGCTGCCTGCATGGTTTGTCTGGGCAAGTTCAAGGTTTCAAACAGGTGTAAATCCACTACTTGCCTAATGAACTGGGCTAATAAGCAACTGTTCCCTGTTCAAGTCTTTTCTTCTTCCTACCTGGAACTTGTGTTTGATTGTTCTTAGCTGCACTATTTTACAAATCTATCTTAGCTAAATGACAGGTCTATCTACTGCCAGAAAGTGCTGCCCTTGTGAGTATTTATAGATCACAATCAAAGTCAGTTCTTGATCTTCTCTGGACCAAACTTGAAGGTGTCATGAAAAATACTGATTGAGCTCTTTTTTTTTTTTTTTTGACATTTACTTGGACATCTATGAGCCAGTCTTCAATTTCACTAGTGCAGTACTGGCTACACTGATTTTTTAATTGTATTTTCTTTAATGAGTAGGACACAAGCAACTGTCAAATAGACATCTCTTATTTCCAGTGATATATAAAGATAACTTTAATCAGATAAATTTAAAAAATCTCATTTTTATAAGAGGTTTCATTGATTGCTTTTAAGAAAATAGGTTTCAGCATTTTCTGGCATTGAGTATGCTCCCATTCATTAATCCTTTATTTAGCTCCCATATGTGCTTAGCAACAATTTTGCCTGGGACTAGTGACAGACTGATTGGACTTGGGAAATCCAGGTATGGAGTCACAGTTTGAAGGGCTGGCACATGATCAGCATGACACCAGGCATGCAGTACCAGCTGCACAGGTGCCCAGTTGGCCTGTGGGGTGACCAGACAGGTTTGCAAACAAATCTTCTGCTCATGCAGGGGAGCAGTGCCCAGTATGTAATGCCCCCATTCCTGGGAACAACCTTGGGTCATGCTCTTTAACCAACAGCCACTTCTCTGGCCCTTTGTAGCTTCCCCTATCTTTCAATATGTTCTGCAAATACTGTCAGTGTTTCAGGAAGCTCCTCAGACACTTCTTTCAGTATTCTGGGTCACAATTTTCTGGTGCTACTTCTGTGCATCACTGTGATGGCTGCTTACAACCTCCATTGCTACTGATGAGATAGAAAGTATGTCTTTCTTCCTGTGAAATAAGCACATCCTATTTTTTTCCAAATACACAACATAAATATTCAGTGAATGTTTCTTCTTTCTGTGTTACCACAATTGGCAATTCTGCCACCTTTAACATTGGAGCTACAGGGGCTAACAATGGGAAGAGACATTACTGAACTTGATGAGTGGCATTTTTGTCAGAAAGATAATGGGTGTGAAATGCCAACAAAAAAGTTTAAGTATGAAGTCAAGAGATGGTTATAATCAACCAAAATACCAAAAATGCTTTCCACACTCTCCTCCATCCCTTGGGATCTGGGGACAAAAAGAACTACTTTAATACTACTATTTCCATGGAGAAGATTGATTGATATAGCAATACAGATAGCATGAGGATTTGATGGTCCAAGAGGTCCCTATGAAACTTAACCTCCTGTATGATTGCAAGGATTTTGTTAGGTCTTAGTATACTTAAATAATGTCTTCTTGCCCTTAATCTGTAAACCCGGGATTTTTTCACTAATGTTTTATCTTCTTCCATCAGCTCTCTCTTTCCTAGCTGGTGACTTGTTTGCACAGCCACCACACTTTCTGTTATTCTCATTTGTTACATATAATAAGGTTTGCAATAATCATTGTTGTTTGTCACTTTCACTTATTGTGAAAGATGGATTTGAGACCAGAAAGCCTCTCACAGAATGACAGGTTGTGGGTTTGGGAGGAATTTAATTGTTGGGTTTTTTCAAACACAATGTTCTCATTTCTATGCTAAAATTTTTCCTTGCAACAATTATCTGATTGAAGCTGACCTCTAGAAATTCTCCTTGGAAAGAACCAAATAGACTTCAGGCTCAGAAGTGGCCTGTCTGCACTCAGAGGAGTTTGTCAGGTGCTTCCACAGAGGGAACCAGCTCTCTGAGCGACTTGTTTTTACCCATCCTGAAAGAAAATATATCCATTATTCCCTGCAAGTGTAAGATTGTTTCCATAGTGCTGGCTCCACACCTGTAGGATCCAGTCCCTTTGTTGGGACTTTGGTGTTCAGCCAAGCCCCAGCTACCAGGGTGGGCTGCCAGGTCTGGCAATCCTGAGGAGCTGGGGACCCAACAGCCACTTCCAAGCCTGGATGTGCCAGTGGAGGGCTGGGAGATGGGTCATTTCTCGCTGGGGGAGAGCACCCAGGGATGTCAGCAGTTCTGTGCGGAGCAGCACAGGGGTTGATATGTGGCTTGTACATATCGACCTGGGCACCCCTGATGAAGAGTGGACAGGCTGTAATTGAATCCCTTTCAGTTTATATCCTGCTGGAAGCTTAGCTTCAGGAGTGCCAGATAAAAAACAAAACTGTGAACACAACAGCTCTGGGCAGGCAGAGGCATTTTCCATACATGACCTACGGTGAATTGCCTCTTTATGTTCCAACTTCAACTCTTCATTAGCAGCGGGGTCATTGGCTGCTCCTCCCTCCAGAAAACCACAGAGGCAGCACTAAGTGCTGGAGTGGAAGAGGAGTAAGCACTTTTCAATTAGCCACGAACTTTATGAGACGTGAGACTGCAGCAGCAGTGCGGAAGATGCCGGGTGTCCCTGGGCTGGGCTGTGCAGCCCAAGGGCAGTGACAGGCACGGGGGACTCAGCCTCTCCTCACTTGTTTGTTAAGCCTGCTGCTCATTTACAGCCACAAATGTCATGTTTGGCTGCAGTGGCATAAATAACAGGTGACATTTTAACAATATTGTCAGCACCGTGCGGGGCATTTTCTAACACTGATGAGTTATGTGAGACCAGTGTGAGTTTTGTGGGGTTTGTTAGTTCTCCTCTTTTAGGCAATTGCCTATTTGCTCCTGAAAACAAATGTTAAATTAAAAAACACTCATATGCGTTGCAAATAGCTTCTCAGGAGGATTTCTGATGTTGTAAAATGGCAGAGCTATAACTCTGAGTGAGCGAATACTGGAGGATGAGATATGGCTATGAAGAGAAGCATCCTCCATGCATGTGCCTTGAGCAATGGGATGGAAATTGCTCCTGATAATTCAGTCTTCTGGACATGGCAACTCGGCTTTAACAACAGGTTTTGCTATACAAATACATTCTCTGTGTTGGCTTCTGCCTCTCAGTGTCCTGGGCCTTTCACATACCTGGAACAATCCATTAGAGTAAAATGGAATATGTATTAGAGATGCATAATATAGCAAAATCTTCTCTTGCTGCCAACCCTTTGATTATTTCTAAATGACACAATAATTAAACTGAGTGATTTATCACAGAAATACATGGGAAGTCACAGCCTCATTAAAAGAAGGCAAAAAACCCCATCAACTCACAAATATAAATAATAAAAGTACTGAAAGTCTGCACTTTGATCCAAGCCACCTTGAGAATTTCAAGCCATTAAACAATATTTTACAAGCTGTTTCAAGCCACACAAAGATTTAATCCTGCTGCCAGCCAGCAGCAGCAGCAGCAGGGCAGCATGGTGGCAGGGAGGGAGCACTCTACTATCCCTCATGTTCCTTTGGCACTTCTTTCTACCTCCAAGTCAATGTGCTCAGCTGATGCTCCTTAAAAGCCCCTGCATCCACCCCATGACTCCCTCCCTGTCACCCACACTTGGCACCAGAGAAGGGATCTGCTGGACTCTCATCATTGCTGAGAAAAAGACCAGCCTGGAGAAAAAGGATCCCCAATGGCTCCCAGGGGCCTGGATGCATCTGTCCCCATGCCTTTCTCTTCTACCTGCAAGAGGTGTGGAACACCAGGGACTGTGCTCCTGTAGTCCTGCAGCTCTTATGTGATGTGATTTCCTCACCAGCTTTACCTCAGCAATCCCTCCTGCACTGAGTGCAGCTGCAGAGTCCCAGACCTGCCTCCCCTCTCACCCCATGGGCTGCTGCTGCCTTGGTCACCCTGCACAATGGGAGTGGGACTGCTTACATCAGGATGCATCCAAACTGTGTGTCCAGCTGCTTCCTTTGCTGGGGTGTGCATTTCAAAGGATAACAAACTGTGACAGTTTGGACTCATGGCTGATCTGACACCTACACCTATTTTTATTTTTAATTATCTGCTGAAACCCTATTTTTTTTTTTCTTAAAGCATTCCTGCCACACTGCAAAATCCCCATTTTGGTTATGGGCATGTATTGCCAGAAGAAGAGACGGAAGCTTCTCATCCTGAGGCCAGGGGCTTATTGCTAATATTAAATTTGGACTTCCAATTGCAGAATCAATTTGTTTCACCCCATCTAACAATGTACCTGGAGTATCTTCTCCATTTTGGGGTTCCCTAGTGAAGAAACACATTAACACAGAGTTCAGCAGCAGGTTTACAAGATGGTTAGGGAAGGGCAGCGTGTGGCATACAGGAAGAAGCTGGGTGAACTGGATTTGTTCAGATGTAAGAGAAGGTGTGAGGAGATCTTGATGTTGTCTGGGAAGGCACAGACAAGATGGAGCCAGATTTTTCTTGGAGATGCACTGTAACAGGTGTGAGGTGGGATGTGAACAATTTGGATGTGGTATGGGGAAAGCTCCTTTACCCTTATAAGGGTCATAAAAGATTGAAATGGAGTCCAGAAAATTTAGGAAATCTCTCTTCTTGGAGCCATTCATGACTCTGCTGGACAAAGCCATAAATAACCTGCTTTAATTGGACCTGCTCTAGTGGGGCCTTCAGCTGGAAGGCACCTGACTTCCTGACTTCAATTAGTTTGGGGTTTGGTGAGCATCATTTATTGAGCTATGCTTTTCCTCTAAAATGAAAAAAATATTTCTTTGATGAGGAGATAATATTGTTGTTATAAACCCTGTCCCCTGGGATCTCTCAGAACTGGACAACTAAAGCACTAAATATGTGCACAACCACTCAGAGCTGGAATTACATTGCCAGCACTTCACAGTTAATTATTTTTTGCTTTCAAAGGAGGAAAAGTAATTTTAAACATAGTTTAATATCAGTCTCACACCAAAGGTGTTTCTTTTCTTCTATAAACCATCAGTAGCATTAATTAAAATTTTCATTTCTTTTCCAGTTCCTTTTCTACTGTGAAGAATGGATCTTTAATAAGTAGCTGCCATCTCAGCAGTGGGTCCTTTTAGAATCAGGGCTGGAATTCATAGGAGGAGATACACATGTGGGATCTTGAGGAGAGGGGCATGGTGGTGTCAGAATCACAAAGCCTCTGTAATCAGCGGAGAAAATCAGACCTTGTTGTAAGTCATGATCCACAGTCTCAGGAGCACTCCAGCACTCAAAGCTACCTCTCTAAGGATCTGCCCAGGTCCCAGGAAGGCAAGACTGGAAAGGACAGAGCCTTAATGTATTCAGTCTCTCCTCCTAGAGGGACTGTTCCCTATCTCCCCTCTGTCTAATTCTAGGCCCTGGCAGTGCTGCTGGGCTCCCAGGACTGAGTCCTCCCAACTCCATCACTGCCCCTCAGCAGGGAAGAGGGGTGACCTCAGCACATCCTACTCCCCCAGACTGCTCTGAGTTTGGAGACTAAAAATGGACAATCAGGGAAACAGAATGCTGAAGTGACAGTACCCCTGTGGAGTTTGTCACCTATAGTGCTAATATATCCCTTTGAGGATGCTGTAACTTGGAGCACAGCAGCACATATTCCAAGACATGGACGTATCAAGCTATTACAGGATCCTGCTGTGCACATTGCACCTCTCTAAGTAATTGCCAGATTTCTGGGCCCCTTTACTACTCTGAATATTGATTGGTCTTCAGGAGCAGCACCAGGCTCAGCAGTGATTCTTCCAGAGCATCCTCTCTGCAGTGGGAGTGCTGAACTTTTCTTCCCACTTTTGCTTCCAATCTCATCCTTCATTCATTTGTGAGCATTTGATGTGGAAGATGGTTGGAGAAAGCATAGGATAACAGCAGGATTTTCCTTCTTTGTATACCTGGTGAGGGCATTTCAGGGCACTTAGGGTGGAAAAGTGCAGCTCTCTGCTGAAGAACTTCCACTCACTGTCTGCAATGGTCCCAAGAGATCATTAATTCTATTTATTCCAGTTTCCACTATCTGATGAGCATGGAAATCACATCCTGTACAGAAATTGGACACACTTGTTTCCTGCTGCTGCTCTGGTATCTGGGCTGTGAGTCTGTGCTGCCAAGAGCACGATCACAGGCTCACTTCTGCTCCCTACTCCAACTCCAGACTTTGCAGGCCAAGAGTGGCACAAACAGAGATGCTCTGACTGCCTTTCAAGGCTGCCTATTCATCAAGCAATGTGGACAAGAAATTAAAATGTGAGTACTTCTGTGCAGAATAGGTGAAACCCTTTGGCCAGAAAGTACTAGAAATCCCATGCACTTTATCACCAAATCCCAGTAAAATCACTTAGACTCAAGATGACACACAGATTCCAGCACTATCAAGTCAAAGGCACAAAGCTGGAACACTGAGCCCCAATAGCTTTGTACAAGGTCTGAAATCAGGTAAGCCTTAAGATAAATTAATTGTACATTAATATGTGAGATAAGACAACCTCAGCTAAGGGCACTGTATTGCACACCTTGCCTCTTGTGCAGAGGAGAACACCTTAGAGACAAGTCACATATTTCTTTCTGGTACAAGTACTTCAACAGTCTCTCCAAATAAATGTGTATTCATGCAAACACAGGCACATGTATTACATCCTCACCTTGAGAGTGTTTTTCCAGGGATTTGTCATTCACACAGCACTAGAGAATAATGCTATAAGCTCAAACAAAATAAGATATGGTATTTTCAATTTGGCCTACTCAAAGATATCCTCCTCTTTGTGTAGGATATACAGAAAGAGTTACTCATTAAGCTTTCAAGGTTGTGGTGCTTGCTGTCAATATCTAGCATTTCCCAGCAGGGACTTCTGTGTGGCAAGTTCTTTACACAAGTTTACGTACAAGAAAAACAAAAGCTGTGGCAGACTGGGACATCCTGCAGGCCAAATGGGGCAGACCAATGGATTTAGTCTTATGTGCACCAGAAATCAGGTTGTACTTTTAGTATGTATGATGTTGCAGTTCCATATGACATGGAAACTGAAGGGGTTTGTCAGATTTGTATCATCATTTCTAAACCATCCTTCAGGTGAATGGGCTCAGAGGCATCTCACACCTGGTTTTGCTGCTCTTTTTTCTCCTGCTGGTTTCATTGCAAGACAACTTGGTAATCTTCAAATTATGTTTGACATCTCACTGTAAATAGTCTGGGTTACAAACATCTCAGGTGTTGAAGCCTGAGTGCATTTGCCTACCATTCTGGTTTGCATCTCTTTCTTACTCTGTCTGTTCAACAGCTGTGTCCTTGGTGATGACTATGTTTGAATCTGGAATCTGATTTAGACACTGGTTTGGGTTTAAGCAGTTAGAACTGCCTGGCAGGTGGACATTCAACTCCAATTGAGAAAAAGTTACTCCAGAAGGTCTGGTGAGGAGCCAGGGAAGTGGTGGCCATGAGCACACAGCTACTGAGAAGTTACAGGGAACCAGGGCTCAGTCTCAGAGCAGATGAAGTCACTTGATGAACCTGGTGCATCCTTGCTCCTTATCTGATTCTGGATTTCAGAATGCTGGCTGTGTCCAGCAAAGCATTTCCTATCACAGAAGAACAGGCAAATCCAGGCAGGTGAGAACCGTCTTCACATGGGAGATCTTTGTAAGTCCATCTCACCTTGATGTTAACAAAATGGTTTGGGTGATCTTGTTCCAACCCCTCTGCCATGGGCAGGGACACCTTCCACTAGATGGCCAGGCTGCTCCAATCCCCATCCAACCTGGTCTTGAAAACTTCCAGAGACGGGGCATCCACAGCTTCTCTGGGCAACCTGTGCCAGTGCCTCACCACCCTAACAGTGAAGAATCTCTTTCTAATATCTAATCTAAACCTGGCCTCTTTCAGCTGCAGAGACAGGCAATCTGCAGAAGGCTGAACACTGTTCAGCAATAAGTATCTGATCCAGAAATAGTTCTGGGGCCAACATTCTCAAGAGCACACCAACTTACATAATTATTTTAAAGGATTTAAATGAAAACAGTAATTCATCAGAAATATGTAAGGAAGTGACTCTCCATCTGACAGACATTCTCCCCATACTAAGAGACACAGAAGCAATTATCTGCATGCCTTTTCCTCTGCAAGTGGAGTCGTGTTTTGCCTCTGTCTCAGAAGATATTCAAATGTGACTTGGGATTAATTAAATCTCAAGACACCTGGAGGGCAAGTCAGAAGCATGTACATTTTCTATATCAGACATTTTAAAGTGTGGAAAAAGGAATATTTTACCAGCAAGACCTTTTGGTCTTGATGGGGAAGAGGAACTGAAGACCAGCTTGGGAATTTCAGGGCAGAGAGGCAGAAGAAGCCGAACCATGAAAATGTAAGTGCATGTAATTGCAGCTACCACCTGATGCAGCTGATGGTGTCTCTGGTGTCCAAGCAGCAGTTAAAGGGCTGAGAGGTTCCACTGGTGCTGCACATTGTACAGGTGACTGCTTCAGGTTACCTGTTATTAACAGCAGACCCTTTTAGTGACAAATCTGGTGATGGCAGCAATTAAGAGTCTCAGCTCCTGTGAAGAGGCTCAAGGTTGCCCCACTCTCCTCCCTCGTCTTGTTCCTGCCAGTTGGGCAAGGAAAGATGTGCAGGGTCTTCCACCTCCATGCAGGAGGTACCTGCTGCTGATGTCTCTATCATGCGTGATCTTACATGTCAGAGTATCAGAGTCTCTAGGAATAAATTCACCTCAGAGTAAAGCCTCAGTGCCCCTTGACTCAAGCTCAACACTTTTCTTGAGCTTTCCCACTGTATCAGCTAGGAGACCCCCAGTAAAAGACCACTTTAATGTGGTTTTCTAATTGCTAGAGATTGTTCCCTAAAGGATTAGCAACTGGTGACAGTTTTAGTGGAATGCTAAGAAGTTAAGAGGAAGAAAAGAGCCAACACTGTCCTCAAGGAAAAGCTCAAGAAAAGATGAGATGGCAAACATGTCACTGTGCCTCAGCCAGAGCAGAGGAGCTGTCCATCTCCCTGCTACTGCCCTACCCAGGAAAGCAGGCCCAGCAAGCCCTGATGGAACAACTGCAAAGTAAAATATAGGGATAAAAAAGGCATCTCATGAGCAGGACTTATCCTTGCCAGCATCCCTCTCCAGCGCTCTGTGCTCGCAGGACAATTAAATTACGCTGCCGTTTGCCTTTCATCATGATCCGATTTACAGGGGAATTAATAGGGGCAGAGGAAGAGGCCTGCATGAAGCCAAAGCCAGGGCAAATGGCAGCTATGAGCCTTCTTGAAAAACAGGAAGCTTGCCAGGATGTCTTTATTAGAGAGGAGAAGGGGGAGAGAGGAGAGGGCTGCTGCAGGAATGAAAGGCAGATACAGACGTCAGCCTTGTTTACAGCAGGGATTTTGCACTGGTGCAGATAAACCCTCCAGTTCAAAATCCACCCACAGGCATCTGCCACCAGCACAGCTGGGAAAAAAATCACAGCTGATACTTCTTGGCAGCTGTATGAAGAAGAAAGTCTGCTATACAAGAAGGGGTTTTGTCTCGCTTGATCATGTGGGTCCAGAGGTCACACCACACCTTTGAGTGGTGATTTCCTGTATTTCCCTGAGGAACTGCTCCTTCCCTGAGATCACAGGATTGATGTCCCCATGGAACAGCCTGCAGCAACCCTGTCTGTTCCTGATAGTGCCACCCTGATGGTGACCAAACCTGTTACCCAAATGGGACAGCAGGTGTCATGGAGACACACTTACTTGAATACACAATAAAACCTCAGCTTCTCACAAGTTGTTTGTCCAGGCTGTGAGTGTGCTGCTCTGCAGATGAGAAATGGCAGCTGGCTCTTGTAGTGCCACTTCACATCCAGGCTGGTTATGGTTTGGATGCCCTGCACTGCAAGCTCACCCATCACTGCTGTTGCCAGCTGTGCTCCAGAAGCACTTTGGCAGCTTTGGGACAGCACAGAGCCACAGCAATTAAACCACAGAGCCAGTGAGCTCTGTGCAGGGTGCACATGAGGGTGCTTTTGAAACAGTTCTCTGTGTAAAGCCAGATGAACTCCAAAGGCATCTGGTTTGATGGCACTCCTGCTACTCCAGAGCAACCCATGTACCTCTGTGCCACACTGCCTCATGCCTGGGAGCAGTGCTGTGTGGGGGCACTGGGACAGGCCTCTGCTAACTGGGAACTGGAGTGTAAAGAAGCTGGTGGAAACAAGAGGAACAGGGAAGAATGTTTCCAGGTCCATGTTCCCACTCTTCAGAGCCCCTGCAGCACCTCTGCTCTTTGTCCACTGTTATGTTCCATGTTACTGAGATTTTTCTGCTCATCTGAGTAGCTGAGCCCTTGGATGAACTTCCAGCGTCCAGGCTGTGGAAAGAGAGAGGAAACATGGTGCCCCTGGGAAGCCATATCTCAGATAGTTATATTGACCGCATCCTTAAATTTACACCTCCAGTGCCTCTGGCACTAGGAAGGCACAGTGATATTTTTTTGCATCTAATCCTTTTTGAAGGTTGACTTATGATAAAACTTTTGAGATGTGCTGGAATCCCTCAGCTCACGTTAACTCCCCTCTGTGTGAGGGACTGTCTCTCCATGTGACAGATCACATAACAGATGAGGGACATCATTGTCATTTCTCTCCAGAGCTGGAGAAAAGCAACTCAGGTCATGGGAGAGTTTCTGAAGAAGCTTCCTGTGTATGGACTTCTGCTTGACATCAAGGGAATAGAGGTGATGGAGCTCAAGAAACTGATCAAAAACACTTCTCGAGTTTGGAGATTCTTGGGCAGGAAGAAAATGGTTCCAGAAGTTGTAGCAGGTAGATCAAAGGTGCAAGTTACAAAGGTGTAACTGCCTCTCAGGAGCACAAATAGAGGAAATGTCAATTCTTAATTTCAGAAATAAAATTATGAAAGGAGGGAAATAAGTAGAGAGCTAAAAGTTACTTGCATTCAAAAGAAGCTAAGGATCTAAAATAGCATAGTGAGTTCAGTGGTGAGACTGTGTGTTTGTTATATGCTGGGGAGGAGATGGCAAAGCCTGTCTGTACCTGATGAATGAACTGGCTGTTAATTCTTAATTTCCATGCCATCTCCTCCCATCCTGTTTTCACCTGGGGCTGCCTCTCAGGGAGGCACGGTTCTGATCCAGTTTTGTCAGTGGCACCAGTGGGCTGAGTTAGCTCAGGGGTCTGAGGACAGACGTTCATTTAAAGAAATGAAATGCAAATAACACTCTACTGCTTTGTTTTAATTACTGTTGCTTGAATTACGACATTAGCTCTGAGTGGCAGGGCCAGTGGTGTGTTGTCACTGTCACCCATGGCCCCACAACAGCCACCCAGCACAGCTCTTTGCAGACCTGGCCTGGACTTTGATCTTGGCTACACCTCACCGACCTGCCCTTTTCCCACTGCCAGTACAGTGCCAGCAGCGAGTTTTGTCTAAAATGTAAAGGGGACTCTCTACTGTCAGTAATGTCAAGCAACCCCTAATGAGAATTCAGCACCTGAAAGGTGTGTATTGGTGAAGCATCACTTCTGCTGAGGTTTTACTCAGGTAGTGGTGGCATGAGGACTGTGGGGACTGTCCTGTGACTGTACCAGGACTGGTCACTGGTGTCTCAGCCAGTGACCCTCTGAAAGCAAGGGGAAGTGTGCTAGGAAAGGGAGGATGAGTCACTGACTTCAAAGATGAAGGATTCTCTTTATACTCTGAAAGTGATTGAATAAAATGACTGACATCATCACTGAACTAAACAGGATTTTCTACTCGTGTTGGATTATTTTAGATGACAATTTGATTAGCCTGATTGGTGTTGATTTGTCCCTAAGAAGTGTATTACTTTAATTTAACCTTATATTAAAAAAATACTTTGAATTATGATACCATTTAATAAAGTTGATTTGCTTTCTCCCAACAGATGTGTTAGCTTTACCCAGCAATAGAAGCTTAATTTTTGGAGTGGAGTTCACAGTGCTGGTTCCAGCTGTGGGCAGTGCTGCCCTCTCTGTGAGAACTTGCTCACAAACCACCTGGTCATGCAGGGACTCCAACCATCCCATCCACTTAGTAGAGGAGACAGCAGATCACCCCTCATACCCTGCTGAGCTACAATCACCTGAAGGACAGCTCACACTGCTCTATTTCACACATTCTGGATAAACCCCTGGAGTTATGAAAAGCACTGCTTTTCCTTATATTATTAAGGCAAAGGAGTTCCTAGGAGAGGAAGGAGTAGGAAAGATTACTGAATCTTTGCTGAAAGCAAGGTGAGATATTACGGCCAGGGAATGCAGCCAGGATTAAACCCTACTGCACTAAAATATGTAATTAACACTATTGTTCCACCTCCACTTCCCAGTTGTGAACAGTGCTTGTACTCACTGAAACCTTCCTGATGAGCTTCCATCTGCACTCAGCCTTCCATCACACCAGGACAGAAATCACTTCATCTTCAGCCACACATTCTGGAGCCTTCCTCCTGACAGAAGGGCACCTGGAGACCCAAAGCAACATTTTGAGGACACCCATGCAAGGTTTTGGGCAGGACACATCAGCAGGTGAACAAGGCATCTCTTGGGGCGCTGCTGTAGTCTTTGGCTGTGGAAGAGCTATGGCTCTTTGCTCATGTGCCCCATAATCTGGAGATGGTCAAGCACTGCAGCAAGGGAAATAAAACACAGACTGACCTCCTCAACCAGAAATTTGAGAAGGTGCATCTTGTTTAGTCCACCTGGGAATTGCTGAAGGATATATTCAGGAAATTTCAAGACTGACCCTGGCAACAGCAAAAGCTCAGGTTATTCAATCCCGTGGCTGTATAGGGTCAACCATGGCCCCGGCTCCTTTGGTTGCCCCTCACAGCTCAGATGCACTGGGAGCTCTCCCTCATAACCATCAGCTTCTCAGTCCTGCCAGGTGAGGGAAATGTTTCCAAGATTTCATTTAATACCTGTATTTAATCCATTAGTTCTCCCTGCAGACCTCCTGAAGGCTGGGCTGTGATTAAGGAGGAGATAAGTGCCCTGTTTATTGCTCTCCTGATACTTCTTCACTTTCCTCTACACTTTCACAGTTTTCATCCTACAGTCATGCAGTGCCTTGGAAATGTGCATGGGAGCCCTCTGCTCTGTCCCTTTGGGATGGGTTGGACAGTCCACCCACACTCCAGCATTACAGCTCCTGCTCTCCTATGAGGCCCTCTGGGATTCTGTGATTTTATGGAATTACAGCCCTTGGTGTGACAAAAAGTTATCAGAATAATGGACTGAGAGTCATCTGCAACCACTTTTTCTCCTTGATTCCTTGCCATTAAGCTGCAGGCTTGAGTATAATTTGTTTTGTTATCTCTGTTTAAAGGGAAAATTCATTATTCTTCATATTTTTCCTTTTCAAAATACAAGAGGAAGGCAGCAGAAAGTGGCCAGGCCAGGAAGGAAGGAAAGTAACCATTTCCAGTGGACCACATTCTACGTAGAGTTCTTTCTGGTAATATGCTCCATGAATCCTGCAGCATGTCCATGACTCCTGTAAAAACCAGAGAGGACAAGCATGAGTATTGAATCACAACAGCTCTCTCTGTGCTTCTGCAGCCATCACTGCTACAGCACAGGCTGCATTGGTCTCACTGAACACTTGGCTTCTTCTAGTGCTAAAAAGTGCTGCATTTCCTGTGCAGATCAATCCATTGGCAGCTGTGAGGTCAGAATGGTTCCCATTTCTGCTTCACTGTTACATCCCCAGGTGACAAAGGGTCTTGCATATGGGACAGAGAAAGGTCCTGGTTCACTGCCCTTTCTACTCAGCAAACATAAATAATCCCTCAGTAATGCAGAGTTTATTTCCCTCCCAACATGGACTTCCAGTCTTGATGCTCTTTTTATTAGACTTAGGCATAAAGCAGTTTTTATGTTTACTGCAGACTTGGAGTGCCCTACAGACTTTCTGCAACCAGGGAGTTGTTCATCTCTTGTTCACTGGCTTTGACCCCTGAACAAATGCACTGCTACCCACAATATTCATCTGGCTTGTCTTCCTGTTTCTAATGGCTTGACTCACACCTTTCCCGGGACAGATACCATTAGCATGTGAATTAGCAATGCCTCAAGGAAGTCTTTAGTTTGTGGTAGCACCTTCATGCACCAAAAAGGTGCTTGAGTGCACTGTATGAGGAGCAAAAAATGCAAAGAATTAAGGAAAAACAAACCCATCACCAGAAAAGCTGAAAATGTGGCATTTTTATGTATGTTCAGCTGTAAGAACCCATGTCTGCTGTCTGTGGACATCAGCACTTTCAGTCCACACTTCAGACAGCTGCAATGATGTGACTGTCTAGTTAACAAAAGCTCCAGTTATCATTTGCTGTTCTTGGCAGTAGCTTCTACCTAAACCATACAAAAGTCCTTATCTGTTAACATTCCCAAAGGGGGACATGTCTGAGGAGGGCTGGGCAGCCCCCTACAGGCCTTTATGTTTGTTTCTCATACACAGACTTAAGAGCACGAATTCTGGTGAAATATTTGAGAAAAAAGATACTTCTCAATGTCACAATTGAGCTCAGTTCCATAACTAATTGCTGTGAGGTATCTTTGCACCAAACCTTTCAGCATGGGGAAGGCAGGAGTCAGATCATTGAAACGTACCTGCAAGCTTCTGATGAAGTTGGTTGCTAACTTGGGACCTTCCTGATGCCTTTATATAACTTACAAGAGGTTGGCACATTTGGAGAATATTACCCTTCCTAATGGGCTCAGAGGCAAGAGAATACACCAGGGTAAATGCACCATAAGCCAAGTCCTTTATCATCACATTGTATTTTTCTTTGCTTGGATATAGCACCCATGTGGCCTGGGAGAGTATGCAAGAGTGAAATTTCTCTCATGATGCACCATTTTCTTAAGGCCCAATTTCCCTCTAACTCCATTTCCCTCTACTCTTCTGTGTTGTACTGGGAATGGTTTTCATCTCCTGACATCACCAGAAGGGCTGAGAGATGTTGAAAGCATACATCTTCTTGGAAGAAAGCACTGTCTGGCAATGGAAGAATGACTGTGCTGACAGGGCAGGGAAAGCAGATATGTCTCTCTACCAAGATATTATAGTCTCACTTATGTTTAAAAAAAAAAAAAAAAAATTCTTGTTAGAAGCAGCAGGGAAACATGAGAAATTCAGAAACTCAAAATATTCCCAAGGAACACAAAGGGTTAAAAAAATAAAAATCAAACCCACTCCAACCAAATCACATTTAGTTCAAGCAGCAAAGGATGCGTGACCAGCCTGAGGCTGATGCTTGTTTCCTACCCATTGCAGGAATTTCAGGGGCCTGAGCCCAGCCTGAGCTCACTTCTGGAGAAAACACAAACCTTCCATTCATTAAACCTCTCTGCTGGGAATGTGGCACAGGCTGAGGCAAACATGTGGCACATGGCTGAGACCTGCACAGTGCACCTGGCATGAGACAGCCACATGTCTCAGGAGTGGACATGGCATAAGCTGGAGCTGCTTGGTGGTGCTGGCTGTGAAGGGCTTGAAGCTTGATTTTAAATTGACACCTGTGTGTGACTGCAGAGAGATTGAATTTACGACAGCCCATCAGCACTGACTGGGAGAACAACCACCAGCACCTTTGCAAAGAGCAGGTATTGATAATCCAACCAAAATGACCCAAGCAATAATTGCTTCACGTGGGCCAGGGCTGTTTCAGACACTGCAACCTAAAGCACACCCAGGTCAGCTGGTCACAAACTTCAGTGGTGTCTGACATACTTGTGCCCCCACAATGCATGTCATGAGAAAATAGCAAACACATGGACTGTGCTACCAGAGCCTGGCAAATTTGGCATTGGCTCAGGCAGATTTCCATTGTCAGAAGTGCAGAAAATAAAGACTAGGAGGATCTCCTTACCAGGAGGAACTGAGCCAGGCTTCTCAGCTCTATGCACAATTTTAGCTCACTGCAAAATTACCACTGCTCACCCTCCTTCTTCCAGCAAGTAACAGGATGGCAGAGGCTGGCGATACAGGTTCCAGGTGAAAAATAAGCACAAACAGTATGTCAGGGCTTTAATCACATCTCTCTAAGACAGGATTTTTCCTCCTTGCCAGATGTACCTTTTTTTGTACACAGACATTAATGCTTGTGGAACAGCACTCGATCAGCCTTCATTTCCCGGCTGGATCCTTGCCCGTTTGTCTGGCTGAGCAGCTCCAGGTTTCTCCTGCTGCCTGGGCAGCCCTGGGCAGGGCTGGAGCATTGGTGGCTGTGAGGCCAGGCCGAAGTCTCTAACGCACTGCAGTGGAGCCACTTCCCAGGCAGCTGGCTCAGCCTCCTCGCTGCCATCCCTGCCTGCTTCATTAGCATCACACCGTTCAAAGGCATAGAAATTAAATTATATTTAGGTCACAAACATATTTTAAGCAAAAATACCTATTATATTTAAAGCATCTTGTTCAGAGACTGTCTGCTGCTTCAGGATGGTTGCACTAATACTCACTGTCCTTAATGTTTTTTAATGAGATACCAGGTGCTTCCAAAGTCTGATTTTCGTTTGAATATAAATTAGGTTCATTCTCTCTCTCTCTCTCTCTCAATCTAAATGCTGGTAAATAAGAAACTGCTTTCTGGCAGTTCATTTAGGTATCCCAAAGAGCAAAAGCCCAGATTTCCCTGGATAACTCTGAGAGAGAGATAAAATGGCTCTGCCACAGGGACAGGATTGTAATCCCAAACAGTCCAATGCTGTTGGTGTTCTGCTCTCAGTGCGCTGGCAGGGAGCAGACAGGCAGGTAGGCAGCTTTCCAAGAGCACCAGCACTCAAACATCGTTCCCCACGCTTCAGGCTGCTGCTCCTTTTAGCAGTGGCCTCTCCATGACTCTCTGTGGATTCACATCTTAAACAGATTCAAGCATCTGGCTACACCTCCTATCAAGGCTGTACGAGTGATGATCTCCTTGGACTTTGTAGATATTGATCATTATTCTGAAAGCAGCTCAGCAGAGAAGCAGCTACTCTTCAGCTCCATCTCCTCTGCTGCTGGAGACTTGTCTCACAGTCAATACACTTTGAACTGGAGTGTATTGTGATGCTTACAGATCCTTGGCTGTCCATGCTTAGGTCAATACTCCCAAGCTGCCTGTGAACAAGCCTGGGGCATGGTTACCTAGTCCAGGGCTTCCAGTGGGATAAAGCAGTACCAGTCCTGGACAGCCCAGATCAATTCAGGAAGCACTGTGTGACATGCCCCTGCTCCAAAGGACAGGGCCCAAAGCCTCCCTCATTTACACTGACACACACCAGAGGAATGGGGCTGCTGCTGCTTTGCCCCCACAGCCACCCCTGGACATCCTGCTGGCTCGCCCTGCTGCCAACATGTCCTTCCACCTGCTCATAACCTTTCCCTTTCCATGAAGGCTTTGTCTTGCATTTGATTCCTGAGACAATTTTCTCTCTCCTCCTAGGGAGGCACAGTGGGAAATAGAGACCCAAGCACAGCAGGCTGCCTCCCCTGCCAGGCCCTCTTAAACTTCACAGCATGTCCTGGCACTGCAGGCATCACTGAGGCTCCTCAGATGTCACAGGAAGGAGGTGGTGCTATTTTTCTGCCCTCTAAGATTCCTGCAGGGGATCTTCAAATCCCTTCACTCTCATAGAGTAAGTCTCTTTATTCCAAGTCTGAAGGAGGCAGCAGCACAGGAAGAGCTGGATGGGGGAAGCCAATTTTTGGAAGCTCAACAGAAAAGACTGTAATGTTTCTGTTCTTCAGGGTTGACAATGCACATTCCCTCTATCAACAGCTTTTTAATCTGCTCTGGTCTGCTCTGCACTGGGCCAAGGAGCACATAACTCCACAGCAGTTTTCTTGACCTGCAGTGGGAGCAGGAACAGAGGCAGCTCTCACCCACCTGGGAGAGGCACCTCTGACCATTAGGGAGAGTAGCATGAGCAGCCTGAGAAATGCAGTCCTCTTCCTAGAGAGAGCTCCAGTTCCCTGCCCTCACGTACATCCACAGAGCCATAGAACACTCTGAGCTGGAGGGGACCTACAAGCATCATCAAAGTCCAACTCTTGGCCCTGCACAGGACACCCCCAAGAATCACACCATATGCCTGAGAGCATTGTCCACATGCTTCTTGAACTCTCAGATATCACTCATCAGATAAAATGTGCTTTAGGCCAGAAGCAGATGCAGAAACTGGTTTGAATGGGGTTAGACAGAACATCCACGCAGGAAGGCTTGACAGCGTTATTGGGTTAGTGTTAATGCAGCACATGTGGTCCAGCAGGCAGGGGAAATGGCTGGGCCTTCCTCAGAATTGATGGCTTTATCCCTTGCATTAGCACCAACCTTCTGGCAGTGCCTGGGTTTGCTTGCAGAGGCTGTTTTTCCCTCCTGGCATGTGTGCAGAGCTCTGTTCAGCTGCGGGAGGAGAAATGGGGCACTATCAACTGTGTCTTCTGTTCATTCAAGCCGTGCTTGTCACGACAGGGAAGCAGCCATGTATGGCTGTCCTTCAACAGCCTGAACTGGCTGGAACAGAGCAGAGCAGCCACCCTCTTCTAATGCCAGGAACTGTTGGAGAGGGCAGGAAACAATGATGGCATCTGCTCATGGACCTTTGATCTTTCCAGTCCTCCCAAGGGCTGCGTGTGGTGGATGAGAGGTGGAAGGCAAACCCCACAACCACCACTCTGATTTCCCCATGTGCAGGACATGCCTTGGTGAATGACAAAAACTGCAACTGCTGCACAAACCACAATTAAATGTGTTTACTAAGAAAACCACTACTTAATAGATTTTTATGCTGGTTATTTCTTCACTTCATTTTTACTAAACCTACAGCTTGACTTTGCAAACTGAAAACTCATTAGATGGTCCTGGTGAGTTCAGAGCATGAGCAGCTTTCTGTATTCAGGATTAGTTCCCAGTCTCTGCTTTTGGCTCCCTGTAAATCTACCTGCTTTTCTCCAGTGTTAATACTGAATTCAGCTAGATTAAATCTAGACAGAATGGGTACAGCACATTTTTTTTCTGCTAGTTGATCACTGAATCTGACTTATAAGCTCTGTGATTTGATAGCTGGAAGCTTGATACAAGATCTTGGAAGCCTGTCTACACAAGAACACCATTTTAACCAGCAGTATGATGTCTGCAAGTCCTCTACCATCAGCCTATGCTTCCCTTGAGGAAGGAGGAAAGAAATGGAAGTGCTGATCAAAACCAGCCTCTGGTTTTTTTTTTTTATATAGCACTGATGTAATGGAACATCCATCCTGGAAGTGCAGGAGATTCCAGGAGGTATTCAGGGAAGCTCTGCTAAGGAGAAACAATGTACAGTGGAATTTCAAATGGTCGTCTCAAAGGAGAGCTCAAATTGGGGTTTTTTTCTTGAATACAATAAATCAAGATTATAAGCAAACAACATTCCCAACTAGGCACAAGATAAACTGAAAGATGACAAAGGGGAGAAGTTTCTGTTTATTTATTCCTCTTTAAAATGACTTAAAAGAAAATTTATAACACTATTTAAAAAAGAGGGGATTCAGAATATTGAGAAACTGAAAATCAAACCACAAAGGAGGCATTACAAGGTTAGCAGAACATGGAAAGCAGAGTTAGTATAAAACAGATTTACAGTCTCAGTGAACAGCAAATTTGTACCACCCATATAAGTGGAACAGCACATAATGCTGCCCCTACTCTCTGGAACACAGAACTCTTTTATAATTTTGTTTTATTGTAGTACTATGTAGGAAAACACAACAATTTTAAAAAAGCAACATTTTCAATTGAAAGAGAAAAACATTAAAAACATTATATTGCTCTATAGGCACTGAGAAATGTCTTTCTGCGGTAAGAGTGTGCCAAGCAGAATTCAAAATTGTATAATTCCTCTTAAAATCATACAGCTCTGGTGAGATTGCAAATAAAACTTAGTTATGCTACTTCTCTGGCACTGCCTGACAGCACCTCTGCCCACTGCAAACTGTCTGTATGTCTTCATGGACAGGGCTCGGCAGAAGCAACAGGCAGCAACATTGGAAAATGAAGGTATCTCCTGGCAAGTCAGAGCACTGGCAGCTCAGATCCATGGAGGGCATTTGTTACACCAACAAAAAGTGACTTGACTGCATGTGCTTGCCAAGGCTTTTGCTCTGCCTGTTTCAAGTTACACCTGACCTTGAGGGGCTGAGTCCCAGTAGGGAGCGAACAGGAGCAAGAAAAGATTGCTGCCTACATTGCTGCTTGGAAAGAGCCACTCTGGTGGCAGTGGGTGCTGGCAGAGGGTCAGCTACAAGCCCTGTCCAAGCTTGCCATCAGCAGACAAATGCTTCCCTCTCCTCTCCCCTTGCTGAGCACAGGCAGCTGTATGTTACATATGCCCTCCTCTGCAGAGTGCTCTGCTCAGACTACGGAGCCCTTACGTGCCCTGAGAGCAGGGATGAGGACTTCACTGCCATCTGCAACAAAAATCAACTTAGAGCCATCGGGAGAAAGAGCTGCTAGGGCCTTGGAGAAGGTTAAAACAGTGCCTGTGCAGGGCACCCTGAAGCAGATTTTTACCTTGCAAGCATCCTCACTTCCGAGACTTGTCCTCCCCTATGCGTTTTGGCACATGCGGCTCTGCTGCTCCCCCGCTCATGGGGAGCAGGATGCCTGAGAATAGCAGTGATGAGCCACAGTGACCCTGCCTGCACACAGGGGAGGGAAGATGCGCTCCAGTCTTCTGTTCTGCTAAAGAGTCTCTGCCTTAAAAAGTCACCTTTTAAAAAATGCCATGGCAGGGACCAGTTAATCAAACATGTCCTCAAACATGCGCTGCCCCATGGCTATGTAAACCTCTTTTTCCTCCGGCGTCATCTGGGCCACCAGCTCGGGGCGCTGGCTCACTTGGCTGTACGTATGTGGACGCCCGGCCACCGTGACAGTGGGGTCTTCTGCCACCACCTCAAACTCTTCATCCTCCTCCTCCTCCTCCAGCCCATATGTTGTGGTGGCCGTGGCAGTGGGGCGGGGAGGGGACTCCTCCTCCGACTCACTGGTCTCGCTCTCGGAGTCACTCGCGTTGCCGCCGGAGAGAGGAGCGGCGCCGCTGACGGTGACGGTGGAAGCGGAGGGTGTCTTCTTCTCGTGGATGAGCAGGGCACGCATCACCTCCTCATTGTCATCCAGGGCTGCCCGGCTCTCCTCACGCTCCTGGAACGCATCCAGATCCCGGCCCCCTGCAAAGGGACACGAGGGAATGAGCATTTCCTCACAGAGATCTGTGCGATGGCCCTGGAAGTTTTCTTAACCTTCATTAATTACTGCCACTGAGCTCAGCTGGCCAAGTCACACCCTTTCCCTATGCCAACTCCTCCTCTCCCTTGTAAGACAGAGACAGTTATGTCTCATTATGGCAGAGCAAGTACTGACATTTCCTAGGAGATGGGAGGCCTAGAGTCACTGTGACTCCCAGATGGAAGCCTCCACCAGGAGCATATTGAAAGTGAAGATGACAAATGCATGATGGGCAGGCACCTGGAAAAGACTTCCCCAGGGAGGCATCCAACTCAGACATTATAGTGGAGCAGAAAGCAAAGCAGTCCTTAAAATACAGACTCCAAGCCCAGGCCCTATCCTGTTGAGCTCCCTGCCTGTAAGGATTCACACAGAGAAGAAATGGATCCAGGCAGACAAAGAATATGTGGAAACCATGTGTTATAAAACAACATTTAGAGCAGCCATGCCTGGTGAGCTCAAAGGTGCACCTATACCAGGCAGGAAAGAGAAAAGCTCCTTACAGGAAGATGATGGCATGGAGCAGATGCAGCTGACAGCCTGCAGCCCAGCTGTGCAGCACAGCACTAACCAGTGCCTGCTCTCCAAGCTGAAACACAGCCCAGACAGTCCCTGTGGGTCCCTACCCGCACCTCTTATTTGAAGAGGACTGCAACATCCCAGCTGACACACCTGGCCTGTGCTCCTCTTTCAGTAAACTTGGCTGTACAACAGCTGGGAGGGTTCAATATGGCTCTGGCTGGCAGGATGTTCATGGATTCAAAAGGTAAAATTCTGCTCAAGAAGTAGCGTCTCACAGAAAACCTCTACTAATCCTACATTTGGTGAGAGGGCTGTGAATCCACCTAGCACCAGAAGAACTACAGGCAGTATGGACAAAAATAAATAAATAAATAAATAAATAAATAAATAGAACAGAACAAAAAATTAAATAGAGAAGAGAAGAGAGAGAAAAAGAATGAGGCCTAAAATGTAGGACAGGCTCCCTGTGGTGAACTTTCTGTCTTACACCAAAAGTTACTGCCTATTAACAATTGCTGGAGCTGAGATGTTGGCATTCTGCCTTCATATAGGTGGCCACTTGCCCACTCCTCCAAGACACAGATCCTCATGGTTTCAGCACCTCATCCAGGCACATGGCTCCCAAGTCTTTCCCCTCCCAGTCAGAAATGTGCTGGTTACATTTTTCAACTTCAGTTGAAAAAATAATGTGAAGGAAGTAAGTTCTGCATTTAGCACTAAAAGCCAGGGCAGTCTGTGGTCATTCCTTTCCTGTGGTAAAACAAAGGCCAAAAGAATCATACCTAGTATCACCAGAATTCTGCTTTCATTGTAAATAAAGTTGTAGTAATGGGTGATGGCTACAACTACTAATATTAGAGCTCTGCCGAATTCCTGAAAGAGAGGAAGAATAAAGGCATCATGTTGGCAGTCACGTGCTCAGCTCACTGCTTGTGCTTGTGGAGCATAAGAGGCTGTAGGAGAACACCTCTGTGAAATAATATCATCCCTCATCACACTGAGAGCCGTGAAACTACAGCAGCCAGAGACAGCTTCACAAAAGCCGACTTTGTGGCTCAGAGGGGATGTCTTGCTTTCAAGAACTGTTTCTGCCAGATCCAAGCAGTGAATCTTTTCTGTCAATGGTCCCAAGTTTCTCTCCTTCCTGTTTATGCGTTGCAGCAGCAATTTCAGGCCATTTCCACAAGCTCCTGCTTTGATCTCCAGTAGCTGAGGAGGTTAAGGAGTGATACCACCATCCTGTAAGGAGACATTCCACCTCCATGTCCCTCAGTGACTTCTTGAGAAACATTTATGCTATGTGCATCAAAAGTTGTCTCAAAGACTTGATTTAAAACTACAGGTGAATTGAATGTCTAGCAGAAAAATGGAGTGAGAACTCACCATGGCTGGTGAGTAACAACCTCTGCTACAGACTGCAGGAGCAGGTTTTTCAATCATCTCCCTTTGCTTAATCTATTTGAAAAATGTTTTGGGATGCATAATACACTTGAAAGGCATTACATATGAATAAGTTCTTTAGGTATCTTCTGACCATTATATCATCTCTATTTTCTTCACTTCTGCTACACCTAAATACTCCACTCCTCTCCTGAACATGGCACGAGTTCCAGGGTCACATACTCACACACGACTCCCTTTCGCCATCTTTTCTTCCTGAGGCATCAACAGTTTCAGTTCATAATCCTAAAATGACTCTAAAGATTGTATCTATTGACTCATTCTTGTAAAAATCATAAAATGTCTCCATTTCCAATTTTGGCATGGAAACTTAAACAGCACAAATATCAAAGCAGAATGTTTCAACTAACAGTTAAAAGATCTTGACCATGGCCTGTGGACAACCTGACCCCAAGATGAATGAAAATAAAAGCAGAGAGAATGAGAAACAAACAGAAGGGAATAAAGACTCACCTGTCATGGTGACAGACCTTCCTACTTTACTTCCAGAAGCTCTATTTCTGAGTATTCCTCATATATAATAAGTTTTGAGAAACAATTGGTAAGAAGGCTGGGAGTATATAAACACTTCTGGTAGATTTAGTAGATTTCAGAGTCACTGAACATCAATAAATGTTATTTTTCAGCAGTGACCTATTAGGGAGACAGCTTGCTAGATGAAACTGAAAAACCTTCATCTAGAAGCAATAAGCTCGCAAGGTGGAAGATATAACAGTTAATTAACATTTTAGAAGCCCCCACAAAATTTCATGGACAGCTCAGCTTTATTGACCTAGATTTCAATCCTGGATCTAAGGAATTTTTACATCTGCCTACACACAGGTGCTTTGCACAGCAGAGGGGAACAGACTCCAGTGTTGGGAGCAGCAGCTGTACACACACAGCAGAACACGTTTTTGACAGCACTGAAAAGGCCTTGTATAAGCAGAGCAGTACTTCTGCTCTGTAAATTTCTTACCATCTTTGATTTCATCAGGGTCATAAGCCCCCTGCACTGTGCTCTCCCGCAGCCAGATGGGTCTCTCTCGGGCTGGCTTCCCTTCACTTGCAGATCGGTTCAGATCCTCCTGGTCCTCCATGCTGATGACAACGTTCTGGGTATACAAGTCCTCATAGGATGGTCCTTTTGTAGTCCATGCTTCCCGGTGGTGTCCACCTGCAAGGCCAGCTGCTGCCCCTGAACCAGCACCAGCTGCACGCTCCTTGCTACATGGAAGTTAAAGAGAGAAAAACAGAGTGCTCAGAACAAGTCCCTCCTTAGACAAAAATACTTAAATTATGATTAGTTATCTCCCATGATCTGCACCGAGAACTTTCATTCTCAGTTCTAACATGTGCTGCCAGGAATTTCTGTGCCAGCTTGCTGGTTTGGGAAACTTGTAGATCTCTAGTGGGAAACCCTACGAAGGGCCAGGGCAATCCACCACAGACACCGAAAAGAAGAGGCAGCACTAGAGATGCAGATGCACTTATGTTAAAACAAGCATAAAATCCCAGAATTCCCTGAAACAAAAGCCACAGCAGCAAAACAGTCTAACAGTAGTCTGGTATTTGCAAAAGCCTTTTTTTGGCCTTCACACAGCAAGCAAACACTGCATTTAAAAAGCACTGAAGTTTAGCCAAGGTAGATAGTAGGCCCAGGGACTCAGCATGCTCAGAGCTGTGAACTGTTATTAATCACAGGACTCCTGAAGGAGTTAAATCACCATGAAAAATACAATTCACACCTCTGCTTGAATTGTGAGTGACAATGTACATGAGAAGTCACCTCTCCTGTGTTACATAGGGGATCTGTACTATCCACAGACGTGGCCTTGGGAGGACTGGGGAGTCCAGGCAGAGAAGGAAGAGGAGAGCACCTTCAAACCAGAGGACTAGGGCTGGACAAAAGGCTTTGTGTGCTGATGGAGTGCAGGAGGAGACAGAAGAACTGTCTTCACTGTGGAAAAGCTGGAGAAATAAAGCTGACCCACGTGAAGGGAATGGCAGCCCTCCTTTGCTCTCAGCACATTTCCCTCCAGGGCCCCTTCTAGCTCAGGAGACTGATGGAGAAAAACATTCCTGCTTGGATTTGATCGAAAGAGGATATCAGGTGAAATATTTTCTGCACATTGATGATGGCAATGAGCCTAAAATACACCCTGGCCTGTGCTGCTATGTATGCATGGAGTGGGGAAAGCCAAACTATATGACTGCTCCTCTACTTCAGAATGAGATTTCATCTTTTCAGAGAAACAAATCCACTGCAGACTGCACCCGCTCTCAGCCACGTAATTTCAGTCATCTGATTGCCAGGGGTGGCTACAGCTCTTCATGAGGAACAGCCCTGCCTTGACTCCTCCCCTTGTCCAGGGTAAATCCATCGGGATACTCCACGATGCCAGCTGAGCTGACAGTTGTCATCAGTGAGCATGGTTCAGTTGCTGCTGTCTACCCAATGACCTTTTCTCCAACCAAGAAGCTTAAAATAAAATTGCACTTGGAGAAGACCTAACTAATATGAAGGGGTTTTTTACTTCAGCAAGGACATCAGTGCCATTTGATGAGCTAATTCTGCTGGATTTTTAGGTGTACAACAGTGAGGGGAAATTACACAGGTAGGTGAGCATTGCTCTTCCCCAGATAAAAAATACTGGTGTGTTCAGCCACAGTGTTGATGTAGAGCTACTCACAGCCTCTCAGTAGTGGAATGGCAGGGATCTGTTAACAAAATACTTCACAGCACCTCTGTTAGCATGTCTTGGGTCCCTGGCAATTCTGCAGCCAGCTCTGCTAGGAGAGCTTCACAGCAGCTTTGAATTTTGGGGCAGAAGGCTCATGCACATTTCTTATGTAACCTAAGGAACCACACAGAGATCTTCTTTCCAGAGTGTTATTTCAAGTGTTGGTACCTTTCAGCTCTCCAAGACAGGCGTGTATTCTGTGAAAAGCACCACTCTGCTTCCCACACAATAGAAATCTCTAACTAGCGTTTCCCTGACGATTTTATGTAATCCACTTTCCTCACAGGATGCACAATGCAGCTCTCACCCAAGCTCTCCCTCCCCATGACTACAGCGTGACACTAAACCCTCAGTAGTGCAAGGAACTACTAAATAATACTTTTGCACAGAAGCTCCTGTAAGTGTGCCTGAAATTGACTTTTTTCCTACACAGAACCATTCAGCCGCAAAACGCTTTTTCCATGACGTCAGGAGCGTTTCAATAATGAAAGTAACACTTCTAAGAGACACCTACAGCACCAATTACTTCACGTGATCTTACTGCAATGTCCCACACTGAGCTGGAGCTATCTAGACACTTTCTGTCTAATTTTGGACCCCAGTGAGCTTTGCAAATGTGCCTCAATTTATGTCTTTTTATCTTCAGTGACACTGTTGGTAGGTGTGAGCACCACCCCAAGACTACCTGAGCAGGGGAACACTTCTTTCTGCAAGAAGAGAACTTACTGTTCAGCAACCTGTTCCAAAGTACAGGATTAGACACCATTGGAGCAGGCACCAACAAAAGGCCAGGAGTGGGAGCTGCTTTACAGGCAGCACAGAGCAGATGAAGGGATCTCTTAAATCTCTCTTTCTCTCTTAGATCCACAAACTACTTTTTCTCCACCTTGCTCTAGACTTCACACGGCCACCCTGCAGGCAGGAACTGTGGCAGCTCAGTGGCTACATTTAGTCTGTTTTATTCACCCTGACGGAAATCCCGTAATGAGTGGTTTAGCTACCTTTAAAGGCAACATAAATAGCCTTTGACACAGCTGAGGTATGGCCCACAGAAACCACACTGTGCAGTGGGCAAACAACTTGAAAATTTCATCTCAATCCTGCCCAGACTATTAAGAAAGGTCTTGGATAAT
Source organism: Sterrhoptilus dennistouni (assembly GCA_013397095.1). NCBI lineage: Eukaryota > Metazoa > Chordata > Aves > Passeriformes > Zosteropidae > Sterrhoptilus > Sterrhoptilus dennistouni. The sequence continues at coordinate 571,843 of VWZU01001262.1, forward strand.
GGGGATAACTCTCTTTTTTTTGTCACACTTGAGATAAAACAAAACACATTTTCACTGTACTGCTCTTAAGAGCTTCAACTTCAGACAACAGACAACCCATGGATCTTGACAGCATGACCACAGAAAATTAATTCTGTGAAGATTTTTTGTTAATTGAATTCATGCTATTTTGACACAAGGAAATAGAAGGGTTATTAAAATCCATAATTTTTCAAAAATCACAGAGTTTAAGTAAAGCGGGTTTATTTTGAAACCTGTGGGGCTAATTCATGCTCTCCCATGATTAAGAAAATTAACAGCCTCTTAGGAAAACATTAATGAAGATCTACCCAGTTTCCCAGGGCAGGTGAATGACAGTTATGCAATGCCATGGGGCCACTCAGAACTGTAATTCTCCTGAAAACACCTGAAGTTGCCCAAGTTACCGCAAAGAGAAGATGCAGGCATTTTGTGACCTTTTCAGTTTGCTTCAGAATCACCAAATGTCAGTTTTGTCAATGATTTCAGACACTCAAGACTCCATAAAAACAGAGTGCATAAATAATCCAGGGTTTGGCAGTTTAAAAAAAAATCTCACAGCAGTGCTTTCATGGAATTAACTGCTCTGAATTAATAAGAGTTAATAAATAATTAAATCACTGTATGTGCTGAAGCAAATTGTGTTCAAGTAAGCATTTAAAAAGCTGCCGATTTATTTTGTCATTCCTTGCACAGAGTAATTAATCATTTACAATGTTTTTTAAGTATTTAAGAGTCAAGTAAGTGGGCGTTGCTATTTAATCATGGGACTGCACCAGGCCTCTGCTGTGATAATTTCCTGTACACAAAAACGGAAGACTAAAAAATTACTCTCTTTTTGGTAGGGTTAGCCCAGTTCTACTACTTAGACTACTGAAAAGGGATTTTAAAGCAGTCTAGTGATTCAGCTTGGGTATAAAGGCTTCAAAGAATTCCCCATATCACCAAAGACATGTTGAGTGACCTTGGAAAAATCTTTTCTGCTCTTTATATTGCTTCTGTTTTTCTATCAGAATGATGAGAAAAAAAACCCCTACCTTCTTGGCTAGAAAAAGACTATGAATCGACAAAGAATTTTTATTATATTAATTAGAAGCTGTCTAGCATGAATATATGAGGAACATTCTTTCTCAAGGTTAGCCTGAGAGGAAAAAAAGAGTATCCTGCTTGCTCTCCTATTAACTAAAGCCAAGCACCCCAAGGCACTGTGGGAATGCTTCCCCTCATGGTACAGTTCTTCTCCCCCATGTGTATAATTAATTTTTTTTTAAATACAGAGAAGTGCATCACATTTCACCACAGCTGACAAAACTGACAGCTCCCCACATCTTTTTGCATTATTTAAACATCATCTGTTTTTGTAAAGCTAGGAATGTTCTGAAAGAAGGTGTCATTTCCCATGGGTAAGAACATTTTAAGGAGTTTTTGATTCCAACATGGTCTTCTCCTGAAAAGAAGAGGTATGTAACAAGTTGGGCAAAATCAGAAGAAAAAAACCCTGCTTATTAGAAGCAATGTTTTCAAACTAGAATGTTGTAATATGAGGATTTGAAATACAAGGTGTGGATTGCAGATAGCTTCGTTTCAAAAGCTGGGGAGAAGCAAAAGGAACAGGTGAAAGATAAGTATTTGAGAGATAGAAGACAGCATAGGTGGCACCTTCAGAGTTTTGTCAAGCAGCTGCAGTTTGCGTTTTTTAAATATTGGGCCAAGGGCTTGGTGTGCATACCAGCTGCAGCATGGCAAGCAGCAGGCAATTCACACCTCATAGAAAAATACATGCAGAAGGCTGACCAGAAGAACAGTCATTTGCCTTGTTTAGTAAAAAATGGTTACAGCTCTCTGTTCCTTGTAAACCACACATCTCTGGAGGAACCTGTCAGATATGTGCACAGCTGGTGCTGCACAAGGTCTGGGAAAGGCCCACAGAGCAGAGGAGCACTCTACAGGGAAGGAGTACAGTGAGGAAAGACCAGGCATACTCCCACCTCTGCTTCAGGGCAGGAATCTCAGTGGGTTCTGGCTCCAGGATTTCATAGGCTAAGTTAACGTCCTCCGTCTCACGAAGCAGCGCATAGATGGGCTCAATCTGCTCGTTAAACCTCGCGACAAGTGTCCTCGCGTCCTTCTTGGGCATCGCCGACTCATCTTCTTCCACCTCAGTCTCACAGAACGTGCAGCGGAAAGTTCCTAAAACAAGAGAAGTTGCTCAGCGTTGCAAGGAAAGCGGCAGGCCCAGCTCCTCATGCAGCCTTCCCAACAGCAGTGCCTCGCTGTTCCCTTAGCCGGATGTGAAGGAGTTTTTCAGCCCTGAAAATCCCTTCCCACACACGGTGTACCTGGTTATTATTCAAGCAGACAACAAAGCAAGCATTTTGATACCGTCCAGTGATACCCAGCTGGGTATAGTTTCTCGCTCTGAAAAGCCCAGATGGGCTGCAATACTTCTACTGAGACATCTCCTAATCTCCCTCCCTCCTTGCGGCACATTTTAAATGTCAGCTATGACTGGGCTGTGATAAAAAGCTACACAGTATCCTCTAAGGAGTTCAAGTATCCTCTGTTTCAGGTGCCTGCACTGGTATCTCCCAGGCCACACCAATAGGCTGATTTCACAATAAAACAGTGTAGTTTTACAGTGCACCAACCAGCCTGCAGTAGCTGCTGATCTAACCGTCGTCACTTTGCAGCTACTGCAAAAAAGAGATGGCTTCTCCTTCTGTTCCAGGGCCAAACCAGGCGAAAAAGTCATCACTGCAGAGCAGCCAATGCAAAAACCTATCCTACCCAACTCCCATATTAGCTTCTTAAAATTATGAATGCTAAGATAGGAATCATGTGAACAGCAGTTAAAAATAAGTTTGTTTTGCAGACCTTGTCAGGATCTCTAAAAACAGGTCAGACTGAAATGGCTACATGGCAAAGCAGCTACAAAAACCCCACTGAACTCCTGCACAGCAGCTTTTGGGTTTCATCACTCCATCTGTGAGCAGGACCCTTAGGGGCTGTACGAGCACAGTGGGACCTTTCCATCTGGTCTGCTAGGAGGGAGCAGCACACTGCAATGACTTTGTCTTGCAAGTGCTGGACTGAGAACATACCCCTGCCACCTCAGAACATGACATCCAGAGTGATGCTCACAGGCTTCTTGATTTCTCTTGTCCCCGGGTGGTATTTTTTATTTATCCATTCTGTGACAACCATGCACATCTAGCCTCACCTCCCAACACCCCAATGAAGAAATGACAAGATCTTTTTACCAATAAGGAGCCTGAGGACAGGTCCTGCCACAGAAATGATAATCTTACGTATAAAAATCAGAATTAGAATCAGTATTGAAGTCTGCTATGTCACCAATGCTATGTACACACACAGCCAAAAGAACAGGGTTTGCCCAGGGCACTTGGGCATGATGTAATGAAACCAGCTCACAAGCCAGGGCTTCTGGTACCTTGGTGTGCTGCTTACACAGATTTGCTAGTGTTGTCACTTCATTTTTCAGCACACCTCCTTCCCTGCCTGTAATACAGTGATAAAAACAGACCTAACTTCTTCACTGCTGGTTGTGAGGGCTAGACAATGCTCACACTCATCTCAGCAAACACAAAAAGCACTGTTTATGACAGAAGGGAGATCTGTTGCCTCTCACCAATCTGCAGAGATGCAGTTTTGTACCCTGGCACTATCTAAAGTAGCATTTGCTCACTGTTACTCAGAAATTAATGCATGCTGTGTATGTGGCCTGTAATAGGGACACATTTCCTGCAATAAATCCTCTCTTTTAAAAAGTTTGTCTTATTGACATGCAAAAGCCAGAGTAGCCAACAACAGCACCATGCAAGGTAAAAGATAAGTGGATAAAGTGCTCTTCTCTCCTATCCAAGCATGAAACAGTTTGCTTATTTTTTTTTCCAGGCTGTAAAAACTGTCCCTACTGATTCAAAACTGTTCATTATATAAGCTGTCAGCCCAGCAAAAACTGAATCCAACATTTGGTCTCCTTATCCCACATCTGAGGCTACTGGTGTGACATAAGTTGAATCAATTTAAAGTAATGAGAGCATCTCAGTTCCCATAATGGACTACGGGAACAAGCACAGGTTAATGAAGAACACTCCCCTCTTTCTACATATCCCCCAAAAGTCCTGTTACATATTCCTGAGACAGCTCAGACTTTCCACACTTCCATCTGTGAACCCCATGAGTATCTGCAAAAGATTAAGATCACAGGGAGAATGGTTCCAACTCAGAATACCAAAAAATCAGAAAATAAATACAGCTCTAATGAAACAGAACTCCTAAAGCTATCATGGATTTGCTGCAACTTCCACCCCTCAGGGTTCTTAATAAGCAAAAAAAGTTAATAGATGAATTATGTAAAGAATTTGGGAATTAGTGAAAAGACAAGCTTCCTCCATTAATATGCTGATTTTTTTCAAGGTGATGCAGCATTTCACAAGAGGCCCATGTGATTAGAGAACTGGGAAGTTCTCAGCTGCTTTGCCATGGCAGATGGCATTTACAAGTTGCAAACCTCTTTCGTTAGTTTTCAAGAGGTCAGAAAATGTCACCAAAGCTTTTATGACATGGCACATCACATCAGCAATGACACATGTTCCTTTCAGATATGAAATGCATGTGACAAACATGAAGTGGAGGCCATCCAAAGGCTGAGAATGGCAATGTTTCCACTCCAACAATGTATTTTTTCCTTCAGCCCTTACACAACAGAGTTTTTCAATTCCAAAATGCTGCAGAAACCAGGACTAACAGATATCCTGGAGCAAACAGACATGAGGCTTTTTTGCATCTTGGAAATGCTAACAGAGCACATACATCCTCTTTTCTGAACACATGCTCAGGCACTCAACAGATCTCTCTGGCTGCATGTTAAAAACCAGCCACCTGAAAGAGATCTCTTCATATGCTCCCAGACTGTGGGGCAGACACACTGGTAATCTGGCTCCCCAAGGCTTGCTAAGATTAATGTAGCTCAAGATCTCATGTATGGGGCCAGAATATTTAGAGATAATTCCTAATGACTTGATTTCACCGGAGAGAAGGAAAAGGTCAACCACCTACACGCATTGAAGGCAGGATGTCCAAGTGTGCATGCTGCATCTGCTACAGTTAACACATTTAAGTGGCTATAGACTCCTCAGTCTGAGCTCAGGCCCTGCCTACCCCCTTGTCAAAGGGTTCAAGCCTCACCTCCAGCCCAACAAGAGGCCTTCCACTCTGTCCTTCGGGATGCTGCCCAAGACTTTCACTACTCTATTAAGAAACAAATTGATTTTCACCCTCAACTTATTCCCATTCATCTCAAACCTAATGACTCTTTTGCCAAGAACTGTACCTCATTTCATCCAGTTTCCATCTTGCTGTTGTTAATCCTTCAACTGCTGTCTTATCCATCCCTCAGTCTTCATTTTGCAAGGCCATATATTCTTCTTTACCTTTTAAAACACCCATTCCTCTGACCTTGCTAACTGCCTGCCTCCAGTTTGCTCTCATCTTTCTGCTGTGAAGATGGAAGTATAGACAAGTGTCCAGATGAGCTCTCTCAAAAGCTCAAAGGCATTATTGCTTCTCTGATAGCCTTTGAGACCTTTTAAGATCACATTGTCAGAGACCACGAAAGCACTGCCTCAATTATCACAAGACCTAGCAATGTTCCCAGACCTTTCTTTTCCTTTGTATCTTTCCTTCTCCTTTGTAGTTTCCAGTTGATGAACCCCATGTTTATAGCAGACATTTGCATTAGATAGTAGGTGCATGACACTGTACTTCATAGTATAATCTTTCAGCTCCTTTATATTCCTCCAGCCTTCACCCTCATCCAATTCTTTACTCTTGACTGCATCACAAAACATTAAGCTAATTTATTTTCAAAATCTCCCACAACCTTCTTTTAGAAGTAGCATTATTACCATTACATGGTGAGTGAGCTGAGGCACAGATGGCACAATTTCAGAAGTATCTGCTGATTTGAGCAGTACTTGATTTGAGATGCTTTTCTGAAACTTCTTTTTCAGAACAGAACATTCAGTATTCTTACCACTCTTCTTTCAGGCTCTAAGATTGGGCATCTCCAATGAGTTACATACAATGGCTAATGACAGCCTCTGAAGAGCTTAAAATGACTTGTTCAAGATCACACAAACTCAACTGGCCTGGAGGATCAGATCATGTTCCTGTGGCTTCTACAGCCACTTTCTTCAAGTAATTCCCTGACTCTTACACCACATTTTTCCTCTTTCTGCAGCAAGCCAGACAAAAAGTGCATTCTATAAGCACAACTCCTCTCTCTCATTGAGCAAAGCATGCTTTGGCAGAGAGGGGAATAACGCCACAGAGAAAAATTTCCAGGATACATGGGCAGCTTTAGTTCAGCACTCCTTAACCCCTAGTGCTTCACCTGATGTTAAAATGAGAGAATAAAGACCCCAAGGAAAGAACAGGAGTTTCCTAGGTTCCTACCACCAGGAAGGCAGACAAATGCCTCCCACCGTGGGATGCTGTGCCAGCAGCCAGATGGTTCATCTGCAGACCTGGAGCCCTCAGTTCCAGGCAGGCCTCTGCCACCTGACTGGCCAAAGGCAAGATGACAACCTGCTAGTTCTGCAGGGGAGCAGGATGCCGTGCCAGCCTGCTTCCTGTAATGAAGGGAGGATGAGAAGGAAACACCTTGGGTGCTGCTCTTGCTTCTTGAAAGAGAGGTGCTTTGTGGGAATCTGCTATTCTACCTGTTAGCTTCACGCCTAAAATTTCCTATCCAGCTTTTCCCATCTGCTTCCCATCCCAGTTCTGGGCTTTTCCTTCTCTGATGGTCCTGTTCTCCTTGCTAGCAAGTCTTGGTCTATCTGTCCCACTTTTTCAGCCTGGGCTTCACTCACTTCTCAGACTTCTCTGCCTATTCTTTTCCTGGACTTCTTTTTCCAGTTTCAGCCTCTGCTCATGCCTGTGCCTCTCTGCTGCACACTCTTAGACCAGCTAATTCTGCCTCTTGATTTGAGCCCTGGTCATCAAACTAATTTCCTGTTTAAGCCAGAGAGATGGAAGATCTTTTCACAGCACAACCTGTCATTCAGAACAATATTACACAGGCAAAAGAATATACATTTTTTTCTGGTCTCCCCTTCCATTTTCTCATCAGCCCATTCTTCAATACAGCCAAATTGTTTTTAATTAATTTTTCCTAAGCAATTTAAAGATAATCAGACGCATAGAATGGGAAAAACTCAGCATACAGTAAGTGTCTGACAGAATTTTGAACAGAACAAATCACAGAACAATTCCTATGCCTGCCCTCCACCAATGAGCCAATCTCATGTAATGAAAATACTTAGCAACCTAAGTAATAGGCAGTGCTGTCAGTACAAATTATAATTAAGTTCCTTTCATTTATCATTGATTTTTAAGATTTAGAGGACTGTTTACAGCAGCACCTAAAGGCATATCTCTGCTGAATCATTAAAGACACAAATAGTAGGCCAAGTGGCTACAACAGATCTGGATCATCAGTTACCATAACATACTCCACATCAGGCTAAAAGGATACTCAGCCTATTAGAAGTAGCAAGTTGAGGGGTTAAATGAAAGTAAAGAGAGTTTTAATGACCTTAATGGACTGATCTGGTAATAAAGCTAATTGGTAAAACAGTTGATTGTTAACTGGATTAATCATCATGCAGATTAGACTGGTGGCAGCTGCTGTCCTTTAGTGACTCCCAAACTTAAAACAGACTTCTCAGCCCTCATCGAACTGTTCTCACCTTCTCAACGAGAAAGCAATCCAGTGTGTCTGAGTGGGAAATGCACTCCTGCCACACAGAAAGATGAGTCTGCTGTTAATTTCATCAGGTAGCCTTCTCTGGCTCCATCCCTCTTTTCTCATTGTACAGGAAACCCATAGTCCCCACATTTCTATCCACATGTGAGTTCCAAAAATGCAGCTGCTTTTGGAAAAAAACAAGAGAAATCCATCAATAAAAGCTGTCTCCTGAACATCACAGCAATACACCATTCTCTCTAGCAAGTAATTCAGTGATTCTACAAATGTAATAAAAGAGCCAGTTACAGAGCACAGTGTGTTACATAAAATGTAATGCCACATCTCATCTTTCTGAGACAGGTTTCATGGTCCACTGGATCTAAAGCTCCTGGGGCCACTCCACAGCCCAGGGCTGATTGCAGTACTCTCTTCTTGAAACATGACACAGAAAGTTTAACTTCTTATATTAGGCCTGTTTGGGATGGCCCAAAACACACTCTGTTGTCAGAACTCACAGCATGAAAACAAACACTGGACCGTGTCTAGAAAATGCCAGCATTTTGGGAAGATTCACTGATCCATTTCTGCAATAAAACATCCAGTTTTGCCATTGAAACCCAAAATGCATCACGCTTCACCCAATTTGCTTTTTAATTTCTAACTATAAAGAAGATAGGGGATATTGCAATTGAGAAGAGTAGCTTTGGTCAGAGATGGTGGCAGGGCAAATCCAGAACATGTGGGTGATACCTGAAAGCAGAGAACTGACAGGTCCTTGGGCCAGTGCTGCCCAGAGAAGGTCAGTGCAGTGGCTGCAGTTTGGAGGCAACCACACAGCACCCCTCGAACAGCACTGTACCCAAACTGCCCCAGCAGGTGCAGACTGCTAAACACAGATCCTGCCCCCAAAACTGACAGCTCTCCTAGGAACAGGCTCATGAACCAAGGGCATCTTGTCTCTTCCTTTTCTGAAGGCGTAATACCAGGTACATACAATTACCATTATGGGCAGGAGGCACAGCAACAACCAATCCTATACACTGCTAGACATGTCCTGTTGTCAGATCCTAGAGAGAAATTGGCTAAAACATCTTTTCTATCACAATTCTGCCTCAGATGAGTAAGGAAGCATGTGGAGTGCATGTTAGAAAATGTCAAGCACAGCACTTCAGCTAAAAATGGGGCTAGGAACAAATAATGTAACTAATACTATTATCTGAAGAAAGATTTAAATCTCTTTATTATTTTTTCCACAATATCTGAATTATTAAGAAAGTTGTGTAATCTATTGTTTACAAATGGAATCAAGACTCCACAATGAAGTAAACTCCCCCCCCTCCTTTTAATTTCATGTGCCCCAAATCTCAATGCAGTTTTTCTCAGGTCTGTACATATTCTAGCATAAATCCTACTGAGACAACAGCTATGAGATTGATCATTCTCAGTATCAGACCATAAGGTTTTAAGATAGGTTTTTGTGAATTAGAGCATGAGCAATGACTGTTCACCTTCCAACAGCCTGTCTTCACTGACCTGCTGCTCAATATGAAATGGGACTGTACAGTGAAGACAGGAGAGTAAAATCCAGGTTCCTGGACCAGCATTCTATTCCCCAGCCTACAGGTTTGGGGAAGAGTCATATATACTCCTACCCTCCAAATCAGCCTTTGAAAATGGGTGATTGAAAATAGCTTATCCTATGAATTTAATAAGTAGAAAACCCAGTGTTTCACCGCGCAATTCAACACCATTTCATAATACATGCATACCAAGATACAGCTCTGACTTTAGAGTACCTATTTTGAGCCTTAATAATGCTTCTTAAACATTTTAATATTAAACATGTTTAATACAGATTCAGAGTATTGAATTGCCCACCAGGTATTAAACATAGAGTAAACATTTCATTTGGGATAAATGTCAATCAGTTTCCTTTCAAGGCTTCTATTCTTGTAATATAGATGTAGCAGCCACCTCATTTAAGGGCACTCATGCAGTAGCACTATTTCTGATTCAGATGAGGTAATTCTGCCAGAAATGTGTTCAGGAGGTTTCAAAACTGCAACTTGCTAACATACGAGAAATGATCAATTTGTTTAAAAAATAAAAACAAGATGGTAACTTAACAACAACAACAAGAGAGATAAAGGCACACTCTTCAACACACAGCAGGAATAGCAAAAGATGAAAGAAACATATTTTATAATGGCCATTAAACAGTGTCTCACTATAATCAGAAGGAAATTTCACTTAGCCAATGCATAAGTTCATGTATTATTTATTCTTCCTGAGAGCAGTGTGTAAATGTATAAAAATGGAGGGACTGGCAGTCCTGGAAACAGAAGGTCCCTCTGTTAAGCTGCAGAGGGGATTTTACTTCGGCAGTTACATTATCCTAGGCATAATTTGGAAAAATGGTGGTGCTAGAATGTTATTACAGATGGCTAAGAATAGTGTCCAGCAGTCATTCCGGACCCTCTCGGCACAAAATGAACCCTGCTGTTAACAATAGAAGCAGGAATTGCCAAGCTAAGACACCCTTGGCAACACCTTCAAATACGTAAGGCCAGTGTTTTTCTTCCTTCCTTTCTTCCTCGAGTGTTTGGGGACAGGGAAACAGAAGGTTTCAGAGGCTTCTTCTAGATTGCCCTGGCAATGGCAAATGTTAAATACTTTCCCCACGCCTGAGATCTGCTTGTTCAACTATACCAACACCTCTGATTTTCTCAGAGAGATCTTTTCTTCCATGTTCTCTGCCACTAGCAAATCCCTTTAGTATCATACAACACATTCCCTGAGGAGATTCAGAACTCTGGCACACCTACTATGTTACTCATAGTCCAAAAGGGCTTCAAATTTCACTGCTCAGAAATGGCAACAACTTAAATCCTTTACTTTCAAATTCTCCTCGGAGCATTCAGAATCAGAGTTAATGTGTAGCAAGAAAAATCTCCTGCATCAGCACCAAGGGCCACCAACAGAGAACAATACAGATTAATAAAAAAAATGTAAAATGCCATTTTCTCCTCATTATAATAAACTCCAGTTAAAAAGAAGGGCACTCAAGGGAACACACAGTGGATGCTGAGACTTTGCATTTCGTGCAAATCTGTTCATGTACACACCAGAAATCTATTTAAGAACAAAGAGCAAGAACAAAATCCTTAAACCATAGTCCCAAGGCACTATTTGAAAGGCTAACAGGGCCAATATCAGAAGCATGTGCTTCCATATCAGTGCTTGGGACGGCAGCAGCTGGAAATAGCGAGAGAGAGGAACTAAAGCAGGAGCTCCAAGCCAGCATGTTGTTTCAAGTCTTATTTTCAACAGCATCACAAAATGGAATGGGCCAACCCCAAGAGGACAAGCTGCTCCTAAGTCCACCTTTCACCTTTTGTTTTTCAAGAGGTTTTGGAGGCCCTTCACAACAAACAAAGGAAGTTTTTCTGATGTCGGTTACTTAATAAAGACAGACTATTATCAGAACAGACATCACACTACCCTCCTCCCTCAAATAATTTATGGGCAATATTCACCAACTATTATTTACTGATGGAAGAGATCATGCTCCTAGCTTGCAGCTTTTGAAGGTGCCTCAGCATTGCAAAAAGATACATCAGTACATGATAAGAATGAATGCTGCTTTTCAGCTGACTTTCTGCTGGTAATGTGAAGGATGAAGCAAGGTGGCACTTTCTATTGAACTCACCTGGATTCTCAGCCATACATAAGGTAACAGAATCCCCTAAGAAACTTCCGCACATACTCTCTGCCTGAAAGTGCCAGCTTTTAACTGCTGCCTTACACAGTATTTTTATCAATCTATTGATCCATTCTGTATTTTTCACATTTTAGCACATGAAGCATCACTTCTTACCTGCCATCAAGGAAACAGAAATATCCATGAATTCTTTTTTGTTCCTTCAGACTTTCTTCTGGATCGTCATGCCACCCACTGTTCTCTTTTCTCCTTAATATTATGCCTTTTAGAAACTCCTTTGTGCAGAAGTTCTTTCTTCTTTGCTCTCAAAGGAAATACCTTTCCCCTGTTCCTGTGAAAACTACATGCCACATGAAACCAGTCCCAGTACTGTTCCATGAAGGGCCACCTCTCCTGGCTGGGGAGGGATTACAGCCCAGCCAGCTCCCACCTGCAGGACCCCCTGCACACAACCTGGGCCTCAGGCCAGAGCTGGCAGAAGAGAGTGAAGAGAAGTCCAAAGAAGTGTGATAGAAAAGCTTCTTCCAAAGACAGCACTTAATGCTTAACCACCCTTCCTCCTTCTGTCCATGCAGAGCCATTAGAGTAATGGGAACAGCCCTAAAAACTTGGGCAGTGCTGCCCAGAGGCTGCCAGGGAGGACCCCATTTTCTCATTAAAAGTGAGGGAGAATAAATGGAAAGAGAGGCTCCTCAGGACTGAGCTAAGCTCCAAACTGCAGGACAGTGCCAGAATTACCATGGACAGAAATAAGTTGGCAGTCTCTAAGTGAAAGAATTGAACAGACGCCAGGAGAGAACTTGGAGCATAAAGAGAAACTAACACAGACTAGGACTACAAAAATGTTGGAAAAAGAAATTAGGAGGGAATAACAGGGCACCAGGTGAAACATGCAAGAGAAATTGCTGAGGCTGCTCAAATGTTGGCCCATTATACTGGGCAGGATCTCTTGTGAAGCCTGGACTGAGGTCTGGGTACCTCTCTGCCAGGAAGGAAGGAAGGAAGGAAGGAAGGAAGGAAGGATAGAGAAGGTGTATTTTTTACCTTCTATATAGTTTTCTTTTGACTCATGCAGTGGGAACCACATGGGCCTACAGAGGTGAGAGGCACTAAAACAACAGCATGGTCTAGTGAAACAGTCACAGGTGCCACAGGATTGAGTTAATAAACAGGATTTCTGCTAACAACACTTCAAAGACCAAATTCCCAGCACTCTCACTTCTACTACCTGCTTGGAAAGAAGGTGCTGTTTTCAATTACTGTTCTTCTTAGAGGAGAAATATCTCTACAGCTAAGGGCAATTTTTGCCTTCTGTACTGCAGTCTCTCATCACGGGTTTCATGGTGAAACTGAGTAATGCTCACCCATGGAGCCAGGCGCCTCCGCACTGCAGGGTTTGTACAAAACCTCACCTTACCAGCATCCAAGCACTTCAAAAGATTTAAAGAGCAAGCCACCCCATGTGCACACACAACCATCCTCTCACTCCAGCAACATGCATGGCATTTGGAAGGGTAAGGGCAATGAAATAAACAAGTTGCTAAGATTATTACTTCATTTAGTAAAGGGAAAAAAAAAAAAAAAGACATTTCAGGTGCTAGAGATGCCAAATAGTAAGAGCCTGACCCTCCTGCAGCAGCACACAGGAGAACTGATCAGAAACAAAGCCAGTGAGACTTATTTTCCAGTTCAGTCTGACCTATGCACAAGAAATAGCCCAGTAAAAAAAAATATATATTAATTCTCATCATTTTCTACACCAAGCAAGAGGAAATGATTTGTTAGTATCAGGAATATTTTAACAGGGTTCCTGATCTACAGATTACTGCTGTTGCAGATCACCCATCAGTGATCTGCCATCTCACTCATGGAACTGTTAAAGACAGAGACTGATGAAGCTCACAGTAATGCCAGACAAAGCAACAGAAAGTCTCCCTGAAACCTACAAAATTTGAGTACAGAGGCACCACCTCTCTTTATGCCATTCTATCTTATTTCTAATGTATCAAATTAGACCACCTGAAAAACAAAAGCTGAAGCAGTTGAATTCAGCCTTGCCTTGCATTAACACTCCCTGTTATGTACAGACAGAACCCTCAGATTATGGTATAACCTAAAACAGAAAGTGTAAAAGAAAGAACTGATTATAGAACAGATAATAGAAAGTATAAAAGAACAGATTAACAATGTGAAGAAATAACAAATTTCATCCAGGTTTTTGTATTTTATACTGTATTTGTGGAGAATGTGCCATTTAAGATAGACTGTACAGACCTGACAGTCTTAGATAAAAAATACTTAGTGTATCACTTTCCAAAACAAAGCATAAATTTTCCACAAATTACACCCCAGCAAAATGTATCTTGGGACATCAGCTTGGGTGGACTCTGAAAGGAGATGCCATGACATAGCCTGGACAACAGAAGCTGAATACACAAAATAAGACATCTGGTTTAACATGTTAGTAGCTTAACAAAATGGACTGACACGTTATCTAAGTGGACTAAGTGATCAAAAATGACTTATTTTTCATTACAAAACAATAACCAAAAATGTACTTTCTGTTTTATTTCTTAATTTGACCCATCACTGTTAATTCTTAAACCATTTCATTAACCTCCTCAGTGAAAAAGAAGGTAACATGGATAAACTACTCATCTGATTGCTAAAGCATCAGAACTGATACTGCCTTTCAGCTCAGTGGGTTGAGTCAGCTTTTGCCTTGTCTGTTTTATGAGTGTAGAGATTTAACATTTGTGAAGTGTTTTGAGCACAGCAAGTGTCACGTCCTTTCCTCTGACACTGATCACAAATCCAAAACAGGTGCATCCATGGATAACATTTCATACCAGCAACAGCGACAGTGCTTGTAAGGGTCCTATAAATCTCTTAAATCTTTTTATTTCAGATGATCTTCAATTCTAGTGAACAAAATGCAAGAAAAAAGTGACCAAGTTTTCCCAGTTGTTTTTCAGAAGCAAAGCATACCTGCAGATACATAAAAGAGTGCTAGTAGATTTTAAAAAACCCCAAATCCTAAAAACATTCCTGTTTTTCTTATTAGAGTATTTTCTCCATCAGAAACTTTTTGTATCTTCAAAAGGAGTGCTTTTCCAACATTTTACAGACCTGTTTCTCTGCTCTTCCTTCCCTTTTCCCAGGGGGAGCAGAGGCTTCACTGATCATGTGCCACAAGAGCTCCTGATTAATTCTGATAGACAACCAGCAGTTAGCTGGCACATCATCATCATCGCCCTAGGATGAACAATAATCTGCCTCACCATCTGCTCCCAAATTTATTTTTAACCAGCCCCTGCTCCCTCCAGTGCGGAGAGCGTGGCAGGAAGGGCAGCCTTCCCCTGGAAGTGCTGTGCTGGGAGGTGGTGTCAGGGGCCAAGCAGTGACTGTCCAGTCACACACCCGTGAGCACCAGAGTGGATGGGAAACAGATGGATAAATGCAGCATCCCAAGAAGGACTCACACACCAGAGGGGCTGGCAACTGCCTGTTCTCCTCCAGCAGAGAGGGAACGCCTGCTGGTTTTTCAGTTCCATGGGCAAGTTAGATAACGTTAAATGAACAGGCCAAAGTGGTAGGAGAACCAGGGGAAAGTGATGGATGCAGACCAGTTACTGATGGGAATATGCATGCCAACTTTTTCTGAGGTCCATCCAAAATTTCATCATAAGAGCTTTTTTGATCACTTCAGTTCACCTCTGAAAGTTAAAACTATGTAGTACTCAGACACTGCCCCAGGAGAGCTGTGCTGCTGTGCCAGGTAGTGTATGACATCCCTGGTGTGGCACAGACTAGATTTAATCATTTCCTTTGAGAAGGAGCACCAAGATGGTACATCTCATGGGGAAGGTAGCTGAGGGGCGGGAGAAAGACACGAGCACAAAGCTTGATGAAGGCACAGGGCAGTGAGGAGGTTCCTTTTGTAACTGCATGTGATGCCTTGAGTTTTAGCTTTCGTGTTTTCAGATTCTGTGCTGCCTAGGGGTGTAGTTCTGAGCCTCATATTAAGTGTTAGTAAGTTCTCTTCACAGAGTAAGGAGACAAAACAAGTCCTTTTCCTGCTGGAGACCAAGGACAATTTTCAGGCCCAAAAGCATCAACAACAGTGGACTGAAGAGAAAAATAAGGATGAAACTTCACAACCTGAAGCTGTAACTGGACAATTAAACCCCAATATTCAAATGGACCAAAACTTATGGAAGTGTAAGGCCTTCTGACCAGTCATCTATTTTGTGACCATTTTAAGTCCACCTTGTGTGTAGCCCTGGCCAGGCTTTTGTACTGCCCAAGGTGTATCCTGGAGGTCTTTCAATAAATACCTACTTTATTTTCTAACTCTGTCCAGTCTCTGTTCAAGTCAGCTTCCCAAGGCATCACAAGCCCCTGCTTGCTACCTTCAGGTACAGAAGCACAGTCCAGAAGGTGGCAATTACAGGGTCACTGTGGCTGTGTCACTGCTCACAAGTGTTGCTGTCACCACCAAACTGCCCACAGACAACATCATATGTGGGAACAGATATGTTGTAACAGAGAAAAGAAGGAAATCAGGTGGAACCTAAAGCTTTGTACAGCTGTTAAAACAAGTTACACATCTCTGATACACCATCAGCAAGACCTGATGATGATTTCCCCCAGAGAAAACAGGGAACTGTTGAAAGCAGCCTCTGGGATATGAAGAACTGTTTAAATCTCAGAAGGACAAGTATAAAGAGTAAAAAGATCAGATCTGGAAAAGAACAGAAACAAAGATGGACCTTAGCATGTCTCCAGTCCAGCCTCTTGCACAAATGAGGGCAATCAGACCTGACTGCTCAAGACTTTATCTACTGATGTCTTGAAACCTCCTAAGGGTGGAGACTGCACAGCATCTCTGGGAAGTCTCTCTCAAAGTGAAAAGGTCATATATCAGTTCTCATCCTCCAACCTGGTATCAGTCTCAATATTCTGGCTTTGTCTTCCTGGAGATCTCATAATTACAAATACTGAAGAACAGGTATTAGATGTGATGCAATATGATGCTGGACTGTCCTGAAAAACATTCTCAACATTCTGAGTAGGCATCAGTAATTTGGTATCAGGTGGGAACAAAGTGAGTTAGTATTTTACAGGGAGTGTCAGATAACTAAGTTTTGTGAATTTAGCTCACAATTTAAAGGGTAGGGCTTATCAATTCTTTAGGAGACAGGATTGCTATTCCATATAGAGAAATGCTTGGAATACGTATAAAGAAATTCAGCAGAGATTGGTGGAAAACACAGCACTTGGATTAGGGAAAAAAAAAAAAAAAAAAAAAAAAAAAAAAGGGGGTGACCAGAAGGGAGCAATTGCTTTGGCAGTACACTGCAAAGAACCTCAGGTTTATAACAGAGGACAAAGCCAGGAACCAAAATTGTTGTGCTGCAAGGAAAGTAAGAGAAAATCTGGCTGCTATGTATATTAATAACTATGTTGTGCATGACTATGACTGTTAGTCTCCACAGTATGTTACCCTGCTTTATTCTTCCCTATGAATATCTCCTCCTGATAAACCAGGTGCAGCTTCAGATTCCATACTTGAAGATAGGGACCAACTGTAAAAATTCCAAATGAACAAAATGACATGGCTTAACACACGTTTCATTAGGGAAAATTGGAAAGACAGACTTGTTTAGTTTTAAGAAGGTGGTAGTAGAAAACAGCAAATTCTGGGTATTACAGTAATGAAAACAGTGACAAACTGTTCCTTCATTTCACACATACATAAAAGATTACTCACAGCTTTAATCTGGGGTAAAAAAACCCCTTTAGGTTAGGGTATTATGAAAAACTGAGTATAAGCAGCCTGGAATACGCTAGCCATGGAGGTTAAATTTACCCTGCTTCAAAGAAGGATGATGATATGGCTATCTCTTCTAGCCCTGCACTGTATCTGAAAATAACCTTCAGCATATTCTGAAATGCAGATACTTTTACTGTATACTCATTCCCTATTTTATATCTACTTTTCAAAGCAGAAACACACAATGTTTTTAAAGCCACAAACATAAAATTGACAACCAAGTATGAAAAATTAAAACAGAACTTTCCTCCCACCACTGAGGGCTGTTTAATAAACAGAATTGTTAACAACACCCTTCCTTGGAAAATTTATTTCTGCATCATCATTCTGGTTCACAAATGCTGTATCTCTTGTTTCAGGCTTTCTCCTGTACATTTTAATCAACAGATTGCCAGTTTTAGACTATGTTTTTCCACTATGTTTATGCTAGAAGCCAGTGAGCCAGGGTCACAGTAATTGAAAGGCACCAGAAAGCACATCCCTCTGGAGGCCTGTATGATTATCCATTCTCCCTTGCCTTCTTGTTAGTTCCAATAACTGATATTTTAATCAATACCCCACAGAGCCTGAATGCCTTTCTTGCTGGGACTGTACCAAACACTTGCACCAGCGCCTTACACACGGACTGACAGACCATCTGCTAACATGTTCAAGTGAAAGTCCCAGCTGTGTGCTTTACTTTAACAGGTTATTTTATGTCTGACTTGGCACAGAACATCTCTTGATGCTCTTGTCCTGTTTTCCCAGTCTCCAACACATGCAGGCTGAAAGAAGAGTAAAAGATTGCAGGTTGATTCCTATGACAAATTCTTGATCCTCACATTTCTTTTCTCCTGCTCCTAGCACATCCCTTACAAGGTATGCTGTGAGGAACACACTCACCCTTTGAGAGACTGGATAGAGTGAACTTGCTGATTTCAAAGCTGGAAGGGAGCTTATTCCAACTTGAATTCATTTAAGTGACAACCACTAAAAAACCCAAACCAGTGACATGTTTGATCCTCCACACTTTAAAGCATTTTCAGGGGCCAAGACAGAAAAGTACACATGAGGAATTTTGTCTTCATACTTGAAACACTGTACAGAATCTGAGCCAAGATATTTGTGATCTGTTTGCTATTCATAGTTTTAGCAAATCAAAATATAAAGCACAGGCAAATAATAATGACTAGCACAAAAACTATCCTAAGTGATAGAATGTGGTTTCACAAACAGGAAGTTTCATTAATGAATAGTTTTCTTGAAGAAAACCAAACCCTGTTATTTTTGTAGTAAAGCTCAATATCTCTCCTGAATTGGACTGTTCTACACAGAAGCTTAATACACACCAGACTATATGTGAGCTTAGCTTTACCTCGTGCCAGTTAAATTGGTGCTCCAGTCACAGAATGAAACTGGCATTCCTGTGGTGCATGTGACAGGTAGAAAGAACTTCCACTGAACCTGGGACACTTAAAACCAGACAAGAACATTGGGGCTACTGGTCTGCAGGGCTCCCTGCACTGGCAGCAGAGAGAGATGCTCCATTTACAGTTCTCTTCTGCCTCAAGTGTCCATGTCTGTTCTCTAAATGCCTAAAATTGGGAAGATTAATACCTTGTTGAGTGTCAGTGCCCATGCCTGGGAAGACTCTTTCCCTCTCCCCTATTTATTGAATTCTATTACTGGCACATTTTCTAATGTCCTGCAAATACATTTTTTTAAACAAAACCATTGTTGATGCTAATTTTGGCTTCCTTCCAAAATCTTCAAAAGAACACAAGAGTTATCTGCATCAGTTTCCCGAGCTGCATTTTACTTTTATTTTAGCAGAATTAACTAATGAATAGTGCCACTCTAAATATCATATTTTGCAGCACAGAAAGGCAGATGAAAGGTTCTACATTTTCAGACAGTGGCATCAGAAAGAAAATAACAATATCCCAGCCTTTCAGGTTTTCTCTGAGGATGATAATTTAAAGTCTGAACTCAGAGTCTCCTTCTAGGTTTGTCACCAAGATATTTCCAATTAGGAACACATCATACACCTACCCATGCAATTTATTTACACTTATATATACTTTCACAGGACCTCACTGCAACACTGTCAATTACTGCTATCAGAGAAGAACATTACTGACACAATTACTAGTTCTTTTTAATGAATTAATTAAGCTGCCAATAGTGCCAGCATATCTTAACATTAGACATGAAAAAGCAGCTTACTGCAAGCATACACTACCTGATACAGCACACAAGGCAGCAAACTCATTTGCAGAAAATAATATATTGCATTTCTTCTGAGAAGAAAGGGCATATGCAGATTGTGTCAAATGCTTATGTATAGAAGAAATAAAGTGTAAATCTGTCTTAAAAATGACAATTTTCTGATTTTTTAATATCAGTTTTTCACACCTCTTAAACCCAAGCCAGAAAACTCCATTTAGATATTTCATGTTCATCACTCCAGTAATTTCTGGAGTCCGATGTCAGTAGACTTCCTACTCTGCCTTGCATCTTGAATAAATTTTTGAATGCATACATTTTTGAAAAACCTAAGAAACAGTATTCTGAGTATTTCTCTATTCCTATATTAAACATACTTTTTTGCAGAGCATGTTTCCATCAAAAAATTATCTTCCCACACAGATAAGTATCTTTCCTTATTTACACAATCACTTTTGCTGGCTTTTCTTTTAATAAAAAGCCCCATCTTTCCTAAATATTTCCAAAATAATTTTGCCTCACTCACAACAACCTGAGGAACGAAGCAATTTGTTCTGGTTCCATTTGAACACACAGGGATGTTTTGCCTTAGAGCTATGACAAAGTAAGGTAACAGAGAATAAAAAACAAAAGCAAAACCTCAAACCACATAACCTTGCTCAGCTGCAACCTGCAGCGTTAAGAAGAGAAGAGCTTTTAATGGGAAGCAGGCACAAAAGCAATCACTTGTTATCACTGCAATCCCAAACTGGAATAGTCTCAATTCTACTTGGGCAGAAGATGAAGAACAGCACTACAAAGGTAGTGGCATCCTCTTCTGTGTGCTCCAAGGACAACCTTTCAGCTAGTTCATCATGTAAGAGTCACGGCAATCCTTTTTATCTGATGCACAGAAACATGTGAGACAGGTTAAAGATGCCAGAGAAATCTCAATTTCACAACAGTGTATTCGCTGCATATAAAGAGTTTACTCCAGGGTCAAGGAAAGCCAGACAAAAGATTCCAGTAGAAGGAAGAAGAAACATTCAGATTTTTGACAAAAGCAGTCAGCAGGAGATCAAGCTGCTTTATTAAAATCCAAGCAAGTCTTCTCAAGAGCACAAAACACTGCCTTTCAAATTTATAAACAAACCCCAAGTCTGATTTAACCCTCAAATAACAAAATCATAATGCTCTGGATTAAAAAAATAAGGATTAAAAAAAAAAAAAAAAAGATGCTGACAGGACGAAGGGACTGGAACTTGTCTTTGGAAGAGAAAAGATGAAATCTGAAGCTCTGGATCACTTTTTTTTGATTGCAGAACCCATCAGTAAAAAAACATTTGAGCAAACTATAAGAATATTTGCTCATAAATTATATATGTAGTACTTCAATAATATACTATTATAAAGCATACACAAAAATATAATTAGGAACAAGATAAAGATGAAAAACTGGTTTAGAAGATTTTTGTTGATGTTACAAAAAATATTTTCTAAGTATTTCTCCCACCTTGATGGATTGTTTTGCATGCATCCCACTTTGGAGACTGCTGCAGATGGCCTCTTCTCCTCCTTCCTACTTCCAAGGACATTATCTAATCTCTTGCAGCACAGTGAGGAATAGCATTTACCTTGGGTTAATGCAGAGAAAAATAACAACTATGATGGCAGTGATCCAGTAACTGGAATTCAGGATTGGAGAGGGGTGGAGGACAACTGAGACCCAGCCCATTTTGTTAGGGGTTATACTCCCTAACACATCCAGGAAAACTGGATATTGGTGGAGACTAAAGCATGGAAGAGAGTTTACTCATAAGGAGGGAACTGATAAGGAGTATGAGCTATTACAGAAAAAAAATAGTGAGCTAAAGTTCAAGTTTTAGAGAAGGATAATGAGATAAGATAAAGGATAATGAGAAAAATGGGAAGCAATCTGTTTCGGTTGGGAGAAGAGACAATCTTCAACTGTTCTGGATGCTTATCAGCAAACTAAAGAAACGTTGTCCAGATAAATTAATTCCAACATGATTGCACACCTGGTGGACAACACCACTTTTTGAAAAATAATCATTGCTTACTGCTAGCCTTAGAGGGCATTTCAAGAGTCTGTCCTGGTTCACTTCAATTTCATACTTTCTCCTAAAGATTTTGAATGCAGACTCTGATGTGCATATGCTATATACTAACAAGACAAAATTGGAAAAGGTGGCAAATCCTTGGCTGAATACAAATGGAATGAAAAACTGTCTTTATGAATTACATACACTGTCATTTGTCAACAAGATGATGCTTAGTAACATCCAGAGCATCCATTTATTTTTCCATTATTTTTTCCATACCTGCACTTTACTTTCTATACTGTCTACAGATGATGGCTGTGAGCCTTACAAAAGGCACCTTTGGATTGGCAGAATAGGCATAAAAACAACATCTCCTAACACCATTCAGACTCTGCAATATTGGGGCACCTACAAACACTGATATAGATGATCCAACTGAGTGCCTATGCCTGCAACTATATCACACAGAATATTCTCAAACAAAGTAACTTCTGACTAAGAGATCAATTCCAAGTTTTAACTGCTGTAACCTGAAAAGGCAAATCACAAATTATATTAAAGGATTTTGCACCACAGCCGACAGCAGACCTTACATGAAGAGTCATCACAAGTTGAGGAATCAATGTTTTGACACCATAAAATTGCACAGCATACTTGCAAGCAAACACTGCCATTACATTAAAGGAAGTGACTTTATATAGCCTTAATAAAAGAATCAGTAAATACATACTAAAAAAATTTTATTGCACAAATTCTGATGCAGGCAATGATCGGAGAAGAAAAACAAACATCAACTACAGAAATTAATTCTCAG
This sequence comes from Sterrhoptilus dennistouni, assembly GCA_013397095.1. NCBI lineage: Eukaryota > Metazoa > Chordata > Aves > Passeriformes > Zosteropidae > Sterrhoptilus > Sterrhoptilus dennistouni. The sequence continues at coordinate 594,253 of VWZU01001262.1, forward strand.
ATTTCCAAACCCGATTTCCTGTCTTTTAGCATTCAGTAGATTACAGGGTTTTAATGCTCTTTCAAAACTGATTATAAACAAACATACGGACATTAATTGCAAATCTTTGAGCCCTCACAGGGAGTTTCAAAGAGCAGGCCCGCTGTGCTGTTTACTTGCATTTGCTTTCCCTCTCCTTGAGCAGGCACTCGTGCTTGGTGCCACAAATGCTTCCATCAGAGCAAGCAGAACTGGCACAACTCCAAGGAAAATTGCCATCTTGCTATTAGAAATGCACCAGAGTTGATAGAAGTGAGCCAATAAATTAAAATTCAAATAAAAAGGGGTTAAGAGAAGCAAGCTCTTATTCCTTTCTTTTACAGGGGCAAGAGCAGCAGTGCTCCAATGATCTTGAATCTGAGATATAACTCATCACCTGTACTCTGAAGAGGGAGAAGCAGGATATAAATGATTCATTTAACAAGGTAACAAGGTCTCTTTCAATCCAAGAGAGGAGCAGAAGACAGAAGAACCTCAGAGATTTGTAAACAGCTGTTTATCATTTTGTCTTCTAGTTAAATATAAAGGTAAAATATCAGAACAGTGCTGAAGACCAACAGAGACTCATTGATATTTATGAGGGATTGGTCCTACTCACGGGGGACAAAGAAGCTCAGAGTTGCACAGAATTGGAGTCCTGCAAAAAATATTTGGTAGAAAAAATTCTGCTTCAAAAACTGTCAGTCTAGCCAGACAAATCAAGCAAGTGTGAGGAAAAAGTGTTATACATTTTCTATTTGGAAGACAGAGAACCTAAGTAATAAGTGATAAAGCCATCCAAAGGAAGGATGTGATAGAAGGGGGATCTCTGGAGCTCATGCCCAGTTTAAGCTGTGGCATCTAAACAACACAGTCACTCAAGGGAGCATTTAGGAGGAGCTAAAAGCCGCACGCTGATGGGCACAGGTCAAACTCAGGCTCAGTCACATCCTCCCTGGTTCCACAACTGTAGCTCCTTTCCCTTCACTGGACTGTAACCACTGCCGTCTTGAGAACACTCAGGGCAGCAGATCCTTAACACTCAATTGCTGAATGAGTACTGGAGATTCAGATGACGACCAGGATCATGTTTTGGAAGCAAATACTAAACTGCTGAGAAGCACAGCAGCCTCCATTGCCTGAAAGCAGCAAGTTCCTGTCAGCTTTACAATTTACTGCTTTTGTGGGTCATTAACTTCCAGCTCCACGCAGATTAAGATAAATCACCAAAGCATTTCCAGTGGCAAGACCCTTGGCCAAGAGGGGGGACCACAGGCAGGGCTGAGGAACTCAATCCTCAACAAAAAAGTTCCAGTCTAGAAATTTAGACACTCGATGTTATCACATAAAAATACTTGGGTGATAGTAAGCAGCTCAACTGTGCCTTGAGAACACACAGATTTCCTTGAGTTAAATTATTTAAAATGCAAAAAAAGGATCAAGTCAAGCAGAGAACCAGCCCAAAGTTTTAGCTGATAGAGCATCACATACAGCAGGTGAGAATTATTGCCTCTTCCTTCATCAGCTTCTCTGACATTTTTAAGATTTTTATACAGACATACAGATCAGCCAATTTAATTACAGCTCTTACTGTCCTATCATATGAAAAGAATGTTGAGTTTTGTTTGTTTTTAAAATTGATGTGGTCTGTTCCCAACAACAATCATATATTCATGTGATCTTGTTCACAAAGCAGTAAGAACCAGAGACTGCCATCTCTCCATTTCAGCTTGAGTGAAGATTCACAAATCACCCAATCCTTTGTCTTTTATGGTCAAGTTACATCCTTGTCCTACCCTCACTGCTTTTTAGGCTTCAGGGTAGATAAGCAAAGCCCTTTTTAATCAGTTTCAGCAGCTCAGTGCAATTATTATGGAAATTAAAAAGGTATCTCTTCTTTCAACTCCACTGAATTACATTCAGAAGTTGCTAATCTCTTTGCAATTTAAAACTACAGTATTCAAGTATTCCCATAATCACAGACATTAGGAGTTTATATACTCCAGTCATGCAAGTAAAACAACTAAAGGCATTTATCTACTTGTCAACAGGACTGTTTTCAGAAGCAGGGTAGTTTAACTCTTTTCCCCAGCCGTCGGCAAACTGGGTCATACTGTTTCAGACTAACAGCAAAGGGAATCCAGGAAAGCCTGCCTCAGCTCCACCTGTAAGCACAACCAAAGAACCTGATTATTATTAGGCAGTAGTGTTAACTCATGTGAAGCCCCCAAGAAGAAATGAGAAAGTAAGAATAAAACTATTAAACAGCCCAAGAGGAAGAAAAATTTTGACTGTGAAGAGAGAAAATGTTTCCATGATGCAATTTCAGGCTGGCATTTTCAGAACAGTTTTGGATTATTGAGCTTTTTCCTGTTCTGTCAAAGCAGCTGCCTGTTTCCTTCTGACATCCAGATTTCTTTTAATCATTGAAGACAGGATGCTGTGCTCTGATGAAATGCCCTTCCTGGCCAACCCTGGTAGAGAGAATTAAAAGCCTTGCCAATCCTTTTGAAGTGTAAATCTTCACCAAGTAGGTTTCATGCCTCTTGTTATTGTTGCCTCTCTCAGAAGAGCACAGTTAGGTGGAACACTGAATACTGGACGTTTACTTATCTTCTAAAATGCTTCTTGCAAGGCAAGGCATCTTGCCTTGCACTTGAGATCCCATGTTCCTCTTTCTGCATTCCCAAATCTCACATTGTTCAAGCAAAATAACCTTTGTAACTCTAGATTGCAAAAAGCTCGTTCCTCAAGCGCCAGAATCACTTACCTGAACGTGGATTAACAGATTTTCTTTCTTCAAGCTCCATGCCTGACCTGCAATGTGCTCTGGAAGACACATAAATGTACAGGATGGGCACACTTGAGCCTCCAGCTGGTACCCTGACAGCACTTTGGGAGAAAACACACCCAGCTGTATCACTCTGATCTTAAACTGAAAGCCAAATAGACACCAGCTTTTTTTTTCTGGCCAAGAACCAAGTACAACAATATAAAGACAGTCCAGGGGCCCAGTCAGCAGTTTAAAATACATTTCTCTAGAGCACTGTACAGGATACAAGTTAATAAGCTCTGCCAGGGGGCCACAGCAGGTTATCAGTGGAGAATGAGGCATGCAAGGTGCTCTAAGGGCAAAGCAGTGCTGTAACTCAGCTGTGAAATAGCAACTTGATCACAGACTGTAATGTGTATATGGAACTACCCCTATACGTGTTTATTTCTTGACCACGACTTAGGCAGTAAACTTGAGAAAATTTAAGATATCAACCAAATTTCCTTCAGCATTTCACAACAACATTAGCTTACACTTCATGCTACAGTTTCCCATTCCTGATGAGCTGGATTTGCAATTAGAGAAGGGGAACAATTTAACCTTTAATTTTTTTATTTTTAAAAAAGCACATTAAGAACAACTTTATATTATCCAGAGCAACATCACGCTGCTCATTCATTTCAGTGTGCAGATCATTTTTAGCTCAACTAAATTAAAATTACTGTAACACAATTTTTAAGCAAAGACATTTCTCTCGAAAAGGTAAATTAAACATTCGAAAATTGGACTGCATGAGACACACATCAAATTATTGATAACTCAGAAGCCTCAGATGATTTAATATGTATTCACTATAAACTGGAAGAGAGGAATCCTTTCCTCCTCTCCGGAAGCTCTTTCTGCTCCAGCTCATATACAAAGCCTCAGCAGCTCTGAGCTGACAGAGTTCTTCCTTTGGTCCTACTGTGGATAAATTAAACCAGACACTGAGCCAAGAAAAACACAACAGGACAGAGGGACTATCCAAAGGAAGCCCAGTGAGAACCACAGATAGGTATATTTTTTCTTTCAGTCAAGAAGACTACACCAAAATACCAACTATATAGCCAAGATACTGTACCCTTGAATTGCATCCAATAGCAGAGAGACTGCAATACAAGTTACAGGATTCTCCATGAGCTCTTGATCTGACTTACAGACGTCCATGCCTAAAAGAGTAACACCCTTTGCAGATATTACCAAGGATGCAGTTTCAAAATAACAAGTCACTAGAATAAAAGAAAGGAATGCTGCAGTTCGGCTTTCATCACTATAAATGGCTGAGCAATATTCACAGATTTTACAGAGATCTTCTTGCTGCAATCTATTTCAATTTGCAAAGCTAAGAGAAGTTAAACTGATAACCTTTACTTGAAGGGCAATTACTCCTTGTACTTCAAATAATAAAATGCCCATTGCAGATAAAACAAAACAAAACAAAAATAACGCATCAATACTCTAAGTCAGGGCATGCATTTATCAGATAGATTTCTTAATCTAAGAGACACAGCATTCCAGCCAGAGGTCAGTGTGGAATACAGGGAAGTGACCCTGCACTCTACTGGTCTAGCCAGCATTCTACTGCCAGAGGAGGCAGCAGCTTATCCTCTTGGCTGATGTTCTGCATGGCACAGGTTCCAACCCTACCTTCACCTATTTCTCCATCAAGCTGAGAGATCCATGGTTAGACCAGCTGGTTATTTTCCAGACAGGGTGCTCAACCCACAGGGAATGGGTTCAAGTTACAGATGCAGCCTTTAAGTCACTCTACAGAGTATTCTTACTTTGAGGAAAACATGCATTAATTCTGATATGTTTTTCTCAGTTTTCCTTTCCCTGTGGCTCCAAGCCTTATCAAGCTGAAGCAGAGTGAAGCTGACAGGAATACTCTTGGAGATTTTGCCAGGAATTTGAATAGAAATAGAAAAACTAAGCAGAGCATGGACACTTTCCTTCTGCTGGTGGTTGCCAAAAGCTCTCAGTGGCAGCACAGTCAAACAAAATGTGCTTGTAGAGTCAAGGAAAATCACACTGATGGGTTTTCATGCACTTGGAAAGCTAACAATGATAACAAAACCACACAACTTCACAGAACATGAAGTTGTTCAAAGCAGAACTGTTCTGAATCCTTTCTTTTTTTCAAGGCAAGTTTTAGTATGCCTGTTTACATTAAGACTTGCCAAGTCCTCATTTTGGCTGGTTAAAAGCTGTAAATTGTTTTAGTAGTAGCATCATCTAGCACATACATGGCACTACATGGCAGACAAAGCTATCCAGAATGTCTGAAAATCACTGAACTCAAAGGATGAGAAACAACAGCATAAAGATCAAACAGGACTGGCTACATTGTGTGAATATACAGAATGAAGAGCTCCATGTGATTTATTTTTTTCTAGTGGCTGGAAGGGACAGAATACAGAAAGAGATGCATTAGAACTGGACATAAGAGCTCCCCAAGAAAGGGTAAGGCAAAAAAGCAGGGAAAGGGGGAAGCATAATAAAAAATTAACAAAATAGATAGGACAGGCTCAAAAGTAATTTGAATCAGATGAGGAAGTTTTGAAGCTAACGTAGAACTTGCCTGAGGAAGTGGGAATTCAAAAGAAGATAAGAAGACAGATGTGTTCTGAGCAGCTCACTGGGGATGAAGTGAGGAGCTGAGCACTCAGGAGAAAAGGCAGTACCTCCAGAAGTTATCATACAAGACCAAAGCAAAAAAATGAAAGACTAGCCAAATTTCTAATCCCAGAAACGGGGCTCAAACCATACAAGCACTCAGCTGCACACAGGCTACCTGAATGTGATATTAAGTGCCTTGTGACAGGTACAGAAAACCAGTCTCTGAATGTGGTATGTGCAATTCTGTCAGGAAGTACACAAAGGACATGTGAGAGACTGACAGTAAAACAAATGGGTTAAAATGATATTCAGGGTGTTGTCTTTCCTTTCATAAAACTGATATTGTCACCTGCAATTTGTTCTTCCCAAATTAAATTTCTTATCAGTACACAGAATAAGAAAGGCATCCAGATACACAGTATGTTACCACTGCAGTAAGACATCCCCACAAAATCATTCACCAAACCAAGAGCAAACTGTGGAAAGATGAAGAGCAGACAAGTAATTAACTGCTATGATTTCCAAAAGCAACAAAATACTTCAGTGATTGCAACTGGGATTAAGAACATCCCAACAAGCACCACCTTTCTGATTCACATTACCCACTTGTCTTCCATCCTTTTCTTTCCACTACTACTCACACCTTATCTAAATGAATATTATGGTGAGGATACAATGTATAGATGGACATGAGATCAACTGTAATTATAAGGTACTGGTAACATCAATGTTTTTCTTCACAGTAACAGAAGTGAAAGAAACACAAGACTGGGTAAAAATTATACTGCAAAGGTGGAAGAGAGCAGTGGAAAAACTACTTCATCTGGCCTTACACTTTCTAACACTAAATTCACTTGCTGCACTGGTGAGTATCCTACCACAGTTTGGTATCTAGAATACCTAAGGGAATCCAGGGCTGAATACCAGTGTGAGGCACTGCAGAATCTCATTTCTGCCACTCCTCCTTCACTTCCACCTCACTCTCCCTTTTGCATTTTCTAGTCACATACTTTCTTTCACACTGACCTTGAATTTGACAGAACTCCAACACTACACTAGATTTACAAATACGATTAGGGGCATGAGAATAGGATACATTAGAGACCTTCTCCAGCCAGATCCAATTAATCACGCTACAGAAACACACATCCATGAACATAATTTCCAGTGCTGTGACATTCCATAGACAAAGCAAGCCAAGCCCATCTATAGAGAGAAAAGACAGAGCCCTCTACCGGGTGAGAACCGCAGCTCCTCCTGTCCTTCCCCCGCACTCCACCGAACGCCCGTGGGCGGATTTAATTCTCCAAGCATCCAGTCTGCAAAATGGTATCGAGTTGTTTAGATTGAGCTGCGATTCAAGGGATTGGCCTGAAGACCCCGAATTTCTGCAGCTTCTGCATCTAAAAGCACAGAGAAGAACATTCTTCCCGTAGGTTTAAGAGACTAATGTAACATCCCATCTCTAGATAAAACAGGAAAACCCAGTGCTCCCTTATGCCAGTGTCCACTGTTAGCCCAGGTCTGGCAGTAGACCGAATTCAGCAGTGTTATTCACTTCAAACATCTTACAGATAGCTTTTCTTGCTGCTCCTCAACTAAACTCTTTCCTTCTACACCCCCTGCCTCAAGAGACAGCCCTTATCTTGTTCAGGGGAATAGCTGAAACTGTCCACCTGCATAAGGCTTCATCATAGCAGCAGCTGCAAACCATTGCTCACGAGCAGAATGAAATACCAGAGTAGGGTCAGACCGTGCAGATGATGGCACAAGGGAAAGGCAAGGATCAGGCGCTTATACTAGGATATTCCAGGAAAACAACCATCCTTTTCCTTTATCAGTCATCCTATCTGAAAAACTGAGCTAGAAGTAACACTTTTCATCCATCAGCATTATTGTTTTCCCTCCTGTATATTACAAAACACTCACAAAAGGGGCTGCTCAGCCTGTAACCCAGTCTGCACCAATTCCCATCCATAGGAAAACTCTCCAATCAGAAAGTTCTTCTAAGGTTTGCTACAAGTTTCCATTGCAAACTATTGCACAATAAAACCATGCTGTGTTCGCCCTGTTTGCCTCTAAAACCAGGGATTACTGATGTTGCTTCTTTGGAGGCAACAATAAAGAACACCCTTGAGGAGAAAGTGGCAGCTGGAGATCTGTTCAAGCTCCTCATGGGGAACAGAGGGGGCTACAGCTCCTGACCTGGGCATGCCATGCCCAGAGTTAACAGGCACTCATTGGTCATACAACTCAAGCAACTCCTTCAACACAGCAAGCATCTCTTTTCACTTTTCAGAAGATCTCCTTGTGAGCTGAACCAGCAGAAAAACTCCTGGTTTTGGCATCATCTTGACTTTTACTGTCTCACATTCTGTCCTTGAACTTCCTTCAAGTACCAGGTAAGAGTTATTCAACCCTTAACAGCACACAAAGTCTTTGGAGCTTTTTTGGGTTGAGACATTTTATGGCAGAAAAAGGGATGGAGAAAAAAAATCTTATAATGCTTTTAAAAACAGAGAGAACACACTCTCAAAGTAACACTTCTACTATTTAAAATCCACATTTAAAATTACTTGAGTGACAAACATGCTACTCTCTTCAAAATATTTTTCCAAGTTAACTGAACAGTAGTCAAAGCACATCTGTACCAACATGCCCTGTAAACACACCCTTCTCATTATCAATTATTTTCTCTCACCAGACTTGTGTCTAGCCTCCGAAACCATCAATAATCACATTTTCTGATTAAAAAAAACCACTTTGCTTTCTTTCAACATTATTCAGAGATGGTGTAAAGAACAGAGCCAAAGGAGAGCTACTTGACCCGTAAGAAATGAAGACCTGCCAAATCCAAGAGGTAGACACAGATGCTGTGGTAAAAATTAAAGAGCTCTACAGATCCAAATTATGAACAGGCTCTTCATAAGCACTCTTAATTCACAAATTCCAGTAAAATGACCACAGTCATGGAGTGGTTCTGGAAACCTCTTCACCCTTGCTAATAATGAAGAGTAAGAGCAAATCTTCCAATTTTATATTTGCTCAGAGTTTGCATTTGAGTTGTAGATAGGAAAGAGGAAAGCAAAGCAGAAGAAAACACAGGACATCTAAATCACAGCCATCTCTGAATGACAAGAACAAAAAGCAGGCAGTGAAAGAGGGTATCTTTTAAACAAAAAACTCTCAATTTAAGTGCAGCTTGGTCCAGACTGGTGCAGAAGATGCCTTCCATGTCCTACCTGCTCCATGGATTAACAGATTTTGGCCCTGCAGGCCTTTAATTCACAAAGTTTTATCAACATAGCTGCAGTCTAAGAGCAGCTCAGGTCAGCTGTGACTGAAGCTACGTGGCTTTCAGCTACCCTTCAGCAGTTGTACTGCCACAAGTTTCCATGAGTGGGAGAGGTTTATCTTTAGCACTGACAGGAGCTAAAGACATTCTTGGAAAAGGATGGCCTTTCACTGTCTAATAAACCTTGTTTCTCTGCATGTCTTGACCTCATGAGCTTCCTCTGTGAAAGATCATGAGGTCTCTCAGGTGTTTTCTAATACAAAATTCCAGAGCAGCAGGAAACATGCAGACAACACATTCCACTGCAATATAAAGCAGACATACCACAGTATCATTGTGCACTACCTAGATGAAGCTATCATTGCCTTAAAAATAATATCAAGACAAACAGAATATACATAAATTCTAGGCAGGTATGTTCCTACTGAAAGTAAGTGGAGGTAAACTGACAATCTTGTTATTTACACAAATACTGACAGAACTCCTGGGAATAGCTGAGAAAACAGCACTCAGCCTTTTCCTCCATCAGAACATAAAGCACTCCATGTGCCAGTGAATGACTTCACACCGGACACAGCCAGTGCCTGTAGTGCAGGCAGACCCTTGGTTGACCTTATCAGTTCCTGGAGCACAGGCCTTGGTATCAAAGCCAAATCCCAGCATTATTATTTTCAGCACCTCCTCAACAGGCAGTTCTTTGCTCTCAGAACTCACTGCCCACACAGGCTGGGAGGCAATGGCCCCAGGCCTTTGCTAAGTGCTACAGGCCCCCTTGGGATCAGTGTCTCACACTCCCCACTGTGTGTGTTCCCTGCACAGGTTCTCTGCTCTCTCCTTACCAATGCAACCTGCAAAAGCACCATTTCTCTTTAGCCCAACACACACAGCCATAGCCACCATAGATGATCATTAACTGTGGAGAGCACACAGAGTTTCTACACTCAGTGGTGAGCATAGAAATCCCATGCTGGCACTGCTGGTTTGGTGCTCCACAAGGAAGCAATTTCTATTCAGCGAGCTGCACTGGATCTCATCAACAACTGTGACTTGACTTACTGGACTCTGCTTCCCTAATACTAAGTAATATCTTCATGGTTGCTCAAGTAAAAGGAGTTTCACAACTTTTTAACTTTGGAGGCATGAAAAAGGGAAAATGATAGGCTGAACATTTCTTGGGTGTTTGCACTTGGCAGATTAAACATCAGTAACCCCAGATTAAAAGCTTCAGCATTGCTCAAGAGTCAAATTTACAGTTTCTCATTATGTTAACTGACACAAAACATCATACTTCAGTGTATGTGAGAGCTCTCCTGACTTTTGTCCTCTTACTTTTCTGAAAAAGTAAAATCAGGACAGAGAATTCAAAAGGAAAAAATTAAAAAGTAATTTAACACCTAACCCCTCCTGCTTTCCCCCCCAGATAATCCCAGATTAGACTAGCAAAACAGAATCTCATCAGGTGCAGGTGTTCTTCCTTTTATTCCCTGGCACACAGAAGCACAAAGTAGACAATGACACCCAAGAAAGACTCTCATTTCATATGCATGAGACAGATACACACTTCCACTGAGACTTCTACATGAATAAGAATCTTGTTTACTCCCAACCACAGACAAGTCCGTAATTAATTTCTTTTAACTTTGGTGAGACTGCTTTGCACAGGGAAACAAGGTTGTGCAGCATAATGCACTAGGCTAGAGAATATTAAACAGTAACAACTCACTTCTTGCATGACCAACTAAAAGCAACTCCACATACGCCCTCCCTGCAAACCACCTGGAAGTCTTACAGTTTACTGGCAAGATCAGGTTATATTGAAAAGCCATCAGCTTCCAAAAAGGACAGACTGCCTTATTCACCCTTGAGTGTGACTGCAATAAGACTTCCACTTCTCTACTGCTCATCAAACAAAAGCATTTCACCCAGGTTGCTATTTGTCTGTATACACTACTTTTATATTTTGCTCAAGCATTTCCCACCTGCAGAAACAGCAGAGCCTCCTAGCTCTGGCCAAACTCAGAGAGAATCTTCCCAAGGCTCTGTCTCCTTAAAGTCCAGCACTCAAGAGCCTCAGGAGACAGCAAGAGCACTGTGTTGGCTGCACCCTTACCTGTCCTGGGGTCAAACAGCTGGTTGGCCTCCAGATCTGTGAAGGTGCTGAAGCAGATGGGGCACTTGAAGGAGGCGCGGTTGGTGGAGTCCCTCTCATCGGTCTCGATGCGGCGGCGCATGTGGTCCAGCTTGTACTTGACCACGTTGACCAGCAGCCGGTAGTTGATGAAGTAATAGTTGTGGCGCGTGGTTTTGCCGTCGGGCGCCGTCTCGACCCTCATCCTGCATTTGATGAACTTGTCACCCTTGAGGGTGTTGAGGACAGCCCTCAGCTGCTTCCTGTCGAACTTGAGGAGCTCCAGCATGTCCTCCTCCTTCACGCAGGGGTTCCTGATGAGGATGTCCAGAGCCAAAGCGTGCTCGATGCCGTAAAAGCCGCGCACCACATACTTGGCGAGGCGTTTGAGAGCTGCCGGCACCTCAGTGAGGACGTCTGGGTCAGTCATAGCAGATTCAGATCGTGAGCCTCATGTATACTGCAACAAAAGAAAGGCAGATAGATTCTTAGCTAGTCTTCTAACTTCCAAAGTTCTTATCTATCTCACTTAGAGATAAGAAAAGGATGGGGTGTTTTCCATTTCCCTTTCCGAAGCCTTGTACTGGGTCCTTAGGTGTCAATAATGCTACAAAGGAAATGATACCTCTAATTCAAAGCAAAATGATGTAAAACTTTTTTAAAAGCACATAAGAAATTAGTACCAAAACGTACAGCAGATTTCATTTGTATTTAGTGACAGCCAACACAGCTGGAGTAAGAAAGGTGTCTTGAAGCCGAGCTCCAGAAGACAGCTTTGGGATAGCTGGGAGACCTGTAAATTAGGAAAAACAGAAAATGGCTATAGCAAGAAAGGTCCTAAGACAGCCCAAGAGTAGAGTCTGAGGGCCTCAGCTGACATCACTTGATCCCACTGTAAGCAGCCCTGTCTGGTTTAACCCCTCAGCCATCCCTGGGCAGGGATGCACTATGAGGAGTTTGCTGTACAGGTTGGGATGCATTCAGGCAAAAGCTCCCACCTGCACCATGAGAACAGATCCTTGTCCATAAACAGACCTCAGTCAGCTCTCTGCAGCATGAAAACCATTAGCACTACCATCTCCTACACCACAAACTGCTTCAGCCTTGTTCTTACACAAGCAAATAGGTCCTTACAAAGGACTGGACCTTCATTTAAAGTCCCACATTGAGGCCTTAAAAGCCCATGAATAATATAGCATAATAAAGAAAGCAAAAATCAAGACATAGCAAATAAGAAGTGATGATGTACTTAAAAAGAAGGAAGTATTCCATGAAGTATCCTTTGAGTTACTTACCACCACTTACCAGGCTGTCTGTGACAAGACAATAATTTGTAAGTTACTCTATTTTCACTTCACTTGTCTTCACCATAACATCAAATGGCACAAATGGTCATGACTATTAAAAGCTTCTGTGACATACATTGCAACATATATAAGATCACACGCAAGGAACTCCTCACATTGTCAACCCTGCCAGATTTAGCTCACAGACAACAGCAGTGATTCAAGGAAAGAACAAAATATGAGAGCTGCTTTCAAAACACCCATTTAGAAGGCTGCACTTCCAGCTAACATCAAATAAGATTCAGAATTATCCTTTTCAGCATGAGTTTTCTATGCTAGTTTAGGATATGAGTAACCATTCTTAAGCAAAAGATTCCTTTACCTGAAAAAAAAAAAACCAAAAAACCTTGACCTAATTTGTTTTTTTCATTATTGCTATGCAATTTTTACCTGTGAACTAATATATTACATTGCAAAACTTTGCCAATCTCAATTTTCAGTTCCATTCTTGTATATATATCTTCCCAGTATTCAAGCCTATCAAATAAAGCAAGAAGTGACAGCAGAAGAAAGGATCTGGATGATCCTATTCTAGAGTATCCTATTTTTTTCATCACTATTATAAAACCTGGGATAGGTCTTTTCACAAAACCATTACACAACTTTTGTCCACTCCCCACAGTAGGACATCCCTCTGAGATCACCAACTCTGTATTTAACCAAGCAGCTGCTGATTCACTTCCATTAGCTAAGACTTCTCAAAAATCATTTGTCACAGTAGCCTGCTTGGCTATATTTTTTTCTTATGAGAAACAGTGTCCTTTCAAAAAGTGTGGCATTACCCACTCCTCTTCCACCCTTACCCTCTGCTGCCACCGAGGAGGGATGTTCCGCTCAAGGATTATGGTCAGCACAACTGCAGAGCAATTAGGCTGTGGAATGTGAAGCTTCACAGTAAGTCAACTAAGATCATCCTGTCTTTTCTGCCTGTTGGATAAGAAAAACACCACCTTCATGATTTTCTTTTAAAACACATCCCTGCTTGAGCTTTTCTTTTCCTCTAACTTAGGGCCAAATGGTATTCACAGTGCTCAAACTGAAATTAAGTGAATGACATTTGTTGACTGCTGGTGTGCAGGCTGAGAATAGCTCACAGCAAACAATGCCTGGATGTCCAGCTACAGCTTCCCTTTAAGGAAATTCAATTAAAGCACATCTATCACACCACGAATTAACCATGAAACAAGTACTTCTAGAGTCAGCCAGCTTTCTCTTGCATGCCAGAGACACAGTGATTTATCTCACACCAAGGAGAGCTTCATATAGCTTTGCATTGAAGGCAAGAGTGTTAGCAATAAGTGATGCCCCATCAAGAGTTAGCCATGCAGTATTTTGGAATCTCTAAGTCAGACCAAATCCAAATACTGTCACAAGATATTGTCTTTAAAGATCAACGTCATTCTGTTGGTATTTTTTCAGTCTTTCAGTCACTTAAAGATAAATCTTGGTTTTGACTGCATCTGTCAGCAACATACTGACACTACAAAATAATGTCAATGCAGAAGCTGGAGGGAAGCCTTGATTTATTCAAATTGATTAAATCTTATTCAGAGTTAAAGCACAGTAAAGAATAAATGCAAAGATCAATTTTGAATAAAACCTGGCACCCCAGGAGAGTTAAAAAGTCAAATTTTTAAAGTCAAAAGCTTGTTAAGTGCTGAAGAGCAGACAACGTTATCTCCTCAACAATTCACTTTCCCTAAGACTTGCAGGAAAAGCTTGGTGATGCAACTTGCAGGGGCACAGTGACCTTCAGACATCAGTTGAAATTAAAAAAAGGAGAAAAGTGCTTTTAAATAAGCACATCTCACTCTGGACACCTCATCTGAGAGCTGATGGAAAGCACTTTCTCTGCATTGATGAGACAGCTGCAGAGTTCCACAGACACTTCCAAAAACAGGTTTAAAGTACAGTTTCCTGAATAATGCACTCAAACAGCTTAAACAGAGACCTACAAGGGACCAATAAATAAAACCAACTCTAAGAGTTTTCAGCAACAGGCAGGGATTTAATAATATTTCTTAGTGTCAATCACTAGAAAATATTATTTTTCATCTAGTGGGACTAGGAGTTTTAACATCATTTCTTCTACTTTGCTGGAGATTTGGAGTGATTTCCAAATCTTCTGTGTCCTCAGGGCATCTTGAATGTGATACTGTTTTCTTCCAGGTGGGGATATATGGAAATACAAGCATTCAGAAAACACCAGAAACCATTCTTTCCTGTTACCCTCTGCTTCAACAAGTGGATTAACACACTTCAAGTTTTAAATTCTGCGGAAGACAGTCTTTAGATGAAATAAACAACTGACTAGTGACATCTTTGAGGGAAAAAAAAAAAAAGAAAAGAAAGCAAGTGCATACCACTGCTATATCTCACCAGGCCAAGCTGATGTCTGGTCCATGAAGAATCCAAGGTTTTTAATCCCTAAACTGCAAATTCTTACCATCTTTCACCAGGCAAAAAAGACTCTGGTTCAGCTCACAAAACTCAAACCCAGAGGATTTTACCAATACATCCTTTAGCAATGATTTCACCTTTCCCTGAAGCAGTAAGTCAAACCTGAATTAATTACATGTGCAAAGAAATATGATAACACCTTTTAACAAGGTTTTAATGGACGTGCATCTGTTTCATAATAATGTCTGAACTGAGCTTAATAATTTATGATCAAGAAACATTTTCAGGGGAAAAAAAATACAATGGCCAAGATAGTCAGCTATGCCAGTAAGCTCCCACAGCATCAATAATAAGGCACACTGGACAGCATCATATTCAGAAACAGCCAAAAGAAGAATTTCCAAATTTAAACAAGGACTTTATTAAAAGAGACAGTTGGTGGGGAATTGTTCTGGGTAATTACACTAATACAATTCAGTGTTATGGGTACAGGAGGAAAGCAGACCTGTCTCTGTTAACACAGTAGGACAGCAAACCTAAACACACATCTGTTGGGTTTTAAAAATTGCTGTAATTGAAAGAATTAATACTGATGTGTCTATAAAAGGCAACACTGGAAAAAGAGACTTACACAATACAATCAGATCTGCTGGGTGAAGAAAATCAAGGTACCTTCTGCAAGAAGGTTGAGTAAAAATGTATGAGGCCTTCAGCATAACCAGAGATGCCAGAAAGGATGTCAGGGGGAGAACGAGTGACTGCAAAAAACCCTTCAGTATGATGGGATCAAAGACAACAGAGAAAGGCAGAAACTGAACTGAGCAAAAACCTCTACTTTCAGGTCTTTCCTGATGCAACATCAAAGCAACTGAACTCTTCTTCTCAACATACAACAATTTCAAGAGTTTTTAATCTCAATGAACTCTAAAAGGAATTGTGCTAATGAAGTTAGATCTGATTTTCTTCCTGCTTTTCCTGACTAAAACTGAGACAAAAAGTGCTAGAAGGGTGATAACCTAGAAGACACAATGTAGATGAAAACAGTACTAGAAAATATGAAAACCTACATCAGTCAGTGAATTGATATGAATTTTTATCCAATACTGCAAATGTAGATCACCCTGTTTCAACATGTAACTTTAAAGACTTACATTAATTTTACCCAGAAAATTCAATGGTCTCTCTGTTCATATATTTGATAGAGGATTTTTAAAAACAGGATCTTAAAAAAAGGAAGCAGGCTGCTCTTCAGACTGTATATGGATCTACAGAGCTTTTGTAACACCCCAGATGTCTTTTGGAGGAAAACCTGGAGTTGCAGGTTTGGCTGTGAACCTGGGCTACCAGACACACTCACTGTTAACACTTGCATAGGTGCTTCCTATTTTTCCCCACATTTATTAAGTTAGTGCTCTTTTCCACTAAATCTTTAAAACCAGCTTTTGCTGATTTGCTTGGAAAATGTTTCTGCAAGCTTCTGACACAAGATTTTTAAGAAAGGGGGGGAAAAAGTTACTTGCTTACACCACTGACATAGTTTCTTGGGGTGAAATCAAAATCAGGTTATAATAAGAGAATCCCCTCACCCATAAATGTGGCAGGTACAAGAGGCTTCCTGGAGCCAGAACATGCCATATCCTGCTCCAGCTCCAGTCACTTGCAAACACCAGATCCCAGTTTTGTAGTCTCTCACTCTAACCAGATGTAAAATTCTGCCTTTCAGAAGATGATGGGGTTAAGCTAAGAGAAGCAATCCTGAACCTTCCTGAGAACAGGAAGGGAAGGCATAAATTTCAGAACTACAGTGGGAAAACATGCTATCAAGATTTTCAATGTCTGTACAATGTAACCTCAGACACTACTCATCCTTTCCAGAAAAGGACACAGAATCTTCCACTTTCAAACCTTGTTTTTACTTGCATTTCTCTGTAGTGAGCCCAGAACTGCCTTCATCCCACATCAGTTGCAAAATAAAGTCTTCTGACATTTTATCAAGAACTTACTGAGTTTCATTCCCTGGAGAGTTCACAAGCACTGCTGCTCAGCCTTCCTCCTGCACTACACCTTGATAAGAAACATTGTCTCTTCATTGCAAAACCTGCCTTGAAGTTTGAGAGCATAAAAGAACAACCTGCTTTCACTGAAATCCCATCTTCTTGTTGGCTTTCCCTAAACTGAAGCCAGGAGGCCACAGGTATCAGAGGGTTTTCTTCACTCAGGGTGAGAAGCTGTGCTGCAGCTGCACACAGAAAGGCTGAGGGGCCCGGCTGAAATGAGGGCGTTTCCCCCTAATTTCACAAGTGGAAACAGATGGAGTCAGACATCATAAGGCCACAAGGTTTGACTACACCAGGCAGAACCTGAACAATGCAGGCTCAGGATGTAATTCTCAATCACTTTTATAATCTTAACCCAGCATAAACAATAGCAAGGTGCCAGGAAATTAAAAGGACCACCTGTGTGCACGTACACAAATGGATAAAATTTCCTGTGGCAGCTTAAGTCAAACTACACTTTCCCTTCCCTAAGGACATCTTTATTTTCCTTCCTTGTCTTCAGCCACAAGTCCCACCCTTCTGTCCTAATTCTGGCAGTTCACTACTCATGTGGCAATGTGAATCAAGTTGATAAAAAGTGAAAAACTAACATGCCAAAATAAAAAAGTGGGACGTTTCAGAGGGCAAAAGGGAGAAGTTCAAGAATTGAATCATTCCTGTTACCAGATTAGAGCCAACACTAAACAGAGAAAAGAATGCATGGCTAAGGATGTGGAAAGGTGGGGAGCTTTCCCCAGCATGGTGGCAAAATTGACCAAATTGTAAAGTGAGGCCACTAGAAAACTTTAATTATGGATACCAGAACCTCTTACAATTTACACTCTGATCTGAACCTGCACCAGAAGCATTATGTGTTATCCAGGAGATGTGTGAGCATTGGCCCTCACATAATGCAGTTGTAAGGTTTTGGGGGCTTATTTAAAGGGAAGAAAGTAAGATCATTTCTCTCACATATCAAGCCTAGGAAGTCATGATTACAACGAAGCAAAGTGGGCTTAACCCCAGCATTCCTTTCTACTTTTCTGACAGTAATAAAAGCAGTAGTTGCTTTTCACACTGTGGATTCAGTAAGGCCTGGAACACACTTTTCATTGTGATAGATGATGTGAGCATTACTGTCTTCTGGAAATTCCAGAAAGGCAAGGAAAAATTATGGAAATATTGGGTTCAGTACAGCTTTAGTGCATCAGAGCACAAGCAAGTGGGTATCTGTGGCTATCTGCAATAAAGAAACAAAGAAACTAAGTAACAGGACACCAGGTTAGCTTTAATTAACATAGTTTCTCGTCTAGAAAAAGCCCTTAAAGTATCCTCTGAGAAAGCGGGAGGTGTGTCACAGGAAGTGGAAGGCAGTAATGCAATTCCCATCAAGCCTCATTCCTGCCAGAAAGGCATGTGCTCCTCTCCCAGGCACACGGCTCTGCCTTCTCAACACCATCCCCTACACACAACTTATCCCTCAAAGGCAGAAAAATACTTTTTTTTTTTTTCTTTTTTGCTATGTTTTTCAACAGTTTCACAGAGCTGGTGGTAAACTCTGACCAACAGTACGAGAGGATGCCACTGCGCTGGAAATGATGAAAGAAAAACTCCGCCTTTGGTGGATGAAAAATATTAAGCTGCCTGGACTTCATGAAAAGGCACCTTAGCTGTGCACAGCTGAACACCCTTTTCAGAATTCTGATCCTCCTTGTCCATTCTGAGCTGCTTGGAATGGCACAAGCCCGACAGCTGGACCCATTTAACAACAGCTCAGTGTCACCATGAGATGTTTGCCTGTTTCTCAGGGAACCAGCACGCTCCTGAGGCCAGAAGAAATGTAATACACAAAAAACAAAGACATAAAAAACCCCCGAACCACAGAAGAACAAAAAAGAAGATTAAGGAGAGAAAAAAAAAAAAAAAAAAA
>VWZU01001262.1:613641-635636 GCA_013397095.1 Sterrhoptilus dennistouni
GGGCGTTATTGCTAGGCTGGGCGAAGATGGCGGCTCTGGACAGGGTCAAGGTGCTGGTGCTGGGCGACTCTGGTGAGTCCGTGTGTCCTGGGGCCGCTCCTGGGCATCCGCCCCTCGCCTCCTGCCCCGTTACCCGCTGAGGGGCCGGGACCGCCCGCGTTCCCCCAGTGCTGCTCCCGGCCTAGCCACCTGTAACCCTGGCACCGCCCCCCAGAGCTGTTCTCTCTCTCTGTGTGCACTTGCAGGTGTCGGGAAATCGTCGCTCGTTCACCTCCTGTGCCACAACCAGGTGCTGGGAAACCCGTCCTGGACAGTGGGCTGCTCCGTGGATGTGCGAGTAGGTGACACACACGGGCTCTTGGTGGCCCTGAGCCTGACCTGTGAGGGAAGGGCCTTGACTTTTTGGTTTAATTACTCACCGCCCCAGAAGGAGGTGTACTTTGGTCATATGTTTTACTGAGGGCTTAGTCTTCTGATGCAAGTAGCGTCAAGTGTGAGGCAAGCACTTGTGTGAGCGAGTTTTGGCTTTACAAGGTTGTCACAATGAAACGAGACGTTTGTCACTCGTAGCTCTGCTCTCTACTGCAGTGACCACCGGCGTGTTACAGGTCACAGCGGGGGCAGGTCCTTGAGAAACAGCCACACTGTCAGCCAGACACAGTGGGGAAAAACGAGTTCCTCACTTAGGTTGTGGGAATGCAGGAAAACTCTGGAGGATATTCCTGTGTTAGTAAAACAAGTTAAAATTTAGGGCCTGACATGCTTCAGTGCACCTGAGTGCGGAAATTAACAGGAGAAATTTATTGTTGAGAGTATTTAGGAATGCTGAATTTATAAACCACAAAGACACATTACAGAAAGCAGAGCTGAAGAAGAAACTAAGAAAGACAATTAATAAGACTCTCCCTATCTGGGAAAAAGATAATAAAAAGGCTGAAAATGTGGGCTAGTTAGCATGAGAAATGAGAAATCAATAACCAATAGAAGATGGAATAGTAATTAATGAAGAGAACTGTGCAACTTGTAAGCCAGTGAGCACTAATTCCTTTGTTTGCTGAAGTGTATAAATAGTTGTAAGTTTTGGTGACTGATGCACACATTTGGTGAAGTGCTACTCGGGTACCTCAGTGCTGAATAAATTAGTGTTGATTTTCTAACCTAACTGGGTCAGAGAGTTTATTTCCTGGGTTTTGGTGACAGTTGTGACCATGGGGTTGCTTCTCCTCCTGACTACTTGCTGCAGGAGCTGCTGTGGGAAGATTGAGGATGTTCATCCAGCAGTTCTTTGGCCCAGCTCACAGCCCTCATGGGACATTGATAAATGCTTTTTTTTTCTACATCACTCTGCTGCATTCTCCTTGAAATGCATTGCCCTAAGTTAGGGAGGTATTTCCAAAATTGGAGGAGAGGAGCATGGCAGTCCTGGTTGATTGTGGACCAAAACTGCTCAGCAGCTCTGGGGACAGAAGTTGTTGATTAATGCAGTTGAGGTGTCAGAATTTGGGTAGGAAAAAAGATGTGGTCAGTTGGAATCCAGGTCTGTCACCTGTGTTACTATTCTTGCAGTGCTGCCACGTGGGTTTTAACAACTATAAGAAGTCAAGACCTTAATTTTTCTGTTTGCTTTAGCAAAATGCTGTGTCTGAGCACATCATGAGATGTTTGGTTTGTTAATACTCAGATACAAAGGATGCTCCCTGGATGCTCCATCTCACATAAGATGGTGATCTCCATCTCTGTGGTGTCCAGTGGCTGCTGCTTGGCTCATTCCATCTCTCTTCCACGGGAGAGGTTTGAAGTAGCATAAGCATGAGAATTTCCACATTTCTATCCAAGTGCAATAATCCCTCCAGCTGCAAGTGTACCTGTCATGTGGATTAGCTCTGTGCTGTGGTGCTGTGGTTATGTATGATGTGAATTTTCCATCAGATCCATGACTACAAAGAAGGCACTCCAGAAGAGAAGACCTATTACATTGAGCTGTGGGATGTTGGAGGCTCCGTGGGCAGTGCCAGCAGTGTGAAAAGCACACGAGCAGTGTTCTACAATTTGCTGAATGGTGAGTTTGCTGGGTGTAAATATGGTTTTACTGCTGTCTCTGTTAGGAGTTGTCCCTTGGTTCTGGGGCAGAGTTCCAGGCAGCCTGGCCACGGGCTACATGGTTCTCCTTTCTAATTTATCAGGAAAAGAACCTGATATCATTCATTGGCAGAATTTTATGGATTCAGTTATGAATGGCAGATATTTCAGGCAAACCTGTGCAGATGAGCTCTATCAGCCTTTCCCTTCAGTCTTGTGCAGGTGGCACAGCAGGAGCCTTTGGAGGTGCAGTGCTTGCCTTCACCTTTCCAGGTCTGATACACTGCAGAAATATGATTTTTATATTTTTAAGATTTTTTTGTGTGATTAATACTTTCTTGTCTGTTCTGCTGTAAAACCTACAGCAGAGAAATGATTATTTCATTTTTTATGAACTTTGATAGTTGCATCCTACCCTGGCAAATTTGAACTGTCTCCCCTAAAGTTGCCATATGCTGGTAACCATCTTGCCTCTGCTCATTTAGCTTACCAACTTATTTTTAAGAGTTGAATCTTGCAACTTGCTGCATATGTAGAAAGTAGTATTTTGTGCCTTCTGTTGAGATACTGTCTTAAAGGCCTAGTAGTTCATCTGTGTCTCTAACAAGAGCAAATAAGAGATTATAAACATAACAGTGCAGTATTTCAGTTGTTACTTTTTGTCATCCCAGGATAGTTCATTAAAAATAGATGTGTATCAGACTAACAACTGCTTCTGAAAATCTGTCTCAACTGTTCTGCTTGATTCTCTTTGCTTATTCCCACTCATTTGAAGGCCTTTCAACAACATGTTAAACCACACAATAAACATTTTTGGTCTGTGATTAGCTAGTTATTTCTTCCTCTATTCTCAGGGAGAAAACTGTGTTAGGTACCTCTTGATTATACTGTTAACCAGATTTCTGTATATACGACTTGAGTAGAGTTGTACCCTCAAACCAAGCTTCTTTTGTACATGAAAAAAAAAAAATTGATTTCTTTTTAATACCAAACCTACAGTGCCAAGGAGTGTGGGTCAGACTTGGAAATACCTTAGAACAGCCCATTAGGAAATGAAATCTTGGACTCGTGCATCTGAATTATAATTGATGACATTAAAATACAGTTATTTATCTCCACTGCCCAAAAGATACTAATTAGACAGCTTGTATATGAACAGTGTTGACTTTGGTAGTTAACCTTGGGCCTTGTTTCTTTCATTAGATTAATTTCTCCATTAGAGCTTGTCTCACAAATTGCCTCTGCTTGTCCTGATTTAAGGAGAGAAGATGAATGCGTTCCTTCTGCCTGACTGCTTGTGCTTTCTGGGCTTGCTGTGGTCTGGAAACCAGGCAGTGTTTGGTTGTGGCAGCAGCTGTTGACAGGGCTGGGTACAGTTTGGTTTTGGATTATCCACAGATCTTCTTCTTTGGTGACCCTCCACCTGGTGTGGGGACTGTGATAACTGAGGACAGTGACTGGGCAGTAAAGCTTTGGCTTCCAGACCTTGTTGTGGGAGGAGCATTTCCTTGAGCAGTCATTGGTCCTGCCTGCTCTTTTTGGATGTTGGCAGTCTCTTTCTGCTGGTGCAACTAACTGTGCAGGTTTTAGGTGAAGCAGACAAGGGAACTGACCAATCAAAGCTATAACTGAGGGGGAGTGTGTGGAGGTGGAGGGTGTTTCTCACAGGTTGTGCAGCAGTGCAGGCCAAGTTCTGTTGTATCAGGCATTTTCTCTCTACGCTGGAGGTGGACACGCAGCAGAGTTGCCTTTTTATACTGTTACTGAGATAAATGCTTTGAAATAGGGCTATAACTGGGATATGCTGGGAACTCTCGTGGGAGAGGCTGTGCACAGTCATGTGGGGTAGTGGAAAATGTAGAAAAGTGGTTTGTTCATAGTATGTACAGTGGGTGGCACCTCTGGGAGTTAAGGTGAAAGACTAAATTAGTAAGTTTTTTCCACCTGTAGGCTGTGAAGTGTTTTGAGAATGAATCCTGATGCAGATAAGGGGTATCATTCCATTTTGTCCTTGAACTGATGGTAGTTTGAAGTCTGGAGGAAGTGGGAGCATTCCACATATTGCAGAAGGTGTGAATAAATAGAAGAAATTTGCTAGCAGGAGTTGGAAATTGAGTTAGGAACTGTGGTTATCAGAAGTGGGTGTCTGTTAATAGCACAGCTAGGAAGCCTGACTCTGTCTCAGAATTTACAGTTTGAAGGCTCATGGTAATGAAAAATGCTAGAAACCTAATCTTAAGTACAATAAGTCTTATTAATTCATGCTTCTACCAGCCATTTAGTGGACTGTGAAATTTTATCAGTGTCTGTTTCCCCTTTGGATACCTCCCCAAGTATATAGCATTAATTCTTGAAAATGCAGGAAAGCAGTAGTTCTCTCTGAACTCTTTTGAAACAAAGAAAAAGCCTTTAGACTTTATAGATGGTGTGACAAAAATAATTATGTTTACCAGAGAAATGCTAAATTTTCTGCTGCAGTAATATAGGATTTCAGTATCATGAGATGAAGACAGAATCAGTGAATGCCTGTGAGCCTTTTGCAGATTAAACCCTGAGGTGGCTGTTTGTTTCCTGCTTTCATGTGGTTTTTCTCTCAGCTCTTAGCCAATTCTTGATAAGCAGCTTTAAAAAACCTGTTGCATCCTGATATATTCAGCCTTACTTATTCAGTGTAACTGAACTGCTTGTGCATCCCTTACGTAATTCTCAGATATCTGGGAACCTGCAGGTGTCATTTTGGTAAGATAAGGAGGAGAATGTGTATCTTTAAATGGCATCTTGCTGTCTTGTCTTTCACTCTAGGGATAATTTTAGTGCATGACTTGACCAACAAGAAATCATCCCAGAATTTGTATCGTTGGTCTTTGGAAGCACTCAACAGAGATGTCGCTCCAACAGGAGTTCTCGTGACAAATGGGTGAGTGAAAAACAAACATGCAGAGCTCAGACAGGATAATTTCAAGCAGTTGTAGAAGCCTTTGTTCATCTCTGAGGCTACTTGGTCTCCACAGGAAAGTAGATGTGGTTAGACTTGGAAGGAAGAAAGAAATGGGGAATATCAAGGAAGGTTGATTGTTGATTGTTCTTTTTCTTTTATGCTGCCAATCAGGCAATTCTGACAGCAGATTCCCAAATTGGGTGGCCGAGACGTTGTTTTAAGGGAAAATATGTTTACTGCATCCTTTATTTGTCTGAGGCCTCTATGAGTGTGGGTCTAGTCCCTGTTACCTCCAGATGTCTCTGTGTGTGCTGACAGATGCCATTGTACAGGGATGATGTGTCTGGGTAAAGTGACATTCCCTCCATGCACCAAGACTGAAGAAGTTAATTTCATATATTTTTGGTTTGGGTGATGGGGGAATTATTTTAGGAGTGTGGCTAAAAGAACTTAGAAAACTCTGCTTAAGCAGCATGTTCATAATTAGTTCTCCAACACCTTGTCAAGAATTTCCTCCTGTACCTCTGTGCTCCTGTCATCCATCTAAGTCAAGGAGGTTTTAAAATCTTTGCTAAACCTCACACATGAGCAGGAAGGGAATAACAAGAGTACCTTTTTGTGGGAAGAATATAAATTGTTTATTTGTCTCTTCTGGTACACAGGTGTTTCTGTAGAAACCTGGGAGATGGGAAAGAGGATTTGCATTGTATAAACTGCAAAATTCTCCAGTGTCTCCACAGACAGCTTCTTCACAACTGTTTTAATTTTCAAAAGTTTAACTTCTGTCAAGGACAGATGTTCAGCCACTAGCAATTCCTTGCTCAAGTTGTTGCTTTTGGTTGTAAAATTACTTGCTAGAAAGCTTGGTTTAGGTAAAAATGACAGACAAGTGATTATCCTAGCAAAAGAGAATGATTGAAGCTTGGATTCCTATGTAGTGACTTAGATACAGAAGCCCTTCCTTAATTTAAAGATACTGCACATTTTAACTTAGATAAATGGACCCTCAATAAATAAATTACTGGTTTTTGAGAGGCACATGGAAGATGATGTTGTACTTGTGCCCATTTACATGACCACTGCCATTCATTCAGGATTGTATTTGTTTCCCTCGTCAGTGACTATGACCATGAACAGTTTGGTGATAACCAGATCCCACTGCTGGTAATAGGAACTAAACTGGATCAGATCTCAGAAACTAAGAGGAATGAAGTTTTGACCAGAACAGCATTCTTGGCTGAGGATTTCAATGCTGAAGAGATAAATTTGGTTAGTATCCTTGTCATCACTGTTGTTTTTCTTTTATATGGGAGTGAGTCCAACTTTTAGTAAGTAAAGATGTTGTAACAAAAATTTGGCTTTTGGAGATTTTTCTGGTAGTGCCAGTCATTCACATTTTGGTTGGCTGTGCCCCTTGCTTGATGAAACAGATACCTTTGTTTGGCTGTAGGGAGATGTAAGGGTAATTAGATAAGGTCCCTTAATATTAGAATTGTTGGCTGGGAGTTTAATTTTCTTTTTCTAATTCATAGCTCTGACGTAGACTGTCTTTGAATGGAACATGAAGATGAATTTATGTAGATCTATGGGTATAAAAATGTACATAAAATATACATGTGCTGTGTTAATGCTTTTGTACACACTTCCAATCTCAGGTGTAGCCTGTACAAATCACTGCCTGACTGTATAGCTGGTGGTAGAAGAAAGATGTGGAGCATTTGGGGGGTTGCGGGTTGCTTGGAGTTCTGCAGTTGATTCACAGAACAGCTGGTCTTTTCTCTGAAGTGACTGTGCAGCAGAAATCAGCAGATCCATTGTTTTCCCTCAGTGATGGTGTGTCAGGGGAAAGGGTATGTTCGTTTCCTTGTGTTTGGCTTCCTCGCACTAATTTCCTTGTGCTTGGTTTGTTGTTGTCTTTTGGATGTGGTAGGACTGCACCAATCCTCGTTACCTGGCTGCAGGTTCATCCAATGCTGTCAAACTAAGCAGGTTTTTTGATAAGGTAAGTCAACGAAATGGTGTTTTATTATCCTGTGCATCAAATGCTGTCTGGCATTTGAGCATGAACAACAGTTTAAGCTGCTCCTTTCACATGCCACTCTCTGAGTTGGTTCAAGCCAGGTGTGAGGAGGCCAAAAATTGATTTGCTTTTGGAACCCTACAGGAGATAGCTGATCTGCTTAAAGATTTAGTTCCTGACCTGCATAGAGCAGTGAAAAAGAACTCACAGATGTGCAAAGACACTCTGCTTATGCTTTTCAAGTTGTCTGGCAGGCCAGAGAGGTTGCAGCATTCTGAGGTAGTAGTGTGGAGAGATACTAGACTGGTTAGCTCTGTTGATCCTAATTAAAGTAACCTTTAGGAATTAAGAAATTATTAAGACTATTACTCTGCCTTCCTGAAAAAGAGACCATTAAGGTCCACTCTGCAAGTGAGAGAAGGAATGCTCTGTTTTAAGCATCCCCTGAGCAAAGATAGCATAGTGGGGCTACTGTGCAGTAGTAGAAACTACTATCCCTAAGGGAATGGGAGTCACTGACTCTGAAGCAGGAGACACACAAATCATCACCTCCATTACCCAGGGGGGCTAACTAAATTGTGTTGAAGTTGAGGATAATTAGACAGCTTGTCTAAGAATGGCTGTAGGTGGCAGCTGCTGTGTGTGCTAAAGCATTGCACTAAAGCAGTGGGCCTGGAGCAGAGATGTGGGGTCAGACCTTGTCCCAGTCAACCAGGAGTTTCAGTGCTCATGTGTGAAGTGTTGGTTGCAATCTGAAGTTATGCATGTGCTGTGCAAGCTAAGATCATTCTCTGTTCTTCCCAGGTCATAGAGAAGAGATACTTCTTAAGAGATGGCAATCAGGTTTGTCACTTTTCTCCTCTTTTTTTTTTTTCATTTCTCCCTGTGTAATGTGAACTGCTGACCTGCTGACACCGTCCTCTTTAAAACACGAGCTTCATGCAACCTAAATGACAATCTGTGCTGGTAATTGAATTCTTGGATCTGTGGGAGCACAGCTGTTAAGGCTAGACAGAAGAATGGCTGACTTCTGTCAGCTGAAGTATTTGTCTGTAAAGTGATTGGCAGTGAAATACTTAAGTATGCTAACATAGTAGAAGTTGGAAGAATGAGGTAAAATGGGCAAATATGATTTCTTTCAGCTCTGTCAGCTTCAGGCTGCTTGGTTGTAGATTTAGGCCATAGATGCTATCCTGAAGGTCAATGAAAAGGCTTTTTTTTGCACAGCTGGAACTAGATTTTATGTTTAATACAGGTAGTTTCCAGAGACTCAGTGGAGCCACAAGGAAAATGACAGTATGATATCAGCTTGTAATTCATTCCTAAAGGACTGAATTAACTTTTCAGCCAGCTGGGGAAATACTAGTGAAATTACTTCTGGTTTGGGCAGGCCACTTCAGCTTTTGTGCCCCCTGTCTCCCCATGTGCAGGGAGTAGTGAAGTTGCATTTACCATATGTAAAGGTGTTGCAAATTACCATGAAAAGCATCTCTGAAGTACAGTCACACCTGTACATTGTTAGAGGTAGCTGTGCTGAAAGCCCCTTGGGGAGAGCAGGGGAAAATAGTCACAGATTACAAAATGCTTCCTTTCTTTGTGTGTTTTTGTAGTGCCTTTTAAAAATAAATTTCTTTTGCCTCTTTCAGTTCTGCATGATGCCTTTCTTTCTTCCCCTCTCCTCCCCACATTCTAGTGAAAGGAATTTTCCCTTTCATGGGAATAATATCTTAATGCAGAAACCTGCTTGTGTGCTGGTTGTCTTTGATGCACGATTAAGATTTTTATTTTTATTATTTGATTCTATTTAGTGGCTAGCCAGGGATTAACTATACATTCCTTCTGGTTGTGTGCCAAAGATAGCAGCCTGCTGATGACTATCTACTTCCCTGACAGGAGCTCACAATCTTAAAACAAATCTTAAATAGCAAACAGTCATGTTTAAAGAGGCAAAATCCAATCTGGAAATGGAGACTTCAATACAACCTCTTAATGTTATCCATTGAAGTTATCTACTTAATGGAACTCTTACCACTGTGTTTGTGGGTTTTCTACAATAGGTCACCATCCATACATCCTCATGTTCTTCTGGCATGATTTGTAGGGCTTGGTTGACTCCCTCCATTTTAATAGACTGTATTTCCTATGAAAGTGTGGAATTGTTTTGGGAGGGTGCATCTACTGAGGCTGCTGTTTCTGCTTGTTTGTAGTAAGGTAAAATTTACTCTGGCCAGTAATCAAATAGTTTTATGATGCCAATAGGGCAGATATGCAGTATTAGAAAGGAGCACTTTCTTTTGGGGATGCATTGGATTGAAAATCTGGCTGTTTGAAATACCGTCAAAGCCAGAGAAGCTTCTGATGGTTTTAAGTCGATTTTCTTTGTAAACATCCATTGTCACTGTGAAAGCAGTGTCTGCAGATGGGCTGCAAAGGCAGGAGTGCTAATCCTTTGTATTGCTGCAGCCATTTCTATCCCAGTGGTTTTCTTTAAGCTTTCAGCCATTGATAAAATTGTACTTTCAACTGCCAGTGAAGTGCTGCTGCCCAGGTTTGAAGGCATAAAGCCTCAAGAGCTCTTTGATAGGACTCGGTTTATATTGTTTTATAGTTTTAAAAATGAATGGAGGAGAAATTCTTGTATGCACTTGAATCTGGGGGGAAATACAGGCTTTGAAATCTTTCATTAACTGCATTAGCATTGAGGCTTTCAATTCCCCTTGCCAAAAAGTCTTAAGGAGGCCCACAGAATAGCTGAGCCTTAGTGAAGTTGTGCAGTGTTTAATTTGTGGTGCTCCTTTAGCAGTCAGCTGGAGCACCGTGGCCCTGATTCTGGAGATGGCCTGGAAGATGTTGCAGTTGGCTTGGTAACAGTGTGGGCTAGAGGGAGCTCCTGCTGATTCTGACATGACAACTTGTCTTCCCTGCCTCTAGATTCCTGGCTTCTCTGAAAGGAAGAGGTTTGGAGGAGGAACACTGAAGAACCTTCATTATGACTGAGCACTGAAGAAGTGGAAGATGACTTCTCTCTGTCCTAATGACATTCCCATTCCAACTGGGTGCTCAAAGACATTAATGCTTCTGTCAAGTGGATAAAATGATATTACAGCTGGCTAGCCTGCTGAAGCTTCTGTTGTTGGAAAAGACTTGGGAAAGGTTTTCCAAAAACCTGATCTGGAGCCTAGAGTATTTCTTAGGATTGCAGACCATCTGGATCTATGGGAACTTCAGGGGAAAGTGTGCAATAAGTTGAATGCCTCTCACACTCCTGTGGGAAACTTCGTCCTACACAGCACATATATGTGACATCCTTGTCTCCGTTTGGAAAAGTTATGGACAGTCTTTGCAATGTTTTGCATTCATTTTACCTCTAAAGGAAAGATAACACTGAGTGGGTCTCTCATGTACAGTAAAGTGACCAAAACAAGTGAGCAAAACGTAACGATGGGTACGGAGTGGTCTGGAAAATAATAGAATGCCTCCATTAAATGAATGGAGTATTGTTTCACCTAGAGCACACTGTTCATCCCTGTTCAAAAGGGATAAAAGCAATAGGCAAGATATGAAAAAAGATTTGAAGCCTTAAAAAGAAAATCATCAGTAGAAAACAACTGATGTTCGTTCTGCTGCTTAAATTAAAATTGTTTATCTTGGAGAGGGCAAAGTAAATCAGGTTCTCCTGTTTATCTTTTCATAATTGATTGTGGTCTTGTTTTTTATATTAAATTAAAGGACAATTCACTGAAATCTGATGGGAAAAGTATGTTTTTATACAGTGCTTATTTTTTTTATTTGGAACAAATGTGACATGGTCCTACTGAGCCTGAGGACTTAGTGGATTCAGAAAACATGAAATGTAAGAACATCCTCTGAATTAGAATGGATCGAAATTTAGAAGGGATATAAAACTGTAAAAAATAGGAACTGAGCATGGTTAGGAGGAGACTTCTGTGATATAAATGTTTGTTTTGCATAGTTAGCACTAAGGATAAAGGAGACTTGATCTGGTCTGATCTCCTGTACAGGGTCTTGTTTTCCTAAACAGCCCAAGCTTTGCGCAATTTCTCACCTTGCTAGAATTCCATGGAGTGGTAACAGCCTGATTTATGGCAGTTCCTTCTTTCCCCTCCTTCCTCACAGTCACCTCTAATGGTTAAGCCTCTGGCAAAGGCTAACTAAGAGCTGGAGTTAGATATAAATAGAGATTAATAATAAATGAGGGTAGAAGAAAGTAAAATGCTGGTGTGAAATTGACAGGGAGCAGAGTTCTGCAGTCTCTGGATTACCTCTGCCTGCAGCTCTTTTGGCAGCTGCTTGGAAATATATGGAAAGCTGCCTGCTGCCACTAATCAGGCACAAAAGTGACAGCTGGGGGCACCAGTCAAACTTATTAAAAATACGGATGCTTTGCTTTTCCTTAGGCCATTTCAAGAAAGGTCTGGGAGCAATTGTAAACATGAGTGCAGTAAGTTTTTAGATGCTTGTGTGAAATAGGTTGTTAGTTTAGAGTTAGTTTACAACCAGAAAAAACAAGGTACCAGGATATTCATTATAAAGAACACATGTCTGAGCTGTGCAGCTTGTGACGGGACCAATGTCTGGCTCTGATCCTTTGACAATGAAAGCTGGAAATGTTTTCTCAAGGTCAGGTACAATCTTAGGGTAACCAGATCTGGGCTCCCTCAGGTTCCTAAGGAGCTGCAGAGCAGAAGAAGCAAGCTGTAGTGCTATTTCTTCCTTTACCCTGTGGCATCTTTGGAGTGGCCAAACCCCTGGCTGCAGCTCACCTGTCTGTGTGTTTTAAAGTAGGCCTCTAGCCCAGAATAAGTATCTTGTTTGTTTAAATCTCAGCAGGTAACCACAATTAGGTTTATTTTTTTTCCTTCTTGGGACAAGGTGATGTGTAATGGTGTTGTGCATGTTGATGATGTTGCATTTATTTTTGCAGGAAGTTCCAGCTTGTCAGAACCAGGAGTATGTGAGCAGCTGGAGCCAGTTACATTGCTTTTCTACCTTACCCGTTTCAGCTGCCCAAAAATGATTCACTTGCAAGTTTAGGGAAGTGACACCAGACAACTTTTCTATGTCACACTTGTGTTCTACCTTTCTTTTCTCTGCACATAGATACCCCTTACATGCCCTGCAACCCTTCTGTCTGTCTTGCCTCTGTCTGCCTACACCTCATTCTCTGTTCCGCCAGCTCCCTTTCTCACAATTACTATGCCTCTTTCTTTCCCCATTTGCCCCATCTGTCTGACTCCTCTGTATCACAAGAAGTCACAAAGACTCCTCCTTGTGCCTCCTGCTCTGCTCTCTGGTTTCCCCTTTTATCCCATTTTCCTCTCTGTTTCTCTCTGCCATGCATTGTCTCTCTTGCTGTACCACTGAAATTCTTTTCCTCTGTTGTCCTTCATCTCTAGTTTTGTCTGTCTCTGGTTTCTATTACATGCACACACATTTCACATCAAAACATTGTTACTCAGTCCCTTTAAATTCAAGCTACTCAATGTCTCTGTTATTTCCCAGGCAGAAGTATGTGCCCAGGTGCTGTGTTCCAGAGGTGTCCGTGAAGGTGGCTCATGCAGGTACATGTGAGATGTGTTGGACCTCCCATGCACACGCAGTAGAAACATAGAGCTAATGAACCATGAGCCTTCCCTGTTCCCAAGGGACTTGGCAGAGCTTTCTGGTTGATCTATGACCTCTTTGATGATTGGGGGGGATAGTCAAAATGAGTATGTCCTTAACATGGAAGATTTAGCAAGGATGCCACTGGCTTTTTAAGCATGTGAAACCTATCCAGTAATGGGCTTTTGGGTGCAACCTTAATACAAATTTTCATTATTGATTATATTTGCAGAGGCAGCTGCAATATGCTCCATTTGTCAAAAATGAGAGATGAACTGCTGTGTAGTAGCCTGCAGTCAGTATCAGTCAGCTGTGGTGAAGTCCAGGGTTTGAGTTCTCATTTCTCAGTGGATAACAAGGTGACAGTTTTCACTGATTGAAAACCTCTTCCTGCTTTTCAGCAAAGGGAGCTTAATCCTTCTCTTTTTTTTTTTTTTTTTTGTTAGTCAGCTCCTCTTGTTAGAAGTCATGTTTCTGTCTCACTTTCCTTACGAGGATGCTGGTTACTTTGATTCCTTTGTAGGGCTGAGCAAGTGTGTGGCTTAGTGCACTAGTTTGCTTCGACAAAAAGCCATTACCATTATTGATGAATCTGTCACTGGCTGGCAAGTTACCAGGAAGTGTGCAGAGGTAGAGCTTTCCTTAGAGTGTGCTTTGCTGCAGCACTCTGTTAGGTCCTCAGACACACAGGGATTTTATGAAAAAAACATCACATAGTTATCAGGTGGAAGAGGGGAAGAGAAATAAAATCCAGTTCCAGTCTTTAATTTCAAGTATCAATGGCAAAGCTCTCCCACCTAGTGAGGGCCTGTGACATGTAGCCAAAAGTATTATTTTTAGTATTTATTATCGACTTGTGCTACTGTTTTTATTCTCACATCTGATCAGTAAGTGTGGAAAATACATTTCTTTATGGTACATGAGGACACAAAGGAGAAATTAAGAAGAGTCTCTGTCACTAAGATTGGCCATGTGAGCAGTATAAGGGGTTTCCAGTTGTGCAGGCAAAGCTGCAATGAACAGCAATTCTCAGGACCTGACTTGAAACACATGTAGCTCCCTAACTGAGAGTGATGATGTCTGAAACAGTTAATGGGAAAAAAAGCAGATTTGTCAATGTTTAGGGTTTTCCAGAGTAGCATTAGTTGCTTTGGCAAAGTCATGCTTTAGCACAGCTTTGAGGACAAATCTCCAGCATACTTGTAAGGAAGGTGGTTTAGATGTTCAGAGCTCTCTGTGGCAGCAAAGAAATCTGTGAAATCTAACTTTGGCAGTTCAGCTGCTTAGCCAACACCTGCTGCAAATACCATTAAATGCAGAAATGTGTTTTCTTTTTCCTGCTTTGGCATTGTATTGCCAAGGTACAGCTTTTGTGCCCCTTGGCCTTACCAGGGTACTGAAGTGCTGGTTCCATACCTACTGAAATTGCACAGGGAAATTTATTCTCAGCATACCACCACAGACTTCTCTCAAAGAGATGTTGAACACAAGACAAGCTCATAAATAGAAACACATGCTCTTTCTTGACTAGATGAAAATGAAATCTGGGTTGTGTGAGCAAGCCAACTTAAAATTCAATCATGTTTTTGAATATGAGGAGCATGAAGTGAAATAGTGGGTGATTAACCCATGCACATCTATGTTCCCTTTGACCTGAAAGTTAATGTTTACACAGTGGAAATGCACTGCTGGCTTTGGGTTAAAGATTGTTTAAAGGACAAGCCTGCCCAGTAGCTCTGAAGGCTACGACTATGGTCAGAGCTTTTATCTTTCTGTCTGATACCATCTGCTCTTCCTGAGGCTTGTTCTGCTCTGGCTTACGTGTGTTTGATGGACTGTCCTACCTTTGCTGAATAAAAGGTCAGATCACAAATTCAGTGCCTGTCCAAAATTAGCACCAGAGTGGGGAAGGACAGAACAAAGCAATGTGACTAAATTTTCTGCTGACTTTTAAGAGTGGTGGTTCTACCTTGCAGGCAGAAGCATCACAGTAACGTGAGCATGTGGCTTCTCCAGCTTCTGTTCATGCAGCAGCTGCTTTTTGGCAACAAGGACTGTGTGCTTTCTGCTGCAGACAACTTTTATGATCTTTCCTGAACAAATAAATAATAATAATTAACCTGTCTGCCATCTCCTGCTGAACAGTCCCGAAAAATGACAAAGACATATTTCATAAGATCCACTGTACTACAGGAAAGTACATGTTATTAAAATGAGCCCTTTTTAATACAATGCTGTTCGCAGTGATTTAAAAAAAAAGTATAAAAATTATTGCTTTATTTTGCTATATTGTGATGAAAGGTTCAAAAAAGATATTAAATCCTCAAGATATTAAGTAGTACACTATCAGATAAACAAAGACAGCTGCTCTAAAGAGCTCCTGGCCCATTTAGCCGTGTGTAAAGGGTTAACAAGCAAAGAACAGATGCAAGTTGAGGAAGTTGGGATCACAGAAACAGAGATGAATGAGGATATTCAGTAATACATCACAGATACATTTTAGCTGATGAAGATAGGAGGAGAAGAAAGATGTACCCTTTTAGAAACAGGATGCATCACTGTGAAAAGCAACAGTTTGTTGCAACAGGAGGGGCACAAATGCATCAGAAAAAATCTGTGTCAGTCACCTGTGATGTCTTCTGCTCACAGGACAGAAGTTAGTTTACAACTTGACTTTTGGGACCAGAGAATGCCTTGCTGCAGAAAGCAGTGGTGAGCTGTGATCCAATAATAGTTCACATCATGGCCCCACTACCAGAATCAGCAGGAAACAAAATGCCTTTTAATGCATGTGCTGTGAATTCAAATTTTTTTAGTCCCTTTTTTCTATTGGATCAAATACAATCTGCTTCAGCTTCTCATTGAAAGGAAATCTTTTCCGTTCTCCTCCTCATCCTTCACTCATCACTCATCACCAGGATGTTGAACACTAGCTGCTAAATTTTTGAGCAAGCCCCTTGGTAAATTCATTGCTGCCTCTCTGAAGTAGGTGAGCTCTTTGAACACCTCTTCAGATGCCTCTGAGAACAGTTCACAGGTAATAAATAAGCTGCTGGTATGCAGGTACCATTCAGTTGTACATGCGTCAGGTAGCAAATACAGTGGTATTGATGTCTTTTGCTTTTTGACATACTTCTTTTGGATCTTGTTATGTCTTTCAGCTGGAATCTCCTTGGAGAAAAGGCCAGACGTGCACTGGATAATGTCATGAACCCAGAAAGGTAGCTGAGAATACTGAATACTTTTAATGCTCATTCTTCCAGGCTTAATTCATTGTGTTTATGCCCCATGTTTATGCAGTAACAATTCACCATGTTTCTGTTTCATATTTACATAATAATGAATACAGTTGTTAAAATATTAATGAAGTACATCTATACTTCATGTTACATAAGATTTATAGTGAAGATTTATGCTGCAACTAACTAAAGGGGTTGTTTAGGCTAAATCACAGAATCACTGAGCCTGGAAGTGACCTTTGGAGATATCTCTTCCAATCCCCTGCTCAAGCAGGGTCAGCTGGAGCAGGTTGCCCAGGACCATATCCAGATGGGTTTTGCATGTCTTCACTGGTGGAGAATGCGCAACCTCTCTGTGCAATCTATTCCAGTGTTTGACCCCCACTTAATACTCACATCTGTGGGCAAGAAGGGAAGTCCACAGAGCTACAGGCCTGTCAGCCTCACCTCCATCCCTGAGAAGGGATGCTTCAAGGCAACTAATCCTGGGAAACATTTTCACACACATGAAGAACATGAAGATGATTTGGAGTGATCAGCATGGATTTATGATTTCCCTCTTGAATGGTAGGGGCTAGGACAGAAAGACAACGTGTGTTAAGATTTTTTTTCTGTATTTCATATAATTTGGAGATCGATTAATTAAGTGGTGTTTCAACAGAATCTTACGAAATAATGTTTGGAATGGATGGAATGGAATGAAAAACAAGGTTAGGCAGCCTAATCAGCTTTAAAACACTACATGGCCATCAAGTGAGTAAAGTGACAACACCTTGTCCATTTTTAGGAAACAAGAACAACCAGGAAGTAGGCCTACAGATAATTAAAAAGCAGCACCTTTATTTTTGCCTGTCCCATGAGAAGAAAATGAGAATGGAGCCTTTAAAGAGATGTGAGCAAGGTGAAATGTAGGTTCGCAAAGGGAAATGTAAGCTAAAATGTGATATTCTCTCCTGCTGTGTGTCTCAGTAAAAGGGGATCTCGGAAAGCCCTGAAACTCTGCAACTGCAGTTTGCTAAACTGTAGTCAAATGTGTAATTCTTCACTGTCAGAAAATAAGTGAGGTGAACTTTTAACTCTTAAATCTTGTCTGATAGGAAAGGAGTCTCAAGGGTAGGTGACAAGTGCCAGGTACTTCATTTCTTTGGCAATGATGAATCACTGCTCAGGGTGAGCTAACATATTCACAGTCTCTGCCTTGTCCTGGAGAACTCCTCTCTGCTGGAGGGATTTTTTTTTTTTTTATGGCAAAGCTGGGAGAGGCCAGGATGTGGAGAGAGCCTTCCTTGTGTGCAGAAACAGAGACCTGAAGAAGACTTATAAATTGGAGATTACGAAGTCTGTGTACTTCTAGAGCCAAGGAAAAATCTCTCTCCCTCTCTGCTATCCAGAACCACTGTCCCTCCATACAGCCCATGCCCCCTCAGGGCAGCCAGCCTATTTTGCCAGCTCCTAAAAGTGGCAGCTCTCAGTGGCTCAAATGTGTTGCTCAGAATGCTGTGAGGAGCTACCAGTTTTCAGAGAAGCAGAAGTGATTTAAGACCTGCCCCTCTTGCAGACCCAGCCCTCAGTGACTGCTGTGGGGATCACAGGGGCTGGTAACTGCTTTGGGGAGGGAAGGCTTCCAGGATGCTCTAGGAGAGAAAGAGACATTAATTCATATTTCACATTCATATTTCAGTGTGTGCCTCCTAGAAATTTCCTCCTGGCAGGGCATATAAGCAGAGCAGGTGATGGAAATATGCTGCTTTTTTTTTTTCCCCGTTTTTTTTTTTTTCCCCGTTTGTTTTGTTTTTTTTTTTTTTTTTTTGGAGGAGGGTTGAGAATTCAAAGAAAAAAAAAACCTCTGGCCCGGCATTGTGTTTTTTCCCCTGCAACTTCTGGAGTGCAGAGCTACTTTCATTAGTATTCTGTAGCTAAATGCTTGCTGCCATTTCTTCCCCAGCAACAGCTTTCTTGAAGAATATTAATATTTCAGAATTTGTAATTTCTCCTTTCTAGCTCTAATCACAGGAATACAAAATCCTCCCCTGCTTTTGGCCCCAAAATGCTGTGTAATGTTGCCACACAGTGTTTCACAAATATCACTGCCTTCACCATGATGAAGATGTGATCTCTTCTATCCCTAATGTAACATGGCTCAGAAGAATTAATGAACAAATATTTGTTACACATTTAGAGGGTTGTGTATGAAAATTGCTAGAGGTACAATTTACCAAAGTAGCTTATAAAACAGTTGAAAATGGCTTTTCTTGGTTCTCAACACCTTGTTCTTTCCCCCTCCACATGTATAGGAACTATAACCCCTTTTTCAACATTCTGGGGGGAACAGAGGTGATTAGGAAACCCAGTCCCTCTCACCCCCTGTTTATTCAGATCGATCCTGGGGTTGGCTCTGCAGAGAAGGGTGTTTGGTTAAACACAGACTGGGCTGAGCAAACAGGTTGAAAATTCCCTTGGACTTTCTCACTCCCAGCACTGTCAGCCTGTCTCCAACCCAGCTCAGTTGATCAGTGAGCAGGCTTTGCTTGGCAGACTGCTTTGGCCACATACCTGCTCGGGGTTTGTGTCTGCTCCAAGAGGAGGATAACCAGGAGAAGGATGACGGGCCTGCAGGTAAGAGGTCAGGACTCTGTGGTCCACCAGTGCTGGCTGTAGATACTCTTTCTCTGCTCACACTAAGTTTTTGGGCTCGTTTCATTTTATTGTGCCCCTCTTTTGTGTGTCAGGGTGTGTTTTTAAAGCTTTTTTGGGATGAAGTATTTTGCTATATATTTCATCTATAAATGAGCACTTCTCTCCCTCTTCACCTCCTTTGGAAATCATTCTTGGTCAGGACCTCTTCATGGTGGGAGTTGTCCTTTCCCCACCCTTGGCATGCACCCATCCTCCCATCCTGGCTGCCAGGGGGTGTTTCCCCCTCAGCCTATGAAATCTGTCTGGTAACATCTGCCCAAACGCTGCAACCGTGGCTGCCATCTTCCCCTGCAGCCTCAGGGAGCGGGTCCATTCAGGGCTGTTTCTCAGTACCCCTTACAGGGCACCCAGGAACAGCAAGGCTGTGGCCATGCCCTCCTCTCCAAGCCCCAGCAGGGCACCTGGCAGGAGCTTTTTTCCCTGCACCATTTGCCAGAGCACGAGGGAGCTTTGGGAGAAGGGTGTGAGAGGGTGGGTTTATGGTTCAAGCATAGGAACATGAGACTTGCAACTCTGAATCTCACCACTGTCATGGGGGGCCAGCTGCTCCAGGCCGTTGGGGTGCATGAGCTGCTGCAGCAGGCAGGAGTAGCAGGGCCTCACTCCAGGACATGGTGAGTCTCAAGAGCTTGTGCAGGATCTTATTTCTCCCTGGACTTTTGGGATGTCATTGTTACTAAGCCTGTTCCTAGTCCTGGAGATACATGTGTGTGCTCCTTCAGCACTTCTGTAATGCTCATTATTTTACACAGTGTTCTTACACATCTCGTTCACCTCTGAGGACTCCTGTCTCCTCAAACAGTAAGATTTCATCATGCTTCTTCCTTGCCTGTCCATGACACTTCCCAGCTCTCACTATCCTCTTTCAGCAGCAGGGCAGCCTTGCCCCTGTACTGTTCCAGATGAGAGTCCAGCTGGTTCATGTCATGACTGTGACTGCATATCCATCTTTGTCTCAGACCCAGCAGCCCCTAACACCTTGCTGGCCATTGTGGCTGTGGCTGCAGGCTGAGCGTGGGTCTGCCCGGAGCTGCCCATGGGAACAGGCTGCTCTGCCAGCAGCTCCTCTCCAAAACGTCACTCGTGTCCCTACCCCATCATCACCTCCCCTGCTCCACCTTCTCTTGGCATCTCTCCTCCAAAACTGTTGGTTTACCCTTCCTCTCCATTCCCCTGGCATCCATCCCTCTCTTCTGTGGTCCACAGAGGGTCATGTCCCAGCCTAGAGCTGAGCAGGTCCTTTCAGGAAAGGTCTGGCCCTGGGCCATCTCCAGCACTTTTGGAGCAAAGAGATGTTGAAATGGCAGGGGAGGTGGCAGCTTCTTCTGGGGATATTGGACCTGCAGCACCAGGGCAGAGCTCTGGGTTATGTGCTTTGGCTTCAGCCTGCAAGGAGGCTGTGGAGCCCCACACAGGGAGTGAGAGACCTGCTCTGCTCATTGCCCCAAATACTCATAATGTTTCTGCATTTGTGTTAAATACTCCAGTGCTGACTGGACTGAGCTGATAAAAATTGCCAAGCTTATTGTCAGGAGAGGAATGTTGTTTCCCTGTGTCCTGCAGCAGGAGCTGGTAGAGAAATATATCATGCAGTGTTTGAAGAAGGGTCTTAATTATTTTGCAGCCTATGTGTTCAGACTTCAAATGCATTTTTCCCATGCCTGCTTTCTAATCTGGAGAACAAAAGGTTATGGTTTATAGGTCAGAGCACGACACCCATTGCGAGCACTCTGCTTTACATCCCAATTATTCCAATCAATGAGCTTTGCTGAATTTTTTTATGCTGTGCTGGGCTTTTATCTCTCTCATTTTATCGAAAAACTACAAAACAAAAACCAAAGTGGAGTCAGATGAATTCCTAAGGTCCTGTTGGCATAAAAATCTACAGGATCTTGAACAAAATAACAACAGCAGTTAAGAGCAGGACTGAAAACAGAGAGCCAGAGAGACTATTTTGTGTAACAGAGAAACCAGCTGCTCAATTACAATACTGTCCATCAACCTACCCAACCTGGAGACATCTATAACTTATCTAGGAACTGTAGAGGCCAGGCAGAGACCTTGGGAGAGGTACTCTTGAACTCAAATCATGGTGCCACTTCACAGAGAAGGGTTGGGATCCATTTTCACAGATTTTTCAGCCCAGGAAGGATGCTCTGCTGCTGGGCAGGCAGAAA
Source organism: Sterrhoptilus dennistouni (assembly GCA_013397095.1). Classification (NCBI taxonomy): domain Eukaryota; kingdom Metazoa; phylum Chordata; class Aves; order Passeriformes; family Zosteropidae; genus Sterrhoptilus; species Sterrhoptilus dennistouni. Next base: position 634,417 of record VWZU01001262.1, read on the forward strand.
GAGGTCATTTCCCTTGGCTTGGGGGCACCTTGTGCAATACAAATCAAGAAGTGGAAGGTGGGAGGTGGGTTCAGAGGGTTGGAAGGAAGAAAGGCCATGATGTTCCTGGCCATTTCACTGCTGCTCCCACACAACCCGTATCGGCAGGGTCCCTGCATAGTGCCCCAGGGCCCCAGAGCATAATTATTCCAAGGCATGCAGGGAGCACATGTGGCACAGCTTCTTGGGAGCCCAAATGATGTTTGACACCAGCCCTTTACAGGCATGCAGAAGAGAGAAGCCTCTCTGAGATACACCACAGGGAAAAAGAAAATAAAACAGCAAATAAGAGAAGCCACATCCATTCTCTAGGTAAAAGTCTTGGAGCCACACTCAGGGTGATAAATGATCAGCAAGGCGTCTCCCCTCCAGCGGCTGCAGTCCTGCCAATGTCTTTTTTTCAGCCCTCGATGCAGTTACCTGAGAATCCGATTTTTTTTTTCCTTGGCAAGAAAGAATTTATTTGACCAAACAATGATGCAGCAGCTTCTGCCGCCACTCTCGAGGCAGTGGGGCATTGCCACCCTGTGCAGCCCCTGGTGCAGCTGAAGAAGGGAGCAGCTCTGCATCCAGTCCAGTGGGAAAGTGCCGCCTGCATTGCTGCCTTCGGGCAAGGTGAGGTGCAGCACCAGCACAGGCACAGAGCAGCTGCTGCCACAAGATGCTTGCTGCTGAGTTGGTTTTCTTTCTTTTTTTCCTCTGGCCCGGCAAGCAGAGGCAAAGAGACTTTTAGGGGTGTGGATGGGCAGTTCAGATGTGTCGGTCGCCAGCTTTTTAGCCTGAAGGGCAAGGAATGGATTCGCCACAGCAAAATCTCTGTGCCTCCTTTCCACCCCTGCAGTGTGGCATGGAGCTGCCGGGGAGCACACGATGCTTGCCAGGTACACAAACCCTCCAAAGAACCACTTTTAGGCTGTCCCCTCCCAGCTCTCCATGAGCATTCAACAGAGCCTGTCGACTCTGGCTGGCTATGCTTCCAGAAAATCAGCTTGTTCCCTCTTCGTCCTCTTCCCCCTTTCCTCTCCTTTTCACCAGGGCTGCCCCGAAGGCAAATACTCGGACCACATTTTTATTACCGGTAAAGGAGGACGCAGTGTGGAAGTCTCAGTTAATTCTGGAACTGCTGCAGTCCCATCAGATATTGCTGCATTTCCGTTTAAAAGAAGGGAGGGGAAAAAAAA
>VWZU01001262.1:635668-660895 GCA_013397095.1 Sterrhoptilus dennistouni
AAAAAAACACAAAACGGGGCGGGGGGAAATGCTCCAATACAATACATTTGCCAAGGCTGCTTAGGTGACCTACTGCTTTGCATATCAATATCCTTCTTGCAGAACCCAGCGGAGAGCAGCTCCCAGCGATGTATATTCATTTGCAAGAGGAGAGAAATATCCTCCCTGAACCGATGGAAACCAGGATGTTTTCAGGTTCAGGCTGAGCAGGGCTTCCAGCCAGCCTGGGCCCCCTGGGAATGGTCTTCTCTTACAGGTCGCTGAAAGGAGCCTGAGGAAAACACATGATTTCTCAGGAGGTTTCGGGCTTGCTCTCTGAGTCTCTGCTACACTGGAAAATTATAAGACTGCAAATTTGGGCTGCAAATTGCCCAAGGTTGAGCACCCCTGGGGGGAATAATCCAGGTGCTGTAATACTATATATAAAGTAAACCAGGTATAGGGGCTTCGTCAGTCCACTTTAATCGCAGATCTGTGCCTCACGGAGGGTCACGGATGATCCCTGCCAGGGCTGCTCAGTGCTGGTCACAGCCTTAGACCTCCTGGGCTTTGTCATCCTGGCACCACTGTCTAAAGGCTGATGAGCAGCCCTGCTACTCTTGCAGTTGTTAGAGGGCAGCATTAATATTTAACTCCCTCCCCAGGCCACAGGACTGAACCGCTGGTCACTGCCAAAAAACACCTCTGCATTCACACAGAGTTCAACAGAGCTGCTTTGTGGCTTCCTGTAGCATCTGAAGGGACTGTGTTTACATTTCTGACAGTGCAAAGCTAAGGTCTCTGTTATTCTGCTTCCCTTATATGTCTCAGGCTTGCTGCAGGGCTTTTCCCAGTTCTACAAAGTTGGGATCTGCATCCATTCTACCCTATGGCTTTTAGCCATGCTCAGACCACAGCAGCTGTAGGCAGGGCAGGTATGGGAGGATGTGTAGTTCTGTTTCATCTGTGGGTCTCTTGGGAATTCACTGTTCTAGAGACCCAGATAAACCAGTAATGGATTAATTCCTGCTTACTACCATGGTGGACAGTTCATGCCCAACAGACAACGCTTATTTAGGGCGGATCAGTGACACAGTTTAACTTGGCTTTGTTTCCCTTCCTCCCTCAGCCCATCTACAGCCTGACCTTTTTTTTGAGCATGGGGATTTATCACAAGGCATGTCTACCAGATGATTCCCAGTTTCATTCCCTAAGAATCTAAGGACCCAGTGAACAAATTTGCAAGGCAGTCTGCAGATTTGGGAACACCAATGACTGAAGCAAAGTCAGATTGAACATGAATGGTGCTGGCACACATCCGTAACGTTGGTGCACAGTTCTTCCTATCTATCACCCTGTTGTCCTTGAGTCTGACAGTATATGTGATATTTGGGTTATTTCACAAGTGCCTTGATGGAGCAGAATGTAGTCAAAATGGACATGCAGACTGAGGAGAGCAATTCCTGTCTGTGCTTCCCAGCCCACCACATGGTTAGTTAATGAAGCAAATCCAGGAGTTATGAAAATGGTGTGTGGCAACATGCAAGCATATCACTTGAGAAAGTCTTAATGCATACAAAGAGCCTGGAAAAGTGCATGGGAAAGCAATGGGTGGGTTGTTTGGAGAGGTTTTGAGATGTTTTCAAAACAGTGATGAGCTGTGTGGTTTATTTTACAGTACATGTCGGGATTTGGAAATGAACATGTTTCTGAGGATCCACGCTGTCCAGGAGCTTTACCAGAGGGACAGGTATGGAGGGTTTTTAAAGTGCTTTATCAAAATGCACTCTTGAGTGAATATCTAATCCTTTGGCTTCTTTTCATTTTAACATGTTTCCTTTCTCTCTGCCACCATGCAAATCTCCAGGAACCTTCTTTATACAAGACTGGAATAATAAGATGCTGGCAGGAGTCAGAACTAAAGATTTCCATTCATACTTTCTATTTTTAAGTTATTTGTGAGCTTCCAAGTTTCACCTTGGATGTTAAGGCTTGCCTAAATTACCTCTGCTCAGCAACAGGTTTTTCTTTTTTTTTTCCTAAAGGCATCTGCAATACAAGTGGCTCAGCCACACTGAGAAGGAAGCCACCAGCTCTTAATTAAACCAGACCAGAAATTTGAAGACTGGCAGAGAGATATGCTCATGCAGGAGAGGCAGATTTCACAACTTCTGCAGGAATGGGGTTCAGTGAAGCTGACATATGAGTCTTTGGCAGGGGAGAAGTTTCTTTGTAGGGAGGGGACATGAATGCCTGTAGTAATAAACTGACATTCATTTTAAAAAATTACTTTGAACGTGTTGGATAAGTTATGTGGGGTCGTTCTGTTTTAAGGAAAGGAATCACATCCATGTGGTGCTACTCTCTTGGTGCCCAGAGAGAATGAAACCCTGAAGAATTAAACCTCTGTCACCTCCTTTTGTGCTGGTCCCCTTTACACCAGCACACACTCTGAGGCTGCCTGTGGCTTCCCTTGGATCTCATGTAATCCTCTGGACTTGGATGGCAGGACATCTCCTGTGAAGACAGGGTTAGGGTTGTTTAGCCTGGAGAAGGCTCCAGGGAGACTTTTTAGAACCTTCCAGTACCTAAATAGGGCTACAAGGGATCTGCAGGGGGACTTTTCACAAGGGCATGTAGTAGATAGGACAAGGCAGAATGGCTTTAAACCAAAAAGAAGGTAGGTTTAGATTAGATATTAAGAAGAAATTCTTTACTATGAGAATGGTGCAACACTGGCACAGATGGCCTAGAGAAGCTGTGCATAGCCCATCCCTGGAAATGTTCTAGGTCAGGTTGGATGGCTTTAAACAACCTGGTCAAGTGGGAAGTGACCCTGTCCACGGCAGGGAGGTTGGAACTAGATGGTCTTTAGGGTGCCTTCCAATCCAAACCATTCTAGGATTCTACGACTTGGTGCTTAGCCAGTTACATCCCTTGGTGCTCCTCTTCCCCACCTATGCAAAGAGGCCAGTAGAATTAAGGTCAAATGGAGACTTTTTCAACTTTTGGTTTTCCTGAGTTTTCTGGATCCCCCACTTCTGATATTTTACATGTTGTGTGCTGGTGAGGACACTAACACACAACACAGGGACATGTTAAAAGCAAATGTCCCCTAGGTCTGCATGGCAGCCCACAGTGTGCTGACAAGAAAGACAAACTGCTCTGCTGATTCAGGCTGGTAGTTTGGCCAGTGCAGTGTCTTGTTACTGAGGCTGGCTAGAAAAAATATAAGATAGAGGCACCTAAAAACTGGAAGATCAATAGTGGTGGCTGCTGGTCTAAAAAGGCAGTGGAATGTAGTGGATGTGCTCTTTGAGGATTTCCACAGCAGTATCACTTTCCAGACCAGACTCCTCCAGCTCCTGGCTGAGGTGCTCTCACCCGGACAGAGCGTGGACTCTGTATCAAAAGAGTTAATAGAAAAATCTGGAAACAAGTTCCACAAAAAAGATCTTCAGTCCCAGGAGTGGATCCTTTCTCCAATGCAGTATTTATAAGACTGGCATCTGCAGTAGTGCTGGCTAAGATAAAAATTCCAAGGGTTATTGATCCCCCTGCCTCACTGCATATCCGTACTGACAAGATGGAGCTGGAGGGCTGGAAGCTACACGTACTCAAAGAGCTTTAGCTCTCCCCTCTGCCCACCTCTCAGGGCAGAGTTTGATACCATATGGATGGCTGGTCTGCTCAGCAGCAGGATACAGGATGGGAGATGGGATAGCAAATGGTGTACGACACCCACTGGGGTGTTTCCTGCAGTTTTTGGATGTCTTTGCTTCTTGCTGATCTCAAACAAATAGATGGTGGCCTATTTAGATCAAAATGCTTAGTTTCTGTTCTCTGAAAAGGAGGAATCTGTCTTCCAGTTATGAACTCATAAGGGTTGCTAAAACCTGTGCTAGTTGTACCCACGGCTCTGCAGAGGGGAAAGTGGTCCCTTTGTACTCCAAAGGAGGACTCTCACTGTGCAGAAACCCTGCAGGAAAGCAAAGGCTCCTACACAGGTCACTGATGCTTTTGGGCAGCAAGCAGCACTGTCAGGAGGAAGCAGTATGATACCAAAACACCTGCTCTGGGCACCAGTTCCATAGGCAGAGGGCAGGAGGGGAAGGGGAAATTCAGTGCTTTCAGCTTCTGTAAGTCTTTATTAGCCTTCTGGAAAGCCAGCCAGACATGATGCTCTGGGGTAACCCCTCTGAACACTTGGTCCTGGAAAAGTTTGTGCTCAATACCGGTTTGCTTTCCAGTCTGTATTCACTGGGAATTATTTCCTTTTCCCTGATACTCCTGTTTCTGACTCTGTGCAGCACCGCCCCTTACAGCTTACTCTATTGCTGCCTCAGTGGCTGTGCTGACTCTAGGGCACTTTTGTGGCATGTGGGAATGGTGTTTGGGGTCTGGCTGGTGCCTCAGAGGAGCAAGAACAGGCAAGTACTCAAACTGAAGCACAGCCTAAGGAGAGCACAGTACCCTACAGCATCAGGGTGCTGGGTGCCCAGGTCAGTGCTCTGCTGGAGGCTTCAGAGCCAAGCTCCATGCCACTGCCTCTCACTCCTTGTTTTTCCTTCTTCTCCCATTCAGAACAACCCTCAAGTCTGCCCATACGGCCTGTACGCAGAGCAGCTCTCAGGCTCGGCCTTCACCTGTCCCCGGCCCACCAACAAGCGCAGGTACTGTCACCCCTGAACTGGGAGGGGGGTGTGGCACCTGGGGTGAGCACTGGGGAGCGCTGGAGAGGCTGCCTCAGTGCCACCAGGGCTTTCTGCAAGCCTAGAAGGGTGAAACGCCTCTGCTGTGCACTGGGAGAGGGACAAGGACAGAAGACCACGGGAGACAGAGAGAAAAGGCTTTGGTGGGGCAAGTGGGTTAAGAAAATGCTGAGAAAGGAGTGATTGGGGAGGGAAAGAAAGTGGTTTTCTGAGCAAGATGAGGAAGGGGGTGATATTCACAGGGACCCCATGGTCCTGAATGGGTTATGTGTGCTGTGTGAAACAACCTCGGGGTTTCAGCCCTGATGCTCCTATGGAAGGATCACCCCTGCCACTGGCACTGGTAAGCACCTAATGATGGACACTGTTAAAGCCAAGCCTCTGAGAATGACTCCTTCCTCCTAAGGGATGTTCCTGCACACTGGTTGGGGCCAGTGAGCTGCTAGCTCAGTCTGTTCCCATTTTGGGGCTGCTCAGGGCCTCTGAAAAGTGCCAGGCACCCAGCATGATCTTTAACACCTCAGCAGTGCTGGGAACAGCTTGTTCCAGCCAGCAGCAAGCTTCCCAGAGCTCTGTCCTGGTTGTCATGCTCCAGCCATAACCAGATTGCAGAAGATGGGTTTCTCTTTTTGCTTCTCCCACTGTGGCTCTTCTGTCCCTTTTGCTGCTTGTTCAAATGAAAGGCAAATGCATCATCTGAGATGCCTCTGCTCTCCAGGCTGGTGCCAGCTCTCAGTGTGCGTGGGAAAGGGATGAATCATTGCTTGCTGCATGAAGTTGTCCTTGATGGAATTTTTCCAGCTCTCAAGGGAGAGTTCCCTCCTCCCTTCCACTTGCCCAAACTGCAACCACCACTGTTAACACATCCAAAGCATTGGCTGCCCTTTCTAGCTCAGGCTTTTTTGATCACCTCTGCTCTCTGACCTGACTGAAAGCCCAGCTTTGGGCTTGGCTACACCATGCAGGGTGTGTGGATGCTGGAGTGGCAGTGATGGCAGGGCCCACAGCCACAGCAGGCAGCAAGGATGGAGAGCAATGGTCCCAGGCAGTGACAGAGGCATGGGGGACCCCCTACAGCAGCAAGAAGCCTCACATAAAACTCTGGACTTTGCTGCATGGGCATGGCCAACCAAGCATAGGATGCTACTCTTTGTAATCCATCCAAATTCTGATATAGGCTGTCTCCAGAGAGCTCCTCTGTTTTTTCCACTGGACACTGCTCATCATTGTCTTGTCTGAGCTGCTTTATAGCTGTGTTTAAACAAGCTTCTTTTTCCAACTGTGAGATTGCTGTATTTCAGCAACAGAAAAAGCTGTATCTTTATTTCTTATGTGCATATGTGTGAATGTAGGCATAAGTAACTACACGTAAATACACATATAGACAGTTAGCTATATAAAGCAGGACATGTTTGTATTTAGAGCCTATAATAAAAGCCATTTCTCTGGAAAGCTCTGGCTGTGAGCTGTTGTTTGCTATGTAATTTTATTATTAATATTATTAGTTTGATATTTAATAAGCATTTTGTTCCAGTTACCACCCATGTAAATGTTATTCTAGGAGCTCAATCAGCCAGCAGCTACCCAAAGGGTTTAATTTCTTCCCCATGCTAATCCAGGTGTTTTCCTTCTTTGTAGCTGGCTGTATCGAATCCTACCTTCAGTCTGCCACAAACCCTTCAAACCTCTTGAGGAAGGCCACTTGACACATGACTGGGATGAAATTGAGCCTGACCCCAACCAGGTAACCATGCTGGAAGGTGCCCTAGTCCTACCAGGAGGACAGTCAAAGGTCAAACTAAGGCACTGAGTTGCAAAAGGTCTGAGGGGAGCCATGGGTTCCTCGAGGTCTGACCAATTCAGAGCAGGGTCTTGTCTGCTGCCTGTTCATTGTTCCTCACCATGGCCACCCAAGGAAGGACAGCCCTCAGTGCTTGTTGCTTCCCACCTTGACAGATCCTTGTGCTGCTTCCCAGAACAGCTACAGTGCCACAAGGTTAGATCTGTGGTACCTGGCATCTCCCCTGGGGGCTCCTGTTGGCCACCTTTTAATGTGCTCTCTCTTCTCCTTCAGTGTCCCCCATCAAATTCTCACTGCCCAGCTCAGCCAGCAGAGCAGCTGCATGTCTCTGCCATCCATCCTCTCCTTCTCTGTGCTTTTGGAGAGGCTCCTGGCTGCCAGCCCATTTCCCTGCAGCCCTCGTGGGAAATCTTGCTTCATTCTGGAGAGTCACACAGAGAGATGGCATTTGTCTTCCTCTCTTACAGCCTTGCCACTGTCTTTAATCATGATTTCTTCCCTGCCATCCCCAGAACATTTGGTTTTGTTAATCTGTTGCCATTCTCCTCTCAACATCGTCTCACGGTCATTGGTTTTCACTTCTCTCAGGTTTTGCCCTTTGATGCATCATGATTAGCTAATTTCCAGCCTCCCGGCAGCCTCACCATTTGTCTAAATAATTTCCCAGATCTGCTGGAATATGTTTTCCAGCCATTGACCAAGGAGCAGTGACAGGTTCATATTTACATGCCTTTGGTGCTCCTTCCCAGATGAAGCTCCAATGACTTCTGTTATCACCTCATCCATCCTTGATGCCCTTCTGCACTCTACATCTGCCTTTATGATTATTTATGATTACAGTAATTCCAAGATGCCCAGCTCTCAGGCATGTGAAACCATTTACTTGCAGTACCTTTTTTGTTTAAGGAGGCAGCACCAAATCTCCTGCCCGCTCCCTCTCTTGCCACCAAATCCATAAGAGTTATTTCCTGGCAGGAAGTCGGAACCACCTTCCTGCTTTCCTTCTTATCATCTCTGAAGCAGAGCCAGAGATAAGGTTCAGTTTCTTGGACAACACCTATTCTTCCCTGCAATGCTTTGTGTTTCATCCAGGTACTTAAGGAGCTTCAGCAATCCTTATCCATCCTAAAAGGTGGCCATATGGAGGTACCTTATGCAAAGCCAATTGAAGTCAATGGGAAAAATGACACTTTAAAATTACCCAAGGACAATGGCAGAATTATAAAAGACACAGATGACAAAACTGAAAAGGAGTCAAATGTGATGAAAAAATATGGGGTGTCATCTGAGCAAGAAATGCTGAAACAGAAGAAAGCTCTCACGACTGGAGCAGAGACAACAAAGGAAAGCTATGATTGAGAGGCAGAGAGAAAACAAATACCAGTAACAAATGTCACAATAAAAAATAAACAAACAAATAACAAAGCCCCAACTAAACACAAAACCCCTAGATAAACATAAACTGTGGAACTTCTTGTGATAGGATGCAGGTGGATTCAAATCCAACAAATATTTTGGACTCCTCTGGCATTTTCTGTCTGAGGACCTATCTATAGAGATAGATTTAAAATAGGATTTTTTAACCTTGCCAGTACACAGGCCTCCCAATTACTTTACAAAAGTATGATTAAAAATTTTAAAAGCCCTCCCCCCAAAAAACCCCACAAAAATAACCAACCCTTCCCCCCCGCCCCACTTGTAAACCACATTATCAAGGCAACAAGGAAAGAGAGGAAAGACGAGAGAGCTACCTCAGCAAGGAGAAGCAGGGGGAGGACAGGGGTCTACTTTCTTTTTGAATTACCACCATTCGTATTCTGATCACTGGCACCTCTTTCTTGTTTTTTGTTTGCTGCAATCTAGCTGCGATGGAAACCTTTTGAGATTCCAAAAGCCCCTCAGAATAAGATGGACTTTGTGAGCGTAAGTTGGGGAACCAGGGCATCTGGGCATCCTCCATCTCTGTTTCCCCTCAGGAGGTGGCAGGGCACAGAAGATGCTCAGAATTGGGGTAATATTTGCAGTTTTGAAACCACTGGGCTTGCAGAGCATCTATGGGAGGGGAAAGGATTGCAGATTTCAAGAAACTGTCAGTGGGCTTGATTTTCTTCTTTGACTTTCATGGAACTCTTGAAAAAAAAGCCCCAGCCGTCTGTTTTCCCCAGATCCTTGGCTGGAAAGCACTAGCTTACATGGATTTTAAGAAACCCTTATTATATTAAAAAGAATCCAACAATTTGACAAAAGGCTACATAGAAAAAGGCTGGTAGCAGTGTGGGAAGTGAGAGAGGAGGTGAGAGCCAGCAAGAAGGTGGGGTGAGGGGAGGAAAGAGGGGTGCCCCTGCTCCCCTGCCTTCTGCTCACTCCTGGTGCTTTGGGTTTGCCTGTAGGGACTGCACACCTTGTGTGGCGCCGGTGAGCCCAGAGGACGCAATGGCATCGCCGTCCATATTTTTGTCTGCAACACCTCCATGATTGACAGGTCAGTGCCTGCTGTGCTGGTGGCTCAGGCTGCTCCAGGCTGTCTGTCTGTCTGTCTGCCACCAGCCTGAGTCGAGCTCCCAGCATCCCTGTACATCCTGTGCTCCTGTGTGCACAGGCAAGCATGTTCTCCATGTCCACAGCAGGTTGTGCTCTGTAGTAAAACACCAGAGGAGTGGGTGAGGAACCACCAAGAGAATTAGGGAGCTAGACATGGAGGTGCAGCAAGAGGAGATGTGTTGGATTTAGGTCCTCTAGCTGCTCCCCAGAATTCAACACACAGGCAGCAGGTGTTGCTGCTCCCTGCAGTGGCTCAGGGGAGAAATCAGCTCCACTCCCCAGTTTACAATACCTGATGTGCCCATCAGTACAGAGACAGGGACCTGGCAGAGGTCAGAGAACATCCTGCTTCCAGGCTGGGCCATTTACTTAACAGTTGGACTTGATGGTCCTTGTGGGTCCCTTCCAACTCAGAATATTCTGTGAAATTGTGAAACTCTGCCATGTCAGTCTCCCAGCTCAAAACTCCCCAGCTGTGGCTGTGGTGTGCACAAATGCATGGGGCTTAGATATAGCACCTTAACCTTACTGTTTTCCTTTTTCTTTAGATGCCTTTATAATTCAGATGGCGACTTCCTGATTGGTGAGTTGATGCTTTGGCTTCTTTTTTCCTCCAGGTGGTTCTACCTGGGGTACCACCTGCCTGCCTCATTGTTCTTCCAGAGCCTGGGGCTCTACAGCCAAGATTTGGAGGAGAAAGTTGGCTTCACCCCCATGCCATGCAGATTTGGTGGTCTGGCACCAGCTTGGCTGTTGGGCGAGTTGCAATGCTCCTGTGCCAGACCTCAACTCTTTAAGCAGTGACCCAGCTTCCTTGCCATGGTGCTCAGGGATCATTTCCCAGTGCTCTCCAGACTGGTATTAGATGCGCCACAGGCAGAAATTTTTCGGAAGTCATAAACCTCAGGATTTCTGAACAGCTTATAGTTAGATGCCTTTGTTGCTTTAGCCCAAGATTATTTGGCACAGCAGCTTAACTCCTGTGCTGAGCCAGCCTCAGGCAACCAGACTGCCACAGTGAGTGTGGAGGTTGACACATAAAGTCCACACAGGCTGAAAAATATTCTGAGTGGTATCAGAAGTCAGATATTTGCTTGTATCTTTCTTGAGCAAGGAACAGGAATGCCTTCGGGACACCAATAGGAACATTTGTCCCATCAAATAGCTATTAAATTGTTCTCGCTCACCTCCCTCACTACTGTGAAGTAAAAGTGCCAGGGCAGGTTTTGTAAATCTGCTAGTTTTTCAAGTCAAAATGTGAGCTCTCCTGTGCCAAGACAGTCATGGAAAACAATGCAGATGTTAGCAGAGTATTGCTTTTACCCTCAGGAAGCAGTTATTCCCAGACATCTCACACTGCCACAGTCATGACAAAGATGGGGATGTGCACTGTTTCATATGAAGCTTGTGAGACAGAGAGGTATGGACCAAATGTATCAAATCCCATTTATTTGGACTGTGGTACAAACCTTACACCAAGGGGCCATGAAGCTTGGGCTCATACAAGCACCTTCTGTAGCGTGGGGATGATGGGGCTGGTCAGGAAGCTTCACTCAGTGCAGGTGTCTCTGCGGCAAGAGTCCCTGTGTAGCTGTGTCAGAAAGGGCCCATTGCTCTTCCTTGGACCCTGGATGCTCTGACAGGAACAGAGAAGGTGGCAATCATCACACTACTTCAGCTCCTCTGCCTGCATTTTGTTTCCACAGTGCCCCAGCAAGGAAAACTGCTCATCACAACTGAGTTTGGGAAGATGCTAGTAGAGCCCAATGAAATCTGTGTCATCCAGGTAAGGGCTGAATGCACCTTGCCTGTGGCTCAGAGCCAGATGTAGGAGCAAGCCAACTCCTGCACTCAGCTGCTCATGGTTTGTCAGCAAAGTCCTGGGAGGATCCTAGTATCTTTCTTTATTTTCCAGCAAGGAATGCGTTTCAGTGTGGAAGTGTTTGGAGAGACCAGAGGCTACATCCTGGAGGTGTATGGGGCACACTTTGAGCTGCCTGACCTGGGACCCATTGGTAATGATCTCCTGTTACACCTACAGTGAATTTCAAAGGAACAGGCATGAATTGCAAGCCCAAATCCATCACTTCCTCCCATGCACATGCTCCTTCACAAAGATGCTTTCCATTCTAACACCATTATTCCCCATAAGAGCAAGCATCTGCCCAAAAAATGTGACAGACCAGTTGTCCAGAGATTCCCCTGCCACTGAAGGGACCACTTATCGCCCATCCTCTTTTCTACTATTTTCTTTTCAGTTCTGGTCAGTGTGTCCCCCTCTGCTATCTCTGAACCTGTTCCTACCAGAAGAAACCCAAAAGGCCATCACCACTGATGCCTCATACTTACAGATACGGCATAAACCGGAGTGATAAGAGAGAATTATCCTGGTGAAAGGAAGGGCAGATTTCAGAGGCAACTGAAAATGAGATATTCCTGAAGGCCCATTTTAGATTTAATCAAATGCTCCCCCCTACTACTGTTAACAGAAGAACCTTGGAGTGCTTTATGGTTAGAAACTGCTTCCTCTGGAGAATTAGAAACCAATAAAATGAGCAGCACAGGACTTGCATCAGCAACACATTCATATCTCTATGTGGTGCTGCTGGGAAGGATCTGCTCTCACTGAATGCAGGTCTAGCTCTCATAAATCACAGATCCCCTGTGCCAAATGCCTCCTGCTCTGTGCAGAGTCACAGATCATGAAGGCACAGCCTCTTGCTGCCATGTCAAAGATATTGCGAGGGGACACAGCATCTGAAGGCCTGCTGCCCACATCATGATTTCCCAGTCAGCTTTCTGGCAGTGCTCAGCTCAGGTTATGTCACCCTCCTTATCCTTTGGGTATACTTGCTTCCAAATTTATCTTGCTGAGAAAAACACCTCCTGGTTACTGCTACTAAGATTGTCTCAGGGAAGGGAAGTGAAACTCCTCTTGCAACAGCTAAATTACCTATAAAACCAGTGCCAACTGTTCTCCACTTTCAGACTGGTGTTTTGGGGTTGGATGTTTTGTTTCAATTTGGATTGGGTTGTTGGGTTTTTTCCCACTAGATATGTTTAGCTCTCAGCATGATCTAAAGGACTGGCCATGCTTCAAGCAAATTAATTGGTATTATCAATCAGTAACAAGCTTGGTGTGGCACATCTGCATTCAAGGGCATTTGTATCTCATGGTCATGGTGAAAGTGAAGCTTGTCCTTCTTTCAGTGGAGAACCAACCCAATCTGCAGCTGTTCAATGGAACCCCACTTGAGCATGTCCTCTGTATGACATGCTGGGCACATCATTTTCCACATGGAGCCTACAGTGATTTTTCAACAGCTTGCCTTTTAGCCAGCTGCAGCTTTCTGCCATCCCCCACTTATCCTACCCTATGCCTGCTCTACTAGATTATTGATATGGTTGCCCAGCCTGTTTGCAATAAGTTTTCCCATTAGCTACTTTTTGAGACACAGTTAGACTTTCTTTGGGATTTTGGTTTGGAGGGGTTTTTTGTCTCCAGAAGGCAGGAATCTATTATAAGTCTTACTTTCTGGAGAAAAGAAAAAGAGTGCACTTGCCTGTAAACCTTTTCAGGAGGTGGTAATTATAAGAGCTCCTCTTCACCACCTACCCGCCTTCCCCTCAGAGACCAAGATCCTTTGTATTTCAGTCTTACTTTATTTTAACTTCACTTTTCACTTGGAAAAAAGTGACAGCTGGAGAAAAGCAGTGACTGTTAAACCTTAGCAGCAGGTAGTAATGTCTGCATTTTTATCCAAGAAATTCAAAACCACTTTGTAACAATAATACTAACGAGGAGAAGAATGCTCCAGTACCCATATGGTGCTTAGCACTTTGAAAATGCACTCTTCACATTAAGCAACCCCTCAGTATGCTCCGAGTCTGTAGGTATCACTGTTTTATTGCTCTCTTTGTTAGCATTCAGAAATGTATTTGGCCCCCTCATGACATGCCTCGTAACTTCTGCATGGCTAAGCATCCTGTCAGCAGGATGTCCAGGAACAGAGAGAAATTCATCCTCCGTTTTTCACTTAATTCCTGGTTGTTACATGCCTTTAATTGAGGCTGACATACTAATCTCATTCAGAAGGCAACTAGTGGAGACCTGTCTTAGTCACAAAGGGAGCATGGACTTGATCGCTAGGATGAATTACAATTACCTACTCATAGGAGCACAAGAAGTACATGACTATTTCAGGTTTCATGGTGGGCCAAGAACCAGTTAGGTCATTCACAACACGGAATGGCCCCCACAAAGCCAGGAAATTGCACCAGCTCTCACTTCACTAGCAGATTGCCCAAAGAGCTTTGTCACCTCTCCTTCTTTCCCAGGAGCCAATGGCCTGGCCAACCCACGCGACTTCTTGGTGCCCGTGGCATGGTACGAGGACCGCCAAGTGCCCGGGGGCTACACAGTGATCAGCAAGTACCAGGGCAAGCTGTTTGCAGCCCAGCAGGTGAGGATGCCCTGGGAGAACAGGTAACACTGAAGTCCAGTGACTGCCAGTGCATGGCATGGGATATGCAGCTCAGTAGCATGGATGTCGTCTCATGAAGTACTGCTCAGTTATGTGGAGCAGAACTGAGCCCTTGTCTTCTTGGCTCATTCATTTTCCCAGCTGAGGACCCTCAGTCTGGCAAAAAAAGTGTTTGTGAAGACTTGGCTGTCCAAAAAGTCAACAGTGATCTTTGTTTCCATATGTTTATAGTGACAATGTAGAAGTGAGGAGCTACTGTGAAAATCCAGAGTTCCCTTACCAGAGAGCTGGTGTTGCAGCTGGCCTAGTACAAACACTGCCTGAGCACTCAAAAGCTCTTAGAGACCAAACCCCAGAGGGAAGGCTGAGGCTCAGCAAGCAGAAATGCTGAGGAAAACCTCACCCTCACAACACTGGGCTGTGCTTAAAGAGCTGCCAGTGTACCACTAACCAGTACTAAACCCACTTTTCACTTGGGAAAGAGCAGCATCCTGCACATGTGCAGCACGTTGGAAGGCTGTATGTGGTAATCCTCTGTCTCTTTGCTTTGCTAGGATCACTCCCCTTACAATGTTGTAGCTTGGCATGGGAACTACACACCGTACAAATACCACCTGGAAAAATTCATGGTCATTAATGCTGTTGCTTTTGACCATGCGGTAAGTTCTGGAACTGGGCAAGGCAAAGCAAAATTTTGTGGCTACTGTACCATCCAAACCCACCCTGAGCTCCAGGCGTTCTGCTCCTCTTAAAAAATACGTTGTGCTCTAAGAAACAGTGAAATCTTTTGTGCTGCTTTCCCTGGGTCCAAACCAAGGTTTCATAGGAGAAGATGTCCTCCTTTGTGGTTCAAAGACATAACTGGAGGTTGATCAGCTTCTTAGACAGCTCTGTGCAGCACAGAATTTCTGTGCCCTGGAGGAGGAATGAATACTGATGCCAACATACACTGTGCAACCCGGCAAAAAGGTTGCTTCAAATTTTTGTCTTGATTTATTTCTTGCTATTGGACAGACTCCTTCCTCTGGTTCCTCTGAGTCCAGCACTGAATTTCAATTTGAAGAGCTGGCAGCTTTCATTGTAATAATTTCAGATTTTATGGAAAATAACCAAAGCCAAAACTAATGCGAGCAACTCATCTAAAAAGGAAACCAGTCCAGTGGGAGTGGTGCCCATAGCAGTGCAAGTGGGTGTGCAAGGGAGACTGGAGCATTTCTAGTGAGAAAACCAACAGAAAGTATTGTTTAATATTCCAGAAAAATCTGCCAGGAGAAGGACAGGTTTGGGATCAAAGCCCAGAAAATCATTTTACTGGATTGGAGATTTCAACAAGCCACAATTTCTCTGCAATTTCTTCTCCATTTGTAAACTAACAGGGCCATGAGGCTAAATGCCTCTAGCAGGATGTTCCTGTGCTCCGTAACTGGCTAAGGAAAAGGTGTGGTTTTGTGGTAGGAGTGTTGGAGACTGCTCCTGGAATTGCAGTACTTCATCTTGCAGTGCTGTCCACCCTCCTCATCTATGCTGCCAGCTACAAGGGCCAAGATGGGGAAGGATCATCTAAACTGCTCAAAGGAAAAACCATCCAGACCCATTTCCTGTCCCCCTTGTACAGCATGGAATTGGGATGCTGAGTGCTGTCCCCCAGAGTCCTAAATCTCATCCACACTATCAGGTGCAGATGACAAAAGAGTTTAGGCAAGGGAGAGGCTGTATCAATCAGATTTACCACCTGGATGACCTGAGCAGACAGCTCTGAGCCCTGCTCTGTTTCATGCTTTTTCACTTTGCTTTTTTCCAGGATCCTTCCATCTTCACTGTCCTGACAGCCAAGACGACCCGTGCTGGAGTGGCACTGGCTGACTTTGTCATATTCCCCCCGCGATGGGGGGTAGCAAACAACACCTTCCGCCCACCTTACTATCACCGTACGTCTTGCGCCTCCTTGGCTGTGCTTGAGCCCAGGGCTGCAGAAAAGAAACAAGTCTCCATTTATTTGAGAGCATGTGCAGGGAAGCAGCAGTCTGGTTTGTTGTCCTTGGCTCAGTTAGTCAGCTTCTTAGAGTCAGCCAGTCCTCTCTGGAAAATGGACAAATCCAAGGATGTTCCTATTTAAAGCATCTCACGAAAACTCAGAGATGATGGGCTCATTGCTTCTGCATAGGTAGATGTGTCTGTACTCGAGGGGCTCCCACAGAGCCTGGGTGCATATTGAACTTGGCATTGTACAAATGAGTCAGATATTGTCCTGTAACCCAGCCATGAATCACTTAATATCTCATTAGAGTACATAGATAAAGAACAGGAGAAAGGGAAATATATTAGAAGCAGAGAGAAGCGCAGAGGGGTGTAGAGCCGGCACTGATATGGTGAGATCAGAGTCATAGCAAAGGAGGGAATTGGCTCTCCTCAGCCCTTCTTCACCACCTGCACAGTGATGGAGGTACAGCATTTAAGAAGCCAGTGATGAGCAACTGGCTTCTCAGGCAGGGAGTTGGTTGATACTTTTTGGATTTAGTTGCCATCCGCTGAGCTGGTTTCTTTTTGGCAGTTTTTTGGCATCGTCTCGGCAGAGCATAGCAATATATTGTATTGAATGGATGCTAGAAATCCAGTTCCCAACGTGGGACTGCCCTTCCAGGGATCGGATGAGACATCCTGCTCTGTGAGATTGAGGGGGAAAGCTCGGCCATCCTGCACCCCTTACATCAACAGCTAAGAGGCTCCATCTCAGAAGCTATTAAGTGACCACGCTGTGGTCACCTTGAAGTGCTGAGAGGCTTTCTGCACACTTACTAACTACAGTTTAAGAGCTAGTTCCTTCTGCTACTTAGATTATTTCCAAGCACCTTGGAGGCCAGCAGAATTAGTGGCACTTGCATGCATAGCAGGCAGCTCTGCAGTCATCTGAGTAAATCCCACAGGCAAAGTCTTGCCCTGTCATTCTGCTTTCATTTGCAATAATGAGGGTGACATGAAAACACATCTCTTGACTGGCTGGGATAGTGCCATGACACTTTTTCTAGACCCTAAGAGGTGAGACACACTGCTGGTTAATTATGATGAAGTTGCTGCTCATCAGCAGAGCTGTGCTAAGTTTACATGGATGCATTGTAAGCCATAACATATATGAAGTAGTTCAGCCTTGCTTTTTCTATGCTAAGACAGAAAGAACTCTCTCTTGTCCATGTTGAGATGACCTAAGCGTGCCCATGAGGACAGTTGTGGCTGCCATAGCTACTCACTTGACCACAGCACCTCAGCCACAAGTTTGAGCACTAAATTAATGATGAGCAGGTTGGTTGTCTGCTCTACCCCAGCCATAGAGGGGAAGAGCTTGAGTGAGTAAGGCAGACATTGTGATAGTCAACTATCAAGACACTGCACACGTTAATTCCTTCTGAAGTTAGTGCTGTGACGAGAATCTTGTTGCATTAAGAGAGGTATAGCAGGACTGAGCAACTCTGGGATAGAAATACCATATTGATCTCAACATGTTCAGCTCTGCTGAACTCCTTTCTCTCCAAGTATTTCACAAGAGACTTATTTTGCTTGCCAGAAGCTCTTTGTTGCCTCCTCTCCTCAGATGCAGTGGAAAGGCTGTGTTCAGGGAATTTTGATGCACTCAAGAGTTATGGTTTTCCTATTTCAATAACTTTGCCCCAAGTATAGCAATGGTGTTTCAAAAATATTCCTCTTAGACACTGTAACAATTTCACATACAAAGGAGGCTATGGAGCTTGTAAATACTGACTTCTCCTGGCTACATTTACATCCTTAGAGGCTGTGAATTACTTCTAAGTACTCCTGAACTTAGACTGAAAATCTTTAATACACTTTTTATACCATGGGCATTTAGTAATTCTGTCTGAGAGAGTGCTTATGTGATTCTCATGATGGTGGGTCCTTAATACCTACTGGCCACAAAGAGATTTTAACTTCACAACATCCTGCTTGTAGACAACACTTTAACTAATAGGGAAGGGAAGCACAACTAAGTTGTTTGGATTCACATATGAAATTTGCAAGCAAAAAAGAGACTGGACTCTGCTCATCTCCCAAGTTCCAGGCTGGTTTCCTACTTACCTGCTCAGTCTTCCTGAGAGATATTAAAATTCCTGTTGCAAACAAATTGGCTATCCAGTTCTCAGGGTGTGTACTGCAGTTTAAATGTGCCAAGCACAGTACATGAGCAGGCTCAATGAAAAGCTTGTAACTATCCAGTCTTACATGAGACACTGACAACTTGGAGTGAAAATTAATGAATGGTTGCATACGTATATAGGCCAACCCTGCTTTGAGCTAAATTAGTTTTGCTGTTAAACATTTCAGACCCTGGATTGTACTTAACAAAGACTGAACTAGTGGTTAAAAAGGGCTATATATAAAATAGCTACGGAAGCATGTCCTGGTTTTGCCAGAACTAACTGCTGAGCAGAAAGTTGCCATATTGTTTAGTCACATCAGGTATAGGAAAGCTGAAAGCTTGGACCACAGCTGTTAAAGTACTTTCCTTACGGAGACCATAACTCAGCAAGCACTGAATGATTAGATATAACCATCCTTGCCTAAGTTAGTGGTATGTTACTCTAATGGTTTCAGAGGGTCTACTGAAAGTATTCTTCCTCAGGGAAGGACAGAATTCCTTTTCTTTGGGCATACAGTGACTGTAGACAAATAGGCAGATAATGCAGGAAATTAAAAGCATAAGATAATGAAGTGCCTGACTGCACTAGAGGTGGTAGAGGAGTATCAAAATAATTTCCTGCTTAGAACCTGGTACAGCAGAGCAAGCTCTCTCAAAAGGCTGTTGATCAGGTATGTTGTAACACAGGGATGATTACACAGAACTTCCTTTCCAATGCTTCACGATCCCTAATCCAAGTCTGTAAAATCAGGCTACACCATGCAGTCCATATGCAGGTG
This sequence comes from Sterrhoptilus dennistouni, assembly GCA_013397095.1. NCBI lineage: Eukaryota > Metazoa > Chordata > Aves > Passeriformes > Zosteropidae > Sterrhoptilus > Sterrhoptilus dennistouni. The sequence continues at coordinate 654,112 of VWZU01001262.1, forward strand.
TATTACTAACACAGCTTGAGATGGTAGGAGAAGCACAGGTCTACCAACATCATTTAGGGATTGATGGAACCACCTTCATTAAGGTGATTTCTAATGAACATCATCAGGGAGCTGTTTCTGAATCCAGGTAATAAAATCCTGTACAGCTTCACAAGCACTGCCTGTAGGATCCCTGATGTTGGATGATGATCCCTAGCATGATGCCCCATCTAGAAACTTCCACTCCACCCTCTGCTTGGCCCGGCTTAGCTCATGGGTTTCAAGGAGCTCACAGCCTGTCTGTAACCCCTCCCTCCCTCCCACCCTTCTTTGCAACCTCCTCTCCTTGCCTCCTGCAGGGAACTGTATGAGCGAGTTCATGGGGCTCATCAAAGGCCACTATGAAGCAAAGGAGGAAGGTTTCCAGCCAGGAGGCGGCAGCTTGCACAGCATGATGACCCCTCATGGGCCAGATGCCGACTGCTTCGAGAAGGCGAGCAAAGCCAAGCTGGAGCCGGAGCGGGTTGCAGATGGGACCATGGTAAGGAGCCAAGGGAGTGCCTAAGAGCTGGAGCACAGCATAGCTCCATACAACCCACTTGTACTGTCGCCTCTTGCTGGCAAGTTGGAAAAGTACCTGGTCCCAGCTGCTGCAGCGTTCAGCTCACTCACCGATGAGCACTGCTCAACTCCCAGGAGCTCCCCTGGAGACATCCGATGCCAGGCAGCTTTGATCATCTGCCCACGTAAACTGCTGCCTGAGCAGGAAGCTGGGATTTTCATTTTTGTCTTAGCCTATGGGCACAGAAGCAAACGCCCTGGGCCGTCCTCCTGTCTCCACCCCCTAAAATCTCACGATGATCATCAACAGACCTTGAACTAGAGCTTTTGGAACAACCTGGCTTTCCTGGGCAGGCAGGGAGTCCAAAGTCACTCCTGAGACCTGACTAATTCCAGCATTGCATTGCCAGATCTGAAGAGCATTCTCCCTGAGTTGGTCAGGCTGAAGACATATCTTGGAAATACTGGACCATGTACACAAATCCTGTTTGTGGTAGAGCAGACACCTTGCCTGGATTTAAATTTTTCCTCTTTTACCCTAACTACTATTCCTCTTCCCCACAGGCCTTCATGTTTGAATCATCCCTCAGCCTTGCTGTCACCAAATGGGGCCTCCAGACCTCAAATTGCCTGGATAAAAACTACTACAAGTGCTGGGAACCTCTGAAAAGCCATTTCAACCCTAAATACAAGTAAAGGGAAGTGCTTGCTGCATGCAACATGAGTGAAGGCAGGGAAATCCAGCATACCTATGTGTGATGGCACAGTCAGCTCGGGCAGTGCAGAATGCTCCAGCACAGAGTGGCACTTCCACCAGCCACGAAAACAATCATCCCTAAGTCATGTGGGAAATGCAGTAAAACCCATCATTATTCTTAACTTTCAAGAATCCAATTAAAGCTTTCCTGGTGACATGCTGGAGCTGAAGTACTTGCTTGGCTCTCCCCACATGTAGCTGGTGTGACAGCTGCACCTTGTGTGCACATGAGGTGACAGCTAGCTCCCGTCCATAGGGCCTTCTGAAAATACAAGCCAGTGTCTTTCCCAGGGAGAAGGCTAGGGACTGACAAAGCATTGTATGCTGTCTGTATGGGAAGAGCTTTATGAACAGAGCTGAAGGCTCTACCAGGCCTAAGCCCACTCTCAGAGCAAGCCACTTTATCCTGCTCATCCATGGGGGGCATCCATGCCAAGGAAAGGCTAGTTTGTCAGAAAAGTAGACCACAAATGAAAAAAGGTTGGAGAATCCAAAGCACCTCTCTACTAAATAAGGGGAAGTTTCTATTCTATGCTCTGGCCATCCTGCAATATTGACTTGTCAGCACTTGACAAATTCTCTCCCTAGTTCTGTGCTAAACTGCAGCATAGCAAATATGAAAGGGTTTCTCTGGCCAGTCTAAGCATTTGTTCCTGGGAAGGTACCTGGAAAAAAGCTCAATTGCAGACATGAGGGGGGACCTCAATATGTAGTATGCAAGCCTAACCCCCAGCTGGTGAATTCCACCAGGGTGGAGGCAGCAAGCAAAGCCCCAGCTAAAGTGGGAACCAGGAGCACAGCCCAGGCACCCCACACTTCAGGCCCGTACTTAAGCACATACCCATGTGGATGTTTCTAAACTTGGTGCCACCAGATCTATGTTTCTTACTTCCCCAGAGAAGCAATTTTCCCAAAGAGAAGGAAATGTAGACCTGTGACACACAGTTATCAGTCAGTTACATTCATCATCAGTTTTGGATCTGCACCAGGTCCTTGGGGAAAAAAAAAGCATCAGCTTTGAGCAAAGTATTGTAAAATCTACACAGAGACGTTTACTCTAAAAAAGCCAGTTCAGAAAAGGACATTTGGGAGAATCAATTTGCCAGAGAAGCTGATTTAATCAGACTGATCTGGGGAAAAATGAGGTCTAAATGTTTCACAGGCAGAGGGGAAGAGCTTGCTTTCTGTTTGGGACCTAAATTATCATGCAGTCACCTACAAGCTTGAATTTCTCTCGTACAGACACATCATCAAAGCATATATGGGTGGTAACACGTCAGTCAAGGGTAAAATTCCACAAGGCACCTTCACTTTAATACCTCCACCCTAGATATCTGAAGGGAAACTTCCCTTTCCTTCCTCACTGCACTCAGCACCACTGCCTCAAATGCCAACCCCACCTCCAACAGCATGGCAGGCTCACTCCTAGCAAGAAGACAACTTGGAGAGTTCTGGAAATAACAAGAGAGAAAAGTAGGGCAGCCTTTCCCCAGGCATCACCCTCAAATCCACAGGGATGTAGCATCAGAGACTGAGAGCTGGAAAGGACTGGAAAGGAAAGGGTTGTGGCAGCTGCCTTGAGCATCAATCCAAGGTTGGCCTAAAAGACCAGAGGCACTGCGCTCATCCACAACCCGTCCTGAAGCATTTGCTCAGCTGGCCTGAAACAAATACAGCTGCGAGGGAGAATTTACATGTGTGGCAACTCAAGTTCCAATTAGCTGAGGAAATGGGTCCTGGGAGATCAAATTAGTTTGTGGCAGCAAGAATAGCTAATTTAGCATGCTCAGACAAGCAATTATTTCTTTCCCTAAATACCACTCTCTCCATGCACTGATGCCTCTCTGCACTGATCCACAGCCCTATCTTGTAATATCATTTGTGACAGTCTTTTAGGAGCTATTCTGCAGAGAATAATACAGGTTTTGCTTTAGTTAAACTAGCAGAACAAGCTGCAGAAACTGGTGCAAAAGGGTTGCTGGAAGCACATAAGGGATTGCAAAACCAGGGCTCCAGTTTCTGTACACAGCATTAGTACCAAGCTCCACACAGCCTGAATGTTTCATGGCCCACACAGGAAGAGCTACAATAGGAAACACTTTAAAAAATATTTAAAAACCCCCAAAACAACAACAAAAAAACCCCAGCATTAAAAAAACCCCACTCAGAAAGAGTGATTTTATTGTGAGGGTGACTGAGCATGGCCACAGGTTGCCCAGGGAAGTTGTGGAGTCATCCTCTCTAGAGATACTCAAAAGCCACAGGTACATATGTGGTCCTAAACAACCCACTTTAGATAACCCTACTTAGGCAGATGACCTCCAGAGGTCCTTTCCAACCTCAGCCACTTTGTGATTATGTGGAAAAGCTCATCAACTCACTCTGCTGGAGAGTGACTGCAAATGGTCCATATTTACATCTTCATCATGCAGGAAAAGAAAGGATGCAGGAGACCTGTTTTTGCTGGCTTCACACTGGCTGCTTTCCCAGCAGGAAAAGAGAAGTTTTCAACTACTGTATCAGACTGAGCATCTGGCATGAACCTCACTGCCTGGGAAGAAACCACTCCCATAGTCTCTGAAGAATGAGGGTTGTTTGGATCATGATGGCCACGCAGGCCACGCAAAAATTCAAGTATGGGTCAAAAATCTTATCTTTGCACTCACACCTCAGTACATTGGCAGTACCAATTCCAGAGTCCTCTATACCAGTTGACCTGGGCAGGAAAAACTTGTGTTCTTGTAAGACCAAACAGAAAAGGCACCTTTGCAGGTGTAAGATTCAGTTATGCTTGGTGATGATTTTTTTTTTTTTTTCTTTTTGGAACACAGCCCCCTTACAGGGATGAATTCTTCTATACTACAAGATAGTGTCAAAGTAAAAATCCTTATCTTACACTTCCTGCCTCTCATTCACAGGAACCACAGACTTAGTGGAAATTCTAGTTACATATAGCATGACAAATTCAGCTCACTATTTCCAAATCTGGTACTAACAAAAAAAATAGAAGTTTATTACAATAAACAAACACATAGTTTAGGCTTATAGTTCATCAGGGAAAAGAAAAATTAATTCAATTTATTGAGAGCAGGCAGGCAGACTCCTAAGTTCTTAAAAAAGTACCATAGTACTTGCCCATTATCCAGTTAGGGCAAACCACACAGCCAAAGTGACACCAAGAAGAAACATCTGGAAGGCAAGCAGTAGTTCCTTTAGGAAACTGCTTTGGTCTTGCTTAGCATTTTAACCTGCTAGTAATTTTAAACTTCAGCCTTCTTGGACAGCAGCAACTTCCATGGTTTAAAAGGATCCTTTGCTATGTACACCAGAAGAGTACAGTGGCTGAGTTCCAGACACCCTCTCTGTATCCATCTGGTTTAGACATAAAGATCCTACATTTTTGCACTTCCCGTGATTTTTAAAGATGCAAGACAACCAACAACCAATTAAGATTTATTCTTGTGACAGAGAAATGTCACCACATAATGCATCTTATTTTATTTATATCCCATGAACATCACTGCAATTCCAGGAACTTAGAAGAATACACTGAACGATGGTTGCTTGTATTTACCTTCCTGGATCTGCTTCTCTTTACGATCCTGTGGAAGAAAGGGAACATTTATCATTAACCTATTACAGAAGGACTTTCAAGCAGCCTGGGATAACAGAACAGCAGTTCTAGTATTTCAGCACAGACTACATGAAGGTAGCACCATGTAGGATTTTAAGGGTCTTTTCCACCCTAAATGATTCTATGAGCACAAGCTGTTTAAAAGTAAAAGATAACAAGGCACTCAGCTTCACCCACTGAAGACCTGCTCAGACTGACCTCACTTCTAGGTACAGGCCAGCAGGGACCACTTCCTGTAAGGCATTTTTCACCAAACTAGTTGTGCCTCATAATTTGTACCTTAGTTTCTACCTCCTCCTTCTGGCTGAGTAATCCAGCTTAGAGACCTAACTACAGAGAAACTTATCCTAGAAGTGCCTGTGCTCACTTTCTACCCATTTGTACCTCACTCTGCAGTCATGCACCTTTCTGACAGGCACCATTACAGTACACAGGCACTGCGGATAATGGCCAGATTCCTTCTGCTTCCTTCTGGATAAAACCAGAAGATTTGCTCAAAACCTGGTAATTTATCTCTTCCCTTCCCAGACACACAGCAAACATTCCTAAGAGAAAAGACTATGATTATTGTGCCTTACGTACTACCACAAAAAGAAGAAAAATCCCCAAACATCACTAAAGGAACTGCAATAAAGGAAAGTGGATTATCCTGGATGCTAATTAAAGACTTCAGCATAGCAAAATGCAGCAGAGGTACTGAAGTCTCAAGAACATTTACATCAACACGCTAAGCATGTTTCCTAAAACCTGAATTTTTAATTCACCCTAGCAAACAACATTCCCTACAAATATTCTGTTAATTTATGTTAGTGCTTTGTGGTTTATGCCTTGATCTAAAATGCTACTTCTGTGCAAAAGAGGAAAATAAAAGTGTTTTACAGCAGCCACAAATTCTGTACTAAAAACAGCCACTGTGTGCCTGTTACCATTTTTTAATATATGTATATAGCTGAGGTCTTTCATAATGATCTACCATTGTTCAGATTCTGACACCCAGAGTTTAGGAATTGGAATGGAAATTAAGCTAAACCTTCCAAAATATTAAAACGTCCAGCTGAGATCACACACTGCAATTAGCATAATTACTCCTCCCCATTCGCTTCACTAAATTAGAGAAATGGTCAAGCAATTGCACAGAGATATTGATAGGCCTGACATGCATAAGCTTCCTGTACATTTTAAGTCCAAAAAGTATAGTTCAAAATGCATGTCAACTGCTGAAAATAAAGAGTAATTTAGGATTAATTTTCACTCAGAGCTACAGAGTTTTGTGACTACAGAATAGCCTGATCAGCCAAACTGTGACTGGTACAGTACAGTACAAGGGTACAGTAAAGGCCTCTCAGAAAAACAAGATTCTGCAACCAGTCACAGGCTTTGGGACAGCAGCCTCGCTACCAGCCTTCCTGCCTCCACTACTTTAATGGTATTAATCATTCTTAGGTGCATGAGGATCCCGCAAACTGAGACTCCAAAGCAGATCTACATTTTACCAGCTGGTATTTGTGGTGTTCGCTGACGTTCAGCGCTGCCGCCCGACTTACCCTGTCAGCTTTTAAGACAAACATCCAGAAGAGGAGGGGGCCTAACCCATAAACAGCTCCTAGGACGGTGGTCCTGAGTGTCGGGCGGAAGGTCGGGTAGACGTTCTGCGATTTCGCATAGGCCCAGCGGAGCAGGGCGGGGTTTTCCTGGGGGGCGAAGAGAAGGGCGGTGAGGCCTCTGCACGGCCCCTCCACGCAGGGAATGAGGCCGAGGCGCTCCGGGAAGGGCACCAAGGGCACGGGGAGGGCACCAAGGGCACGGGGAGGGCACCAAGGTCAAAGGGAGGGCGGGCGGCCTCCCCCGGCACA
>VWZU01001262.1:661109-706775 GCA_013397095.1 Sterrhoptilus dennistouni
TGGGGGGCGCTGTCGGCCCCGCCCCGCCCTCAGCGGGAACAGCGACCGCCCCTCGCAGGGCCGGAGTCAGGGAATGGTTTGGGATGAGGGGATGGGGAAACTCGGCCTGTTCAAACCCCGCCGCGCCCTCAGCGGGAGCAGCGACCGCCCCTCGCAGGGCCGGAGCCACGGGATGGTTTGGGGTGAAGGGGCGGTAAAGCTCGTCCTGTTTCCAACCCCCCTGCCACTAGAGCAGGTTTATCCGACACCATCCAGCCGGCGCTCATTGCCCCCAGGGGATGGGGTATCCACGGCTTCTCTGGGGAGCCTGTGCCAGTGCCTTACCGCACTCAGGGTAAAGGACTTTTTTTCCGTGATATCTTCCCTAAACCTACTCTTTCGATTTGAACCCATTCCCCCTCCTTCTGTCGCTGCATTCTCATATAAATAACCTTTTTCCCATCTTTACTGTGAGTTCCCTTCAGGTACTGAAAGACCACGATTAGGTCACCTCAAAACCTTTTCTTTCCCAGGCTGAACAAACCCAATTCTATCAGCCTTTCCTGGTGGGAGAGGTGTTCCTCCATCCCTATGATCATCTTGTTGGCTGCTCTGGACTCACTCCAACAGGTCCATGTCCTTCCTGTGCTGGGAGATCCAGAGCTGGATGCCGTGTTCCTTCCAGCTGGAATCCCCTCCCTTGCCCTGCTTTGGGTGCAGCCCAGGACACCTTTGGCTTTTTGGGCTGTGAGTGCCCGTGGTCAGAGCATGTCCAGATTCTCATCCACCAGCACCCCCAAGTCCTTCTGGTCAGAGCTGCTCTGGATCTGTTCATCCCCCAGCCTGTGTCGATCTTAGGGTTGTCCCAACCCAGGTCCATCATCTTGCACTTGGTCTTGTTAAATCTCATGAGATTCCCAGGTGCCCACTTCTCCAGCCTGTCTTGGCCTTACCTGCTGTGGCTCAGGCTGGCTCAGGGCTTGTCAGGGGAAGGTTTTGGTCTCACAATAACAACAGTCCCAGCAGGTCAATTTTTCCTGTCCCCTGCAATTAAAATGGCCTTCAGGATGAGTCACAAGTCAGGAGTGTTGACCCCTTTGAGTCTGCTGGGACAAGGGGGCGCCCTTGCTGTGGAAGTGTTTACTGCCCTTTTGAACAGTATTTCTGTGTTTTTGAAATGTAGTTAATGTATGTTAAACTGCTGAAAATAAGTCTCTTAAAATTACAGGATCACAGAATATTCTGTGTTGGAAGTGACCCACAAGGATCATCGAGTCCAAGTCAGCCCTTCACAGAAGCATCCCCAAGAATCACACCATGTGCCTGAGAGCATTAGAGCATTACCCAAAAACTTCTTGAATTCTGTCAGGCTTGGTGCTGTAACCACTTCCCTGGGCAACCTGTTCCAGTGCCCAACCACCCTCTGGGTGAAGAACCTTTTCCTATTATCCAACCTAAACCTCCCCATGCTCAACTTTAGGTTGTTCCCTTGGGTCCTGTCACTGTCCACCAGAGACAAGAGATCAGTACCTATCCCTCTACCTCCCCTCACGAGGAAGGACTGCAATTAATTTACACTGTCAATGCTACAGAGAGCTTTGTTATAGCTACTCTTGAACATTAATTCATTTTTGAACTGAATAAAAAAATCCCTACATCTGAACAGTATTTCATGTTGCACAAAAGATATATTGCAGGCAGACTTGTATTTGCAAAACCCCACAGTTATGGACTTTGAGCTTCAAATTGTCCCTTTGATTCTTTAAGCAAGCTGCCAGGTAACCTCCAGCATTCTCAGGAGGCAGCTCACCACCCTGACAGACATTACTGACAGGTTCAGGAATCACCCTGTGCTTGGTGAACACCAGCCAGGGAAAACAGGGCTTTGACCTTGCACTGCTTTAGTCCAGGGTGTGCCCAGGTGGCCAAGAAGGCCAGTGGCATCCTGGCCTGGATCAGCAATGGTGTAGCCAGCAGGAGCAGGGCAGGAATTGTCCTCCTGTACTGGGCACTGGTGAGGCCACACCTTGATAACTGTGAACAATTCTCGGGCTCTCTCTACAAGGAAGACACTGAGGTGCTGGAGCATGTCCAGAGGCGGGCAGTGGGGCTGGGGAAGGGTCTGGAGCACAAGTCCTGTGAGGAGCAGCTGGAGTTGTTTAGCCTGGAGAAAAGGAGACTCAGGGGAGACCTTATTGCTTTCAATAACTATCTAAAAGGAGGTTGTAGCCAGATGTGGAGTTGGTCTCTGGTCCCATAACAAGTGATTGGACAAGAGAAAATGTCCTCAAGTTGTGCCAGGGGAGGTTTAGATTAGATACTAAGATAATTTTTTTTCACCAGAAGGATTATCCACCACTGGAACAGGCTGCTCCAGGAAGTTCTGCAGTCACCTTCTCTGTAGATACTCAAAAGACATGTGGGGCATGTGGGGACACTGTTTAGTGATAGACCTGGCAGTACTGGGTTAATTATTGGACCCGATGATCTTAGAGTTATTTTGCAGCCTTAATGAGTCTTAGGCTTTGCCTTGAATAAGTTTTTATCTTGTTGCAATTAAGAACTTTGGTCTCCAGTGATGTAAATAAATATATGGAATTTGTCTTTCTGGAAACAAAGTAGCCAGTAAACAAGTTTACTGTTGTGTTTTATTCTTCCAATATACAAGAGAGTGATAGTTATGCTGATTGGGACCCAGTAAGTCAATGGCTGTGCATATATAGTTATGGCCTGATTTACACTGTGGTAACTGCAGACTCAGGTAATGTTGGATGAGGGATTACAGTTTCCTCCTAAGCATACACAAAATAATACTGCTGACTCTATTTAAGATGCTGTGCTTTGGCACTGCAATAATAGAACAAAAGCTCTTCCCCACGTCCTATCTTTTCACACTTTTTCCTAAGCACTTGGAAAATAAATGACCTCCTTTTGGTCTGAACAGCTAATTAGGAGTTGTGACTTGCTTTCAGCAGGATGAAATACAAGTTGGATCTTCCTGCAGTTTGTGAACGTCGAGCACCCCAACCACAATACACAGCATTAGGTACATTTCCCTCTCAAGTACAAGCCTATAGTCCTCTCAGAAAACTCTCCAGCTTTTCCACTCTCATTTTCTTCACAAACATATCTGCAAATCCAAGTGAAAACCGAGCTGCTTTGTTCACAGTCAGCTCCCAGGGAAGCACTTGTATGCCCTGTTGCTTTTTCTCCCAGGGCTTTCACCTTGGGCCAGTGGCTCCTAGAGCATGGAAAAATATACTCCCCTTTACTTCCCATTTTGTGATCACTGGATTTAGTGAGCTCTGAGTCTCCAGCTCCATGATCTGTGTCTCTTCATAACTGGCATGTAGAGAGCTGCTTTAGAAGCACAGTACCTATACCAGCAGCACTGCCATGTGGCACTCCTGTGGTACTTTCATCTCTGGGTGTTCCCAAAGCCCTGGCAGCCTGTGTCTCCCAGCCCCTGCACAGCTTGCTGCTTTTAAAGCTACTCCTCCCTGCTCTCTCTTATTTCTTAATAAAATGACACGTGCAGCCTTGAAACAGATTGGTTCCTGGCAGAAGCAGGAGTGCAGATTGGATTAGCAAACTGGGAAGGGTTAGCTGCTCTGTGGGAAATTGTGGGGTTTTTTTCTCTCTTTGCTGCATCACAGAGTGGAACAGAAGACTCCTGTTCCTGCAGATCTCCCAAAGGACTTCAGAACAGCCCCGATGCCTTTGCCCCAATCTGCTGACTCCTGAGGCCTGTCTGAAGTGGTGTGTGATGGTTCCTTTGGGCAGGAGCAGAGATGCTCTTGTGGTGAAGTCACTTGGCAAAGGCAGCAGGTTCAGCTCCAAGCCCTGTTACAGAATCTTTGTGATCTTATCAGTGCAGGTCCAAGCTGTGTCTTCTCCCTCTCCCCAGAGCTCGTAGCTGTGAGTGTGCATGCTTGGCATGCAAACAGTGCTGGAATTAATTCTACTGGGAGAAAAACAGAAGGTACAAAGCAACATTTCCATTAACAATGTAATGTACTGTATTAGAAAACCGAGCAGCCAGCTGCTATGCTGAAAACACCTTTGCATTTCATCTCTAACCACTAACTCATCCTCCTTCCCAAAGGATCCAAATCCTCACAGGGAGTATTTGCTGAGAGATGGCACTTGTTTCACAGGGTAAGAAAATAACTAAATCCCTTCCAGAGAAACATTCTCTGACACTGAAGCCTGTGCATTGCAATTTATTGTTTTCACTCCTCCAGGGGTGAATTTGTGCACTTTCTTTGTTTTGTAACAGCCTTGTTTCTAACTTTAAAACATCCTTCAGCAAAAGCCTGAGTCACCAATAGTCAGTGTCTAAACCTTGCATAAAGCAATGCAGGACAAAGACAGAAATGCTGCAGACAAAGCACTTGACTGAAATCAGTGATTGCTTTTTCTCCTGCTGACAGGAGCTGCTGCACGCAGGGAGAAATGCTGTGGTGACAAACTGTCCTCCTGTGCAGACCTCCTATGTCATCTGCTCCTCCTGGGCCACCCTATCTATGGCAGCCTCTGAACACAGTCTTGCTGCTACTGCAAACCACCTCTGAAACAAAAGATTTTGCAAGAATGAACAAGACCCTCCTTGTCCCTGTTTTGTCAGCCAGGTCTTGAAGCTCGTTTGACTCTCCTCCTGACTGCTGGTGTTGACCTAAGGCATGCAGCAGGAATATAAAATAGCTCAAGTAAGGGTGGGGCCAATCTCAGTAGGGCAGCACAGGCTTGAACTAGAATATGCCGGTCAAAAAACCACATCCCCATGGGCTCACACACCAAGGCTTAACAGGTAAGACTCCGAGTGGTTTTTCTTCTTTTTTATCAGGACTGATGTTTATTGAATGTTCAAGGTTGGCAGTATTCAGTGAAATTGACAATTCTCCTATGAAAATGCCTTTGAAGTTTACATCATCTGTTTTCTTTGCCATCAGCAGTAATCAAAATGGAAAGAACAGTCAAGAAAATTAATCTATGTCCAGAGCCCCATGGAGGGTTGGCCTTAACTGACTGCCAGACATCCACCCAGCTGCTTCTTCACTCCTCTCCTTGAAAGGGCTGGGGGAGAAAATGACATAGAAAATCTCATGGCTTGGTAAAAGTGTGGTTGTTCAGAAAAGCAAAAGCTGCACATGGAAGCAAAGTAAAAAGAGGAATTCATTCACTACAACCCATAAGCAGGGAGATGTCCAGCTATTTTTTGGGAAGCAAGGCCTCCATAGGCATAGCAGTTGCTTGGGAAGACAGATGACATCACCACAAATGTCCTCCCATCATTCTCCTTTTCTTCAACTTTTATTTTTAAGGAGGACATGATATGACACAGGATATCCCTTTAGTTATTTGGGTCAGCTGTCCCAGTTATTCCCCCTCCCAATCTCTTGCCCACCTCCAGCCTACAGACCTTCAAAGTTGTTGGTGGGGTGTTGGAGAGAAAGCCCTGACACTGTCCTGGCACTGCTCAGCCATACCCAAACCCGTGTGCTACCAGTGCTGCTTTAGCCACAGATGAAAGGCACAGACCCTTCAGGCTGCAGTGAAGAAAGTCCATCCCAACCAAACCCAATACAAAGGCAGTTTGAAAGCCATTTGACACCACTGAATTTCAGACCATTCTCATACAAGGTAGTCTGAAATCAGACACACCTTTATGGCACTCTTTGATTGAAGCCACAAATAACTTCCACCTAGAGTTTAAAGTAACCCCAGATACCTTCAGTTTAGAACAGTGTGATTTTGCTGGTGTCTTTTCAGTCATGCCCTGAAATACACAGACTGGATTTTTTGACTGTATACAAAGTCACTCTTTTCAGTGTGACCAGACAAAGTGATTCTGTGCTACAAGTGAATGAGAGAAAAATTAACCTTAATCACAGACCTGTCTACCTACCTTCAAGGCATGATGTTTTTAGAAGAGACAAGTTAAATATGCTGTCAACTCCAAAAATCTTGGTGCCTGTCAAACTTGTGCTGAGTGCTTACAGTTGTCCTGTTTGAATCAGTTGTCAGGCTGGGTCAACATGTTGCTGGGCTCTGTTGTGAATTCTCACTGACCTTTTGCAAAGAAAGCAAGCTGGAAAACAGGGGAAGCTGACAAAATCACTTGTATCACAAGAAGGTTCCTGAGAAGAGGCCCCTTACTTCTAATTCCCACATGCAATGGCCAAGAAGGGTCATTTGACTCCTGTTCCCATTATAAGAAGCATCAATATCAAAAGTCCATGTGCATGGATATAACCATGGTAAAAGCCAAATGGATACAGAAGGGGAGCAGTGTAAGAAACATTAGGATCCAGTATAGTTTTATTTGAACTCAGAATGAGTGTATCTAACTGCAGCATATAGCTATACCAATAAATTGTCCAGATACATGTAATTCATTCTGTGTTAAGAGCTGAAGTCCCCAGTGTCTTTATCTTATAGTTATTTAAAGGAAGCCTGGCATGCAAAGGAAGGAGTTAAGATGATTAAGGGAATTATGAATTGTTAGTACAGCCAACAGGCCACCCATAAATGTGTATCAAATGTTGAGCTCAGCAGGAGTTAGTTACAAAACTAGGACATTTAATGAGTCGTGAAGTGCCAGGAATTATGAGACATGGCATTAAACAAACCGTTCCTGCCTCTCCTTGGCTTGTCCAGGGACGATGGCAAGAAGCCCTCTGCTGTTTCAGCTTTTCCTGTCAAAATAAAACTTTGGACTCACACTGAATTATAGCCGTGCCTGAGCTGCCTCAGCCAGGGAGCTGGTGCCGCCTGGGCGGTCCTGGTGAGAGCAGGATGAGCTGGCAGCCAGCATCTCTTCCCCACTCCTTTGCAGGTCATTGATTGTAGCTTTTAGCACTGTTATATTCTTAGCTCTCCCTCTGCTTCCAGCTCCTTGCACGAGAAACTATTAATAGTTACGTATCAATGAAGAGTGGGAGAGGAAGAGGTCTTGGAGTCGGGTGGGAATTTGAAACATACCCTGCATGTCTGAGAGTGAGTCCTGTTGGTTAAGTGTTAGAAGTGCTTAGCCAGTTGAGGGCTAACACTGTTCCTAGACTTTCCCTCACAATGGCTGTCAGGAACTGGAGTACTCCTGCAAGCTGTCATTGCTCCCACCACCCAGATGCAGCATAAAGCTGAGATCCTTGCCTTAGAGCTGGCCTGAACTGTGTGAAATGTGTGTTGTATCTAGGCTTGGCTCAAGTTCCTAGCTTGACTTCAGGCCTCCCTTGCTACTTTGTCTTTGCCTGGACAACACTGGACTGCAGTTGGTTATGGTTATTGCCACTGGTCCTGCCCTCATCACCTCATCTGGCTCCCAGCTCAGCCCAGTGTTGCCATTCCTGGACTGCACTGTCACTCATGGAGCAGTGCTCAGCCTCCTGGCTGTGGGGATTGTGTGTGGTGCCAAGGGTGAACTCAGATGGCTGCCAGTAAAAATTCACAGAGCAGTTGCTAACAGGAGTCAGTGAGAAGAAAGTCAAGTGTTGCAGGAAATGGCTCACACAGCATAAGGGGAGGCATCTTTTCTGGCCTGCTGCTCCTGACACAGACCATCACCAGAAGCTGATGTTTGTTTTTTCCCCATTTCTCTGCAGGTGTTTTGCTCTGCCCACAAAAGAAATTATAGATCTGCCTCATTCAGTTTGGGTATCAGAAAAGTAGCCGTGCCTGCTGTGAACTCTGCCTCCTTCTCTCTGGCATGATGGGGAGAGTTTCAGATGGTGAGTCCTCTTATCCCAACGTGTCTGAGACTGTGAATCATCTCTTGGAGATTCATTTTTTCTCCATGAGTTGTGGAAAGAGTTTAGTGTAGCCCTGGTACTTTCCAGCTCCCTGAGTATCCACTGAGTGACAAAGTGCCATGGCTTGTAGCTTGGAGCAAAATGTTACACAGCCTTTATTGCAGATGGAGGATGCTCCTGTGAGTCCTTCCCAGACCCATGGGTGAAAAGCTGGACTTGCTGACAGCAAAGGACAGCCCTATGAAAAATGGCTCTGGCCCACAAAGCTTTCAGATTCCCTGCAATTTCTAACCTGAAGTTACCTGATGGGTTTAGCTGGACTTTCTTTCACAAACAGAATCAGAGCATAAAGAAAAGCCTGCTGTGTGAAGATCCAACCAAGAGGAGCCAGAAAAACTTTAATCCCCAACAGACATGGCCACTCCTGCTTGAAAGGACAGAAATACAGTGCCCCAAAAGGTGGTTTGGTGTTAGGGACTTGGCCTGTAACAGTGGAGTCTACTTAAGAACACTATCTTGGAGGAATCCTCACTTTGTGGTGTCATCAGGTCCAAAACTTATCCACAGCCTGAAATTAATTTTTAACTCAAAAACGAAGTAGGACTTTAAAGATACTGTCTTTTTTAGAAGTCACAAATTTCTCCTTTGTACAGGAAGACACTCCAACTCTGTGTGGGGAAAAAAACCTCCTGCCTAAAATCTGTGATAGATGAGCCTTGAAGGAGAAGCAGCTCTGTTGTACTGCTGTGTAGAAAAAGATACTCACTTTGTTTTGCTTTATATATTTTGTTAGAAGTCTGGAGCTTAAATTTTAAATCAAGTCTTTGGGAACACACTGTGAAGCAGGTCATCAGTATGAATAAAATATGTTAGTAGGAACATGTTGAATTTAGTGTGACTCTGGCAATCTCTGTATTGCAGTGGGGAAGGACTTAGTTGTGGCAATGCAGAGTGGTTTTTTTTCTTTGCTCAAGTAAAAGGCAGAATACAAATGAGGCTGTTGCTGCAGAATGCCAGCTAGTGGGAGAGATACACCATGTCCAGACTGGGTATTTCAGTATTTTAAAAAAAATTATAGCAATACTAGAACTTTAAACTTGTGACCCATAGAGATAGAAAGGCAGAGCAGTGATGTCCCTAGACTCTTGTTATCATTGCATATATCAGGAACATTCGCTAAACAAGAAATATGCCTTAGCATTGCAGAACCCTGTTTCCATCAGGTTTCACCTCCCTGTTTGGGGAGACGGGGTAAGGCAGCTGCCAAGGTTAAAAATTGCTTCCTAAATTAATGTTTCCATACTTCTCTAGATAACCTCTTAGCAGAGGGGTTTGCTCTTCGTGTAAACCACTTCTATTTACAGTGCCATAACTCCCTAATTCAACCAGTGTAATAGGGATTTCAGTCCTTGAAGGGAAGATTTCTACTTGTGGTGTGACTCTAGCCCTGGTTTCGTGCCTGAGGTGTTTTGGTGTTCTGGAATTCTTTTCCCAGGGAATTTTCTGTAAACAAGAGTAGTGGTTTTGTAAACTGTAACTTTGTTTGTCATTCCTGCTCCTAGGAGGGACTTCTTGATGTCCCTCTGGTCTGACCAATGTGATTGAAGAGGTTCGTCTTTTTGTCACCAATCAGATTGGTCTGTGTAAAATAGTATATGAGGAAGACACATCCCGAAAATAAAGGAGTCATTTTTAGCCTTCTGAAGTTCGAAGTCTTTGTGTCGTGGTGTAAAACAGCGTCAGTGTGACCCTTGCAGGACTCTTCAGACACAGTGCTTTTCCTGCTCTCCTACTGCCCCCCACTCCATCCCCTTACATGCATCTGCTTTCTTCCTACTCACCTGTGTATGTTTTAGTCCTACCCAATCCTTTTCTCATACACTCTCAGCACTGCTGAGGGTCTCTTTACACCCTCAACCTACTTTGACTTCCTCTGTCTCCTTCACTTGCTGCTCAGTTTTCCCTGCTCTCTACTGGGCATATCTTGATCACTTTCATCCAAACATCTTTAAAAGTAGATCCAGTTGTGGTGGCAGCCACTTGCAAAATGCTTCACAGATGGCAGCTGACAACTTTTTGGTATTCTGCTCCCTGATTCTTCTCATCTTCTTTAATCAAGCAGTGTGTACACAGCACATTGGGAGCAGGAGCATTCCAAGTTCTTCCTCCTTTGCTTTGAATTGTTTCAGAATCTTCCTGGGCCTGAAGCTAAGGGAAGTGCAAGCAGCCATCATACAGCTTGCTGGTTCTCTTCAGCACAAAGGGGCTGATCAAACTCAGTTTCTACAATCAGCCTTTTTGTTTTACAGACCACTATCATGGTGAAGGCTATGGAGAATGGCCCATCCATCTCTGTACTAATTCTTTTTATGGTGAATCCTTCCTTTCTTTGTGTGCAACGTATTGTCAGGAGAGTTTGTCCTGACTCAGGCACAGGCATGGTATCCCCACCTTCTGTTGCTGTATTGGTCTTGCTGCCAGCTCCAGGGAGGCAGCCCTTTCTTGTTCCCCATGTAGTCCACCAGTCCCTGCAGTGACCCCAGCTGCCCACAGCACAAAGTCACAAACAGAATGACTCCAAGGGAAATTGCAAAGCCTGGTGCTCTTATGTCTGTATCAGTCTTTCACAGCTGGCTGAAATGCCTCTTTTGCTGGACGAGTTAATAGGGAGGTTGCATTTCTCCATAATTTCCCTGAGGACTGAGCACATCTCAGCAACTGAAAGAAAAAGGGTGGTGATTCACCTCTTGACCTGCTTAATTCTTTCCAGGATAGTCCTTCTAATGAAGGCTTGAGAATGTCTGGGATATACTCATGAGACAAACTAATATGCTAAAATCTGTCTCAAATCCAAATGAAAATTTGAAATATGATAAAACACTCACAGCACAACAGTCACCAAAGTTAAAGTGGTTTTTCTTTACAATTATATAACTTCTCCCCAGCACAGAGCAAGACTCCATTTCCCATCCCTTTGCTTTGCCTTGTGGGGCTGTGTTGACTCCTTGACCCTTCCTTGTTTTACTTCACTGTAGAAAACTTGAACAAAGCAGGAAAACTGAGCCCCTAATCTTAAAAATCTCCTGCATATTTTTTAAGATCAGTGAAATTATGAAACTTTGGTTTCTTTGTTCGTAGACATGGTTTTTCAGAGGCATCACAGGGGTGAGATCTGTTCCTGACTGCAATGCTCCCTTTTGTTCAGGCAATGATAGAAAAGGTCTTTCTGACCTGCAGAGCAGTCTCAGAACAGAGTTACCTCTGGCTGTATCACCCCACCTCTGACATTTGTCAGGCAGTTGACAACTTCAGTTGACAGCTTATGGATTTTTATCCTATTTTCTTGCAGCACAACCTCTTCCAAATACCAGCATCTCTCTCTTCTCTGAGTGCACCTACAGTGCATCTGGCACCAGCTTCGTCTTGATTTTTGACTGTGTTTGGAACAAATTCTTCTGACTTGCCTATCACGTAGCACACTGCTGACACAGACTTTTCAGGTGTGCTGTGCATGGTGCACAGGAGCACAGCTGCAAGGTGTGACACTGGTGAGAGGTCTCTTCCCTGGGACCTCTTGGAGGGAGAAGCTGTTGCTCACTGCATTGTCTTGACCTTGTTGAGAAGCAGAGGTGTAAAAGTATTTATTGGTCCCAGAGTCTGTAGACAGTCACAGGCTTGATCAGGACTGAATTTAAACAGTTTCCTACAGAGGGTACTGCTGTGTCATGGCCCTAGGGTGACCTTGGGGCACAGCATGCAGAGGGATGTCCCTAGGAGTTTAGGGCTGACAATGTTGTTAGCATTGGCTTGTCCTTGCCTAATACCTTATTCTTGGAAGAAAGGAAAAGTCAGGATTGGGTATCCCTTGGGCAGAACATTAGTTGATCAGATCATAGATATTTCAAGGTGATTTCTTCTGGCAAAGATTACTTTCTTGCTTGAGAGTTGCTTGTTGTTTGTGCTCTGTGGCAGTGAAAGGCCAGTAGGTGATGAGGAAAAGGTGATCTTTAGTTTAGGACAGGAGAAGTGAATCAACAATCCAACAGCTGGAACTGCATTTGTGACTTTGCCTGGCACCCTTCTGCTCTGATGGCTTGACCTTGTCTCAAGATTTCAAATCTTGGGATGCAGTCCAGGATTTCTGAAGAAGTCATCACTCTTTCCCAGCAGTAAAAGGTAGCTGAAAGCATAGTGGGTTAATGATGATGGTGATAAAAATACTAGTAAAAATAATCTGACAAAATTTCCCTCAGCAACTATTTTTACATATTTGCTGTTTGCAACATTTCCATTTTTTGACAGAAACAGAAGCTCTTTTTCATCCTTCCATTAAAAAAATTGTTCGTTTATTTTTCACCTCTTTTTCTCTTTATATCAGTTGCTGAGAGAAACAGAGGAGTAAACAAGAGGGGGAAAGTGAGAGGGATAAAGGAAAGGAAAGCAATTCAGGTTTTGTTATTCTGAATAATTTTTTTCAACCAAAACCAGATATATCATCATGATAAAAATACAAGAAAAACTCCTTTCATCAAAAGCTGCTGGTTCTCTGTGATTTCTCAAATCAATTCCTACTGCATTGTGTCCCCCTGAGTGTAGCAAAGGCTAGCATGAGGTATCCAGAAAATGCTGTCTCCTGACAACATGGCTGGATTGGTTTTAGAACTGCAGAAATGCAATGGTAAACAGCAAATCTTATGTGTTTTCTTAACAATTATCCATAGCTGCTGGTTCACTTTACAAAGTAACTTTAGGTTACTCCTTTCTGCACCAGTGAACAAAGCCTCCTGAAACTCTGCACATGCTGGTCTGGTAGGTATGCTGCAGGTGTGCTGGAGTCCTGCTCCAAGAGTATTACTATTATTATTATTATTATTATTATTATTATTATTATTATTATTGATGAGAAACTTCAGCTGCTGCTCTTGAGCTGAAATCAGTGAAGCTCTGCAGAAAGCAGGAGGTGAATAGCAGTGATGCAGCAAAACTGTTTCCTAGGAAAAAAATCTTTCCTACAAGGGTTCACACTGCTCTGCAGAGACCAAAGGAGTCAAAACAAGTTCTGTACACTTTTAGGCAGTATCAAACATATTTTAGCAAAACTGATGCTCTTTGTTGAGTTCTAGACTATTTTTCCACTAGATAGCCAAGAATTATGCTCAGCTGAATGGGGAAGGAGGCTTGAGCAATGCAGTCCCAAACTAGTAAAATAGCAAAGGTTTCAAAAAGGAAGGGATCTCTGATCTAATGCAAAATTTGATATATATTTTCAAGATATGTCTTGGCTGCAACAGTAAAGTAGATAGGATCAGAAGTAATTCTGACTAGTATGCTTTGGTTCAGCCCAAAGAAAAATTTCTAAAGGGAAGAAATAAAGTTTATAAAAGAATACACTGAGAAAAATGGAGCTGTGATAAGTAATTCTTCTTCTACACCTTCATTCTTAACCCTGAGTTGCATTCTCAGGGTAAAAATAATGGGTAAAAATAGCTGCTGCCAAAAATACTAGTTGCTTTAAAGAAGCTGCAGTGCCATTACGTCTAGAGGAACTTCCTGTTGTTTCTGGGTACAGTTAAAAGCATCATGGTTCAGAAAATAATATTGGGGTTGCAATAGAACTCTTCTAGTTGTTGTTAACTTTCTCAAAGAAAACAACATAGGAGGAAAATTAAAACACACAAGCCTTATTTGCACAGACCCCAGTGTAGCAACACTGAATAGTTAAGATCTCAAGCCCAGATGAGAGAGCTTCAGGGATCTGTCCAGAGGGATCCCTGTCAGAGGGGTCTCAGATGTCTCATTGGGAGTGAAATTAAGGACTCTTCCCCAGAAAGGACAAGCTGGTGTGTTGGCCCTGCACAGAGGCACAAAGGAGGAAGGACAAAAGCAATTTTTCCCTGCTTAGTCTGGTAGCCAACACAGGTTAAGAAGATACAATGTGTGGGAGGGATGGAAAGAGAAGAAAATACACTGCCAGGCCCAAGTTGTGGTGGATTGTTAAATGTCAAAACATCTTGCCCTCTGATGATGAGATCAAAACTCATTCTTAGGGCTGCTTCAAGAGGTCCATGCACAACATGTCATTCTACGAAAGGGTGGGTATGAGCTCTGGGCTGAACCAAAAACTTATCATGGGAAGCTCAGTTAAGGTTCCCCTCTGGTCACTGCAAAAGGACCAGAAAGCAAATTCTCACAGGCTAAAATTCTGCGTAAAAAGAGAGTTTGACATCTGAGTTATCTAGGTCCTTAGTGCACAAGGTCAGGAATCAGTCCAGCTTTTTCTGAGTACCTAATTCAGAAGTTTTGCCTAGGGATGCTACAGATTGCTCACGTTACCTCTTATTTGGAAATACATACAGAAGCATTTATAGCACTTTTTCACCCAAGATCAATGCAGTGGTGCCACAGTGCTGCCAGATCAGAGTCTCTCAGTACCACAATATTGTGCCATTGGCAGAGAAGAGCCATTTAGCAACTGAAGGACATAGGTTTAAGAAGGGACGGAGCAAACTTTTTTAGATGCTTTATGCTGGGCAGGAGATATCAAACTGTAGGAGCATCTGTCGACTCCAGGGAGAGAGATCTGTGGAGACCAGGGAGGCTCTTGGAACACGTGGTTTATTGCATGGGTGTGGGTGAAAGGGCCTTGCCTTCAGCCACCAGCCTCGGCTGAAGGGAAGCCCCAAAGTGTTGGAGTCCAGGACATCCCTTTGGATGACTGGGACCTGGGAAAGAGAATTTGAGCCCTGGACAGGGGGGTGTGGAACCGGTCCAGGGGGGTTGGAAACCTTGGCACAGAGCCCAGGAAGACACTGAGTTTGATCTTAGCCCATGGGAGAAACTTCCAGCATTAGGAGAGGAATTGCAAATCACCAGGAAGTGAAAATAGTAGTTTAGCATAGTAGAACATACAAAATTCAGTAGTTTTAGGATTCTTAGAATAGAGGTAAATGGGGGACAAGATGGTGGAATTTGGGTGGTACCTTGTGTCCCTCTCCTTCTTCCTCGTCCTCCATCTTCTGGGGTGGTGATGATATAAGATCGTTAGAGTGGATTGGGTCAAAGCAGAAGTGACCCTCTTAGTGTAAGCACTAGGCATTGGTGTGAAATAGTAAATAACCTATACGTAATTANCTCAAGAAACTAGAAAGCAAGGCCTTGAAGACTCCGCTTCTTTGTACCAACGCGACTCAAAGCTTTTAGAGGGCAAGGACTTTAAACAACTTGAATCTCGGGTGAGAAAACCAACCCGAGACCAAAGAGAGAGGGAGAAAGGGAGAGAGAGAGAGCAAGAGGGTAAGAGGTAAGAGCAGGAGAGCTAGGTCCTTGTTACAATACATCTCCTTTTGTGTTGAATATCTTAATTCAAGTAACCAACCAGCACGAGATACAAAACCTACAGACTTTGCATACAGCCTGTGAGAACTGCTACATTACCATATCACCCTGTATTCTAAACTCTAAAGGCTACTTTCTAATCTACCTTTTCCCTGATACCTTGTCGGGGCTCCTCCCTTGGGCCCCTTTGTTTGCTGTCACTCAACTCATCTCCAGATAATCACCATCTTCCTGCCTGCCATGCCTACATCTCAAAGCTAGCTTTCATTTCTATTTCATTCACAGGCTTTATATTTTCAGAATCTCTTGCCAAGCAATCATATTTGTAAGCTTTTCCTGTCTCATCTTTCCCAACATCAGAAGAAATCACAGATCATATCACAGGGGTTTTACCATGATGGTGATGTGTTCTCATTGTTCCTGCGTCTTGTGGTGGGACTGTTGCTGCCAGGCTGGAGATGAAGCCTGGAGGAAGAGTAGTAGCTGTATTACACCATGGGCACCTGCCCACCATTTCCTTGGAGACCTTGCATTGGGCTTTTGCAGCCCACAGCTTTAGTGCCCAAATTTTTTGTGTCCTCTGGGAGGAACTCCACCAGTCTCCTGGGAAGGCACACCTCATCCACATTGTGCTCCTCTTATCTGATGATAATTGACTTTCCCTTTCTGAATCTCCTGGGCTGACTCCCTGGCAGCTCCACAGCCTTGGAAGCATCTGGTGCATGTAGAGAGACAATTTGTCAGGGAGGGAGGGTGAAAGCAGAGGTTTAAAACATCCATAAAAGACCTGCTGGTGCCTGCTGGTGAGTCTCATGGAATGCTGATTTGTATGTATTTCTGCTTATATAAAGCTGGTCCTTTCAATTGCCTGGTATTTTTAGTAGCCTAATCATTTGCATAAGAATACAATCTTGGTTGCTTGGGAAAATTATATGTCCTATATCACTGCTTTCAAACTCCTAACCTTTTCCAACACAACAGGCTCTGATACTCGGCATTTACACACAGCAATATCTTAGGCTGTCTTTTTTTTTTTTTTTTTTTGCTTTTAACACTGAATTGCTAGACTCCAATACAAAGAGAGTATCTTTCAATATCCATTTGTGTCTTCAAAAATTAAAAATAAGTTTTACGACATTTCTTCCTTAATAATATGTGGCTGCATTGGTTTTTAAGATCGTTTGTCTATTTTGCATGGACTTCAGTCCATATGGATGGAAAATTACAGTTATTTATAACTCCATACATATGCTTCTTGTTCTAACATTAACTAAGTAGAAACAAAATCTTAGTTCATCAAACTAAACCAAAAAGTTTCAGTAATTGAGTTTTTGTTTCTTCTGACTTTTAATGTCCAAAACCAGTCTGGTTGTTCTAATAATCAATCCAGAAAAGATACCACTGTTGGAGACCAGACATGGATGTCTTATGAGGAAGCACAAGCAATTTCCCATCACCTCACACCTAAAATGCATTTGCATAAATTCCTGAATGAGCACTCATCGGTGAAAAATACCTCTAGGAAATTAGTCCTGAGTCCTCATACAGCATCAAAAAGGCCATGCTGGCTTAGAGGTGCTTTTCTTAGATAAAAGATTAACAGCTTTCCTGAAAGCTAATTTTTTATTTTTTTTTGCTTCCCAATGGCTGTTGGAAAGTCTCACTGTAAATTGAGTGGGTCTGAACCTCAGCTTAGTGCAAATTACCATGCATTCAGCGTTTCTTCTTTGTTTTACTGTCAGTGTTCCTGAACTTGCCTTACTCTGACTTCCCTAAGGCATCACTAATATCCTGTATTTTAGCCGTATTTTATTTATGGGGAAAAAAAAAAAAAGTGAATAAGATGAAAAAGGTTCAAATCTGTGGCTGCTCTGGTTAGATTTCTATTGTCACATCAAAGGAGAGGATATGCTGGTTGTCACACTGTGTTGGCAGTGACTATTGGAGAAGAAATAAAATAGAATGTGCTGTTTACTGAATGGTCATTGCAGAAAAAGGCCACTGTCCTATTACCCTCTGTCCTGCTTCTTGTGGTTCTGAAATGGCTGTGAAGGAGGAGTGAGCATCTGCTTCGCTACAGGTCAAGAGCTGCTTCCCGCAGGTTAAGAGCTGCAGGAAGCCTCATCCCCATGCCCAGGCTGTGCCTGATGCCTCAGAGGCTCTGAGGCAGGGCTGGGGCTGCTGCACAAATCTGTAGCACAGTGCAAACCCGACAGAGCTGAAATAGGAAACGGCGTCTTGGCAGAGCTGCCTCTCAATGGGCTCAACGTAGGAACGAGACGTGTCAGATGCTTTCTCAAGCAGGGCAAAGTGACAGCCGGCTCGGCTAAAGTTCTCCGGATGTTTTCTTCTTAGACAGGGCTTCAGGTCCAGCTAAGAGTGTGAAATGCAGGTATAGGGAAGGTGGGAGGAAAAGGACATCAAACTTCTCCAGCAGGCAATCCCGTTGTCCTTGCAGGCTGATGCGTCTCCTGGCAGAGCGGGGAGCTGTGCCCTCTGGTGGCAAAACAGGAAAGGAAGAAATTTAAAACCTTTTCAAATATCCAGTCCAAGGACACCGAAGCAGTCTGTACGCTCTGACATCTGCCAAGATATTCGGCGTCTGTTTAGGCTTGTACTGCCCTTGAATTTCAGGCAGGTCCCGTGTGAGGTCAGGATTTCCTTGCTGCAGTCAGAGGCTCACCTGTGCTGGGAATGCCATTGTCCAGGTGGGATGGCAGATTTTGGAGGAGTCCTCCAGCTACTCAATGAGAGCATGTTCCCTGCCAAGCACAGCTATTGCAGCTCGAAGTATGCAGCCAGGGCTGTCAGCATTTGAGTGCTCCAATACCCAATCTGTCTCTCAGAGCTTTATAATGAGTCCATCACATGGCAGAGTTAGGAAGCTCCTCATAGTTCATACTGAAAGATTAGCTCAATTCAGATTCAGATGTGGAAGAAAAGTAAGCAGAAGAGTTTTCCTGCTTGCAAGGAGAGCACAGTCCAAATAGATTTTGACAAAAACACCTGTGATTTGGGTGAGTGAGCTGTTAATCAAACTGTGAATGTTTTTTCCTTGAAGAATGAATTTCTTACAGTTGCTTTTCACCTAGAGGAGTGTGGCAAAAGCTCTTTATGTGAGCTACCTCAGCACAGCATGTGTATGTTGCTTGAGCAGCAGGCCATCCCTTTCCATCATGCTACACATGCAGCACAGGAACATCCTCCCCTGCTTAAGCAATCTTGCAACTGAAATTAGGGGATCCTCAGTTTGCAGATTTCTTGAATCCTGAATAAAATTATTTTGTTGCTCCTAGGCCTCCACACAGCCTCCACAAAAATCCTACTAACTTCTCATTCCTAATAAGCTTTGCCACTAGAGGAGGAACAACATGCTTTCTTGTACAAAACTTTGGTTGCTGTACTCTCCCCTCCTGCAACTTCACGTACACATGGTTGGATGCTGCCACACAGGGTCATGCCAGGAATCAGTGTATAGAGTCAGGAAGAGATAGACAGAGGAAAGTAATTCCTGACCATCAGGTCCCCAGACCTGTTTCCTTATCTGTACAGTGGCAAGTTACCATTAGCTATAGTTCAATACCTTAAAACCTGCCACTTTTAAAAGGACTTTCCAAGTAAAACTTCACACAGTTTCCCCCTTTCTGCCTCACCTTCAGCCTTTCAGTGGAATGGAGCATTAGAGCAAGGATGCTTTCCTCATGAGGTATCTCTCTGCTTTGGTGTCCATTTTCTACCAGAACAAGCCCAGAGCTTGGTACTTGGCATAACTTTTGCTACTGATGCTGGAGGAACACAGAACATGTCCATAGATAGCTGAAAAAGCTTGCATATGACTGTGGTTGCAAAGATATCTCACCAAATTGACCTGTCTGTGCTTGGATATTATATTTAGGTGCTTATGAGGATTTTCTGTTGTGGAGAGCTCAGGAGAGCTTAGATCTGTGTATGTCAATCTTTGAAACGATTGAAACAGCTTGTGTGAGGAGACTCTATGGTGAGTTACATCTAAAATGAATTACCAGGGAAGGCTGGTGTAATGGTCTGTTGGCTAAGAAATTATTTCTTTAGCTCTATGCATTGCAGGATGGTCAGTTCACTAAACCCAGTGGACCTGGAAGCATTGGTTTCAAATGATAAAAGAATAAATTGAGATTTATTTTATAGGTGTACCAGAAACAGTAACAGAGTGCACAATCACAGGCATTTTATTTCTTCACAAATATGTTAAAAGCGTAAAACTGTTGGCTTATTGCCTTAAGGGGATTTTTTCTGCTTTATTTTTGCTTTCAAGTGGGAATGCAAAGCCTGAAGTTTCATCAGGTTCATAAAAGATTTACCAAAGTTCCGGCGGTGAAATAGGAATGTTGTCAGATCCAAACGGAAAGACAAGAAAACTTGTATTCCCCTAATTGTTTGTTTGCCATGCAAACAGAACTTTTTCAACAGCAAGTGAACAAAAATAATTTTAACAAATTTATAGCAATAGAAATTACTTTGCAATTGAAATTTGTGCTCACTGGTGTATTACCTGTATATAGTACTGTTAATTTTTCTGTTGCTCACAAAAATTTCAAGAAATCAAAAATTAGGAAATTCAGACTCATGTAAGCACTAGCAGGACAAAAAAAGTGCTGTTTAGAAGAGGACTTCCAGCTTTTCTTTTTGCACAAGAAGCAAAAGCCATTCTTGCCATTTGGAAGCAAGATGAATTCTTTTATGGATTCTGAATTACTAGAAAAGAGCACTCTCAATTTTTAGTCTATTCTTCAGTTTGGCATAAATGCTTCTTGTTTGGAGACTGTATTTTTGTGACATGCAGTCAGTATGTTAATCCCTTAAATTATTAATCTATTTCATTATATATTTAAAGCCAGTCATTTCCACCCAAACAGACATCTGGCCTACGTAGATTCGACTTGCAAAGGGATTTTTTATAACTGCATATTAAAATACTGTCTCAGTTCATTGGTCCCTGTATGATCATAGCAACAATGCAGTAGCAAAAGATATGAAAGGTCTGTTTCCCTGCAGCTGACAGGGAAACATGATTTTGTAGAAGACGCTTCTTTTCTATGCAGTGGAGGACCACAAGCAGTAGGCTGATGCTGGGAGGTTTTTCTGTCTGAGAAGTGACATGGCTGAGGGTTTTAATACCTTAGAATTCATTTACTTGTAGCTCCCACTTCAGCCACACTAAAACACTCATTTTGGTGCCAGACTAGTCACTCATGGAGAGTGTATTGTATATCAGAAGGTGGTTTAGTAAACAATATCCACCCTTCAGGACAGATTCCTGTATTTCCTATAGTGTCCGATAGACTATAGGCTCCTATAAACTTCTGTATTTTATTATGTCCTCATTAGACAAGAACAAAATCAAAAGTGCTCATCTCAGACAGCTTTAAATCCTTGTTGTTTCATAGATATTGCAAGGCCATGTTCTCATTCTCCAAAAGCACCCTCAACTTTTGAAAGAAACTTCACACAACAGTCTAGCTGTTTTCACATGCTTCAGCTGTGAAAAGACAAATATTGCACTGGAAGCATCAGCTTCAGTCCTTTGCACTGTGTAAATTCCCTTCATGGTCCTTTAGGAATCCTGGTCTAGTGGAAAGAGCCCCTCCCACAGCAGAGGGATTGGAACTGGATGGTCTGTAAGGTTCCTTGCAACCTGAACCGTTCTATGATACTGTGATTCTAGGGGTGAAGTAGCTCTTCTTCAAGGACTGTCTTCTGCAGGGTAACAGGATGGTGAGGTGAGCTGTGCCGTGCCTAGAGAGCCCCACCTGCAAGTGCCTCTATCTCCCAGACTGCTTGGCTGGATGAAGGATAAAAGTTGTGACTACTGCACTGGCAGTACCAGTGTGCTCCCACCTTTCATCTACCTCTGTACTGGAGGAGTAGGCTTAGCATATCTGAGCGATGAAATGCATCAGCAGAGGTTGGTGAAAGAGTCTGCAAAAGGTCCACCTCTCCTGTGCCTCTGCATGAGCAGCTCTTCACATCTCTGAGAGGAGAAGTATGAGTACTGCCTGAGTCTGACAGAAGCACTTCTTTTGTTTCCCAAGCCTGCACTGACTGTGAGGGAAAAGATAAAATTTGAAGGAAAAAGACATATTTTTGGAGTTGTTCCTTATTTCAAATGTTCCATTCTGCTTCCAGTCTTAAACAATGCCTTTGTTCACAAAGCTAGGACATTTCCCTTGCCCAGAAGGGAGCTTAGACACTTCAATTTGCCGGTAGTGCTTGGCATGTGGTTTTGCTGCTGCACACAGAAGAATGAATGAAATGAGCTTCGGGCTTCCAGGAGATCTCATGGCACCTCAGCCAGGGATATTTGTTATGCCTTCCCTGTACTGAGTGATCCTGGTTGACACACACACACAGCCCTATATTGTAAGTTTTAAATTGATTTAGTTTTCTTTGAACATGTTCATTGTTATGGCTTGCTTCCAGGGCATAGTTTGCCCTTGGCTTATTGAACCGGGCTACCAGTCAGTCAGAGCCCCTGGAGAAGTACAGCAGGTTTGGCCAGCTGTGTTAGAGGAGGCTTTGTCTACACAGGCAAAGCTCAATTTCTGTATGACTTAATGGTTATGTTCCCAGGCCACCTTTTTGGCCTGTGTCAGTCAGCTCCAGCCTGGAAAAGGACTGGATACCATTTAAATGAGAACTTGGGGAGGAGCAGTTCCCAATTATTTCCTTAAGAACTGATTAACCCTGAGTCTTGTGTCAATTTCTGTTCACATAAGAGATCCCTGGACGGGTCTGGGATCAAGCCCAGGATTCACTTTTAAGGCTCTGAAAAACTTATAGCATGAGTATAGATAGCACCTTTCCTGGTGTTTGGCAGCATCTCTAGGTCTACGGATGTACCAACAAGCAAGAGGGGTTTGAACACAGCCACTTTGTTCTGGTGGAGAATTTAAGCGGCTTGACATGACTGATGCCCATGTCCCACAGCTCTTGAATCTTTCATTCTGTTTTATTTAATAACAGACATGCAACCTGACCTGCAGTGGACCATTGCTTGGCTAAAGTATTGGTGAGAACAACAGGCAGTTCTGCTGCTGAGAAAGACAGAACCCTCCTGTGCATGGAGGGACAATTATGGCCTTTGTTCATCGCCACAGAGTCAATGCTGGGGTCAAGGCAGGAGACTCATCTGCCTGCCATGCAGCAGCTTCCAGCAAGTCTCCTTTCACTCAGTAGTGTCACTGGCTGGCATCTTTTTTGATGGTTTTTGGAAGATACTTCTATTTTGATAACCCTTTGGCCTCTCCAGTACAGAGGCAAGACTCCATGAACTAAACTCTGCATGGTCTGAGCAGAATAAGTTTACACAGGTGACATTTCAACACACACAGAATCTGCAGCACATTATAGGATTAGCCTTCACCCACAACATAGGGACACATTGACCATAGGCTTCCTTGACACAGAGTGGATGCTCTCAGCTCCCAGCAGAAACCCATGGCAGGGATTCTGTCCACTGAGCAGCATCTAGCCCAACAGGATCCTGGTTCTCAACTGCATTTCTGAGACACTGGTGACACATAACTAGAGTTTTCTTTATCTGTCTTCTATGAAATGAGACATTTGAAAGACTCAGAGTTGGTTTCTTACTGGTTTCTTCTCTCACATCCTGCCCATGGCACAGTCCACTCCTCTGATATTCACCTGTGCCACTCAATTTTTTTGAGTTTCAAAGTTGTAGCTGCAATGTTCTCTCTCTTGCCTCCAGCTATTCCAGGCTGTCAGGATCAGATGTCGAGTCCTCCATAGAGGCATGGCACTCTGCCCATTCATACCTTCAGATTCTTCCTCAATCAAGATAAGCATTATTTTGAAACCTGGATGCCCCAAGAGAGCTATTATCTGCATATTGTTTCAGCAAGTACTTGAAGAGCTATTCTCTTTTCATTCTACAAGGGTACCTATACTAATTTGCTCCTGGGATGAGCCTTCAGGGATTTCAATGCACAATCTGAATTCCTCTCCTTCTGGATACCTCTAGAGATAAAATTTGTCTCTTTTCTTAGTCATGCTTTACCTTGTTTTTATTTTGTAGTTGGAGGTTGATTACCTTCCTTTTTGTTGAAATCTTCCTTACGATGAAAATACTTTATTCTGCTTAATGGTCATACTTCTTCCAAAACACCTCCTAAAGTCTTACAGTGTCTTTGAGAGTGGCATCCATTGCAGATGGTATTTTCAGAGGAGAGACAAATGCTCCTCTTTATTCAACTCAACACAGAATAAATGCACCAAATTCCTCACACACTCCCATTTCTTTTGTGGAGGGGCAGGCAGATGAAAGAAAACATCTCTCTGGGGATGAACAGATGCTTCCCAGCAGACCAGGATGGTGTAGCAAGGCTGCACAGTGCCTGCATGGTACCCAGCCCATTTTGCAAAAGCTGTTCCTGGAGCTCCTGTTCTGAAAGATGAGGGAGGAATCCCTGCCTGTCTCCTGATATAGACCTGATGTCAACCACTGGCCATGCTCTTATACTCAGCCCTAGGTCAGAGATAATTTCTGCTGTCCCAGGCAGTCTCTGCAATGCAGTATTTGGGCAGCAACAGTTCCCCTGCCCCCCAAGGGCTGCTCCAGCTCCAGTGTCTTTTGGCAGGGCTTCTGGAATGGATGCAGTGGGCTGCTGGTCATCCTGACCCCACCTACCAGATTCTCTCTAAGCATCTTTTATAAGAATTCCTCCAGTTCTTCCAAGCTAGGGATAAGGGTGTAATTTAAGCAAGTAGACCAGTTTTCATCTACTGCCGGGAGATTTCTAGCCTGCTTTGCCTGCATGGATGATTGCAGACCTTGTCATCTCAGAAGAAAGCCTTTGCTCTTGAACTGGCTTGGATGTACTGCAAACTGGCCAATCTTCACTGCCCACATACTTTTCAGATATTTGGCTTCCATTAGGTATTAAATGAGTGTGTTGAAGCAGATAAAATTGACCTAAATTTACACAGGTAAGACAGGAAACATCTTGCTTAGGATTTTTAGATGACTAACGTGACTTTGTGTTTTCAGATCAACCTGCCAGAGAATGACATGTGCAGTGGAGAGAAGACAAATTTTATATTGGGATGTCACTTCACAGATCAATTATCTCCAGTCAAAGAGCAAAGCAATAGAAAGGAGTTTGGAAGGAGGAGAAAGGTTAACTCATCTCTTTGGTCTGTATACAGACTCTTATTAATGTGATATGCAAGGTAAGTTCTAATTCTCCGCCTCCCTTTTCAGTGTCCTTTGAACAAAGCCTTAAGGTAAAAATGCTTTGGCTCTGTTAATGTGAAAATTGCTGCCACTATTGCTCTGCCTCAGCACAGAGCACTCCAGGTCTTTTGGCCTCACATTTGTCCAGTCCCACTGCACATTCTGGCTGTCTGGGTCCTTGATTCCCTGTTGAAACCCAAAGGGAAACCTGCACAGGTACCCACAGAGGTGTAGGCAATGGCAGATGTGCCTTCTGCTATCATAGCCCTGCTATGGAAAAAGCCACTCAGTGGAAGAATACAAGTCTACAAGGTTGTGGCAAAAGCATGTTAGCCCTCATTTGCTGGACTGGGCCTCTGGGAGCTGGAAACTTTTCTCACTGCAGCCTTTGAATGCTGCCCTCTCCTAGCTTTCCAGCCTTACTCCTTCCTAGAGCACAATTTGGTCAGCAGGAGTGTTTTGGCCCATACAGGTTATGCTGTTTTCCCAAAGAAAGAACATCCTTCTGGCCAAAAGGATTTTGTGGCCAGCATAATCACATTTACATGAAGGCTTTTACCAGCTTTGCTATACTGGTTGGGACTAGAGGATGGTCTGAGGGTAAATGACACTCTTGGAGATAGAGCTTTGCCAGGAAAAGTTCTAGTCCCTTACTCTTAACAGCTGCCCTTCTAGTTCTGTAGTTCTGATTATTTTTAGCTTGCCTTTGCAATAGACAAACCCATACCTTTCTCATGAATAATGTGAAATTTGCCAAGTTCAGAGTGCACATTTTAATTAAGTCAGTGTTTGCTTGAAAGAAAATGATATTGCTGCACTTTCATTTGATAATTCAAGTAATACTCGCTGAGTGTTCACTCCTGACCTGCAAGCCCTCATATTTAAAACAAGATGGGAGGTGGGGGGGAAGAAAGGCATTTTTTGGCAAGGAAACTGCTGCCCTCAGGCTATTAATGCATCTTAATCCTGAACAGAAGATGAAATCACTTTGGGCAGGTGCCAAGCAATACAATGACTTTCCTCTGATTTTAGGGAGTTCTTGAACAGCCTGTCCTGCATGGAGTAAGTGCCATATGCTTCATTTTGCTCTGACTTTACACCCATTTTATACCCCCACCAATGCAGTGTCCCATCAGAGTTCCCCCAGATTAACAAAAGAAAAGCAGTCCTCATTGCTGCTGTTATTTATTACTTTTAATATGGCTCAGGGTCTGTGTTACTGTTGCTGACACTGGACTTCATTCCTGCAGAGCCAGCGGGCACATTTTTTCTTCTGATTGTGCTTTTGAGCATAATTACCTCTATATGGCATTTTCTGGTCCCCTGATAGTGTTACTTAGAAAGAAAAATGTCTAAACCTCTTCCTGCAAGGCAAAAGACCTATGATAGTCATCAGGCTGCTCGAAGAAGCCAAATGGCATCTCCTTGTTACTGATTTGTCCCAGGGCATGATTCATGGTCCTGTTTAGCTACCCTGATGCTGCAGTGCTGACAAGAGGGGCTGTTACACAGTTTTTTCTGCTCCCCTGGGGGCTTCTGGTTGCCTCTCAACTTGGACCTGGCGTGAGATTCTGTGATCTGAATCAGATGAGCTGAGTTATTTGGCTTGAAATTACCCCAGGAAAATGTCTGGGATGAGTGTGCTGATCTGAGTGATTGCCCAGCCATGCTTTGATGGGGAGGTGCAGGAGCAGGATGGTTTCAGTTGCTGGCAATCCACACTTAAATGTCCTGTGAGTAGTAGCTGGTAAGATGTTGGTTCCCTCCTTGATGTGGGCAGAAATTGCACAAGAGGAGAGAGCAGGACATGAGGGAAGGAGCAGATGGGAGCAGAGCAGGGACATGAGGGGCTCCTGGAAACACAGCAAAGGAGGTGGGCTGGAGCTGGATGCTTTGTGGTGACTGGTGAGAAACTCAGGGCAAATGAACAAAGAGACAAAGCTCAGCAAAGGAAAACATTTCTGCACAAACACTAATTATCAAGGAAAAAACCCAAACCTAGTCAGGAAGAGTCCAATAGTGAGTGGAGAACTGAGGCTTTAGGGAAATTTCTGCTTTGGCAGAGAGGAATGGTGTACTGAAGGAGAAGGTTTTAACAGTGTCAAACCAGAAAGGCGCACAAGGAAAATCAGCAGTGAAGACTCATTTGGCAACTGCACGGAGGGAGCTCAGAGAGCACAGGCATCATCTAGAAGAAGTTAGGGTGGTGTTACCTCATAAGATGAAGAGACAAGGACAACAGAGTGCCACAGGCAGTACTGAGAGGGGAGGGAGGTAGCAGAGGGCCTGAGCCCCAGCCAGCAGTTAAAGTGGAGCAAGCAGCAGAGGCACATCAGCAGGACACTGGTGTGATGCATTGCACTGTGCAAAGCAACAAGCAGACCTGGCTCTCCACAGTTCAGGCGAGAATCTGTCATTTGAGCAGATGAAAAGGTAGCTGGCCACACCCACAGGTGTGACTGCAGAGCACCTCCAAGGACAGCAATTCAGCAGCAGGGACAATGCACTCTTCCCATAGGGCCAGGAGTTGGATCTGATGATCCTGATGGGTTCCTTCCAACTTAGCATATTCCATGACTGTATGAAAATCCATGATATATAGGGCCTAGGAGACACACTAGTGACACTGCATCTTCTCGTGGCTCTACAGGCCAGTTACCACTCTAGGAACAGAGTAAAGAAGAAGCACAGCCTGAGCTGTCCCATGAACACCATTGTGAGGCTGGCAGGATGCAGAGACTTGCATTTGGCACAGTAGGGAAATGCAGTGTTTCAGACACACATACATCAAAGTGTCAAGTATCTCCAGTGCTGTGATGCTGTAAAAAATGCCAGGAAAACTGGTCCTGGGACAGAAAAAACTTAAGTCCCTGAAATTTAATTTAAAAAATTTGAAGTCTGTGTAACAGAAGAGAAAACCAAATGCTTTCCTGGAATTTGAAGACATGGGATGGAGAGTTTGTCAGGGCCCTAAGTGCACTCTCCCTTTCCTAGGATTTTGGTTGGCAGTTTCAGACCAGCTGGCTGGTCAGAGCTTGTGAGGAAATAAGAGCTGGGAGAAGCTTTTGTGGAGGATTCCCTGCAAAATACCTCTGCTGAGATATTTTCATAGGATGTCCCCCTCCTTATCCTGGGAACTGCTTGAAGTCACAGCTCTCTCAAGCTTGGCTCCTGCCTGAGCTGCACTATGGCCGTGTTCCTGCCGGGCTGGTACCCTGCTGATGGGAGCCCTGACCCTGCCGCGGGCTCTCAATTTCCCGTCTGAACCTCAGGCTTGCCTCTTCAGTTGGGCGTTGCTGCTCTCTGCTGTAGTTTCATTGTGCCTGCCAGGCTGGGCTGGAACACTTGTCCAGCAGTGGAGCTGTGCTGCAGCAGAGAATGATGGATGATTTCTCCACTGCTGCAGGAGAATTGAATCGGCAGGAATCATTGAGGATGACATTCCAGGCTCCCTTGGGATTCAAACACAACCCCTCCCTGCAAGAGAGCAGCTACTACCTAAAATTATGAATACACACCATGGCATCCACCAGCATCAAGACTCAGAAAGAATTGGGGAGCAGAGCCTGTGCTGCAGCTAAAGGCAATTGAGCCAATGGAGAAAGCACTGGAATGATTTTTCACAATAATCACAGGAAAAGAGAGAAGTATCATTGTAATCTGTAGCTGCAAAGGCTATTGAGACAGAAAGAAAGCAATAAAACAGTGCACTTTACACACCCAAGATGAGATCACCTATCTGCTTTCTACACAAAATATACTACATGTACTAAATGTTCCATCTCTGCACAGGCAGTTCAGGCTGGACCAAGAAAGCAGAATGTTAATGACTTTAAGAAGACAGCATTTCAATTTTGAGCCTCTTAAAATGCTGCCTATGCTGGAGATATTTCCCAAAATATTCCTGAAATAACATGAAGCTGATTAAGGGGGGGAGTCACTTTTGATGACACTCTTATGAATGACAGACCCAAAGAAAAACATGACAAAACCCCTCAAAACTAACAGCATTACCTACAAGAAGCATAGAGTGCAGCCTAAAATTGAATCACAGCAAAATGCAAATCCATGCAAAGGAACTGAATTATTTTGTCCATGCTGCAGAAAGAGGTGACATCAGATTTGATTCAAAGTAAAGAAAGCAGCTAATGAACAGCAACTTCCCTCTCAAAGTCAGCAACTGCACAAGGAATATTGACATACCTATCAAGATTTTTACCATGAGCAGCATAAATGCATGGCTCATGAACTGGGGAAGGATATAAATGAGGAAGACTAAGAAGGAATAGTGGCAAGAAAACCTTGAACAAGACCTCCAAAGCAGTTGCTTTGAAATCAGGCTAAATCAGCCAAAGCAAGTAAAATACCACATCAGAAAGTTAAAGTAGTAGGAAGGACCTCTTGTAGTTTATGTATGAACTGAAGCCAATACTGCAAAATGAAATTCCTGGAAAAGTCCTTGTTTGCCATTGTCTGGATGTCAGAGTTTTCTCTTGCACAATGCTGGACCACAAACTAACATTGTAAGAAATTCAGTCTCTTAGGAGATGTTCTTCGCAAGCCTCATGCTCCTTCCTGTACAACCAAGTAAGTCACATAAAACTCTAAAACTAGAAAGATGCAAATTGAAAGGGAAAATGTAATTGAGAAAGACAAGTTCTTTTGATATATCCTCCTTGAAATTTCATCCAGAAAAGGAAAAAAATAGAGTCTGAGGAAGCAATCTGTATTGATAGTCCAACACCTAAAAATGCCGAGATTTAAATTATCAGAAATAGCAAGAAAAGCAGATTGTGGGATGTGCTGTGTTTTAAAAGGAAGCAAAGAGAGCACAGTGACCTGCACAAGAATAACAAGCTCCCTTGGCTATTGCAGACTTTTGGGATGAGCAAAGCATTGTCTGCAGAGAAAAGACTAAGGATGAAACATAAGGAGAAACAGTGATTCCTACAAAAATGGATCTGAAAAAAATAGATAAAGGGGGTTTTTGCTATAATGCTTTATAAAAATATAGAAAAGGAAGCACAAGTTTTTGACATGGTGTGAAACCACAGGTAGAAGGAAATATGGACATTGGTGCTCAGACCAGAAAGAGTAGTGCAAGAGATGAATCAGAGTTTGTGTTATTGGCAGAAACTGACAATTGATATATTCTCCAGAAGAGATACCACACTCATTGTGAATTACTGTCAAAAGGTAGGTTTTCTTTAGCTATACCATTACCTAACAAATTCTAGGGCAGTGTATCCAAACTCACAAAAGCAGCATTCACTCAGCATGCAATGATGCCTGCAGTTCATCACTGTAAATACAGTGGGGTGAGAGGGTCCAGGAGAAGTCCTTGGGATATGAAGTGCTGTCTGCGTGATTACTGTGTTGGGAGGCTAGGGGCAGGCTGTGAGAAGCTGGGAGCCAGCTATTGGTGGAGACACGCAGAGTTGTACCCTTAATTGTTATTATCTATCCTTTCTGGCCTTAGAAACATTGTTACCAGCAGGGAGGCCATTCCCACCACAAGGGATGTGCTCCCTGAAGGACACAGCAGAATTCAAATGCAGTGTCAAGCTCTTCCTCCTCTGTCCACTGCCTCCTTCAGCTGCCTCTTATTTGAATCAAATGGCAACAACATATATCGCGCTCTGAGCTTTTCTGACTTGTAGATGGGATGTAAAATGGGGAGGTGAATTTTAAGAGACATTCAGCAAGAGATTCTCAGATCCCGTTTCCTCTTATTTGTGTACAGGTGTGTGCAATACTTTTGGCATTTGGTATGGTATTAAGTGTCAGAGACAGACTAGTGGCCGCTGCAGTTTAGGGACATGGTTTAGTGGGACTTGGCAGTGAGAGGTTTACACCTGGACTCCGTGATCTTAAACGTCTTTTCCAACCTAAATGATTCTATGAATTTTAACATTCATTAATTTAGAGAAGAAACTTGCAGTTTCAAATGGAACAATGGAAAATGTGACCCAGCTAGAACCAAAGACTAAAAGACAATAGAAAAACATGGCCAACTTCTCTGTTTCTCTGAAAGCCCAGCATGAGGCCCCTGAATTTCCCACACTTCTATGAAGGGACAAACAAGCACTGAAGCAAGAATAGCTCATCATCCATGACAGGTGCCAGAAGTAATGTTTTTATCTTGCCTTTGAACACCACATGATATTTTGCATTGGTCCCAGCTGTCACTTAATTTTTGGCCCATCAGAACAAAAATGCAACAGTGGCAGTGCAAAAGAAAATGCAACAATTTTGCAGTGGCAGGAAGATGGACAGCAGGACTGTGCAATTGCCTTCTCCAACTAGAGCATGCAGGGAGGAGAAAAGAGTTAATTTTCAAGGTGGACTAACCAACATCACATCCAATGTGCATTTACAAAAGAAGACAAATCAGTCTAGGCTCACTCAAAAGTTCCAGACTCACCAAAAATCCCAGCATCTCATGGGATTTAAGATGTTTTCAAGGGCCTGTAATTTTAACATTTTAGGACATTGAGGAATGTAAATGGTTCCGTGAGATGAAATAATTCTTCTCTGAAACTTGTGCTGCTTTCAGTACTGCTCTGCTGTCTTTGGAGGGCTGAGCCAAAAGGTATCAGCAGGCTGAGCTCCCAGAGAGTGAGGTTGCTTAACTGGGAGGGCTCAGATGTCTCAGGTATTGGTTTTAGGGGATAGATTTGGTGGAAAAGAGGATATGCAGGATGGATGTCACCAAAATGAAAGAGTCTAGGATGTCATTGCGGAATGGATGTCACACAAGGGGAATGAGTCTGGGAATATGCACTTGTCACTCCAGACTATAAACTGTGGAATTTCCTTTGCTGCAACTGTGTCCATCTCTTCTCATCCTTTCAGCTTGGACCCCTGTGAAGAGTCTGACTCCCATAACCCTCCCTTTAGTCAAAGACAGCAAATAAGTTCCCAAAAACTATCTTTACTCCAGTGTGAGCAAACCTGGGTTCCTCAGTCTTTCCTTATCCGTGAAGTGCTTCAGATTCTATATTTTCTTGGTGTACCCCACTGAGTGTATGAATATCATTCATACCCTGGAAAGAAAAGAACAGGAAACAATGCTCCAGATGCAGCCTCATGAGTGTTGAACAGAGGGAAATGATCCCTTTCCTTGACCTGCTCTCTTGTTTCTGCAGTCCAGCATGCCCTTAGCTGCTGCTGAGTGCACTTCTGATTTCAATCAGTAGTCTTTTGGAACCCTAAAGCCTTTCTGCAGAGGTGTTTCCTGGGCAGTCAGGAGCCAGCCTGCACTGGCAAGCACTGCAAAACTTCGCACTTGTCACTGTTGAACTTGGTGAGATGTCTGCCAGCCCTTTTCTCCAGCTTATTTAGGTCCTTCTGAATGGCAGCACTGCCCTCCAGAGCACCCACCACTACTCTAAGTCTGTATCATCTGTGAACTCTGCAAGGTGTTCTCTGCCTCCTTTTTCTCCAGTAGATGAAGATGTTAAATGGTATTAATCCTTTGAGGAATGTTACTCCTGAGTGGTTTCCCATTAGACTTTGGAATGTTGATCTCTACATTTTGAGTTCACCTGTCTAGCCTGTTTTTTACTCAGTTTGTAGTCCCTTTATCTAGTCCATGTCACCTTGTTCTGGCTACAAGAACACTATGGGCCAGTGTTCTAGTAATCCAACACTTCATTTGAGGAAGAAATATGCATGCACCTAGACATCAGTAATCAAAGAATATTCCTGTATCACATTTGGCCACATCTTCTCAGCTGGCAATAGATCAGCTGGACCAAAGTTCTCTGGAAAGTGGCAGGACACAGGGCCAGAACTTACACATGGCAATAAAACTGTCATGGAGTTGTGGCAAGTGGCCAGAACCACAAGCTGTGCTATGCCAGTCACAGATGGGAAATGGAAATTTGTGACATTTTGTACTTAAACCCAAAATCAGAACAGATTTTCATGAGACCATATGACAAAAAGTTATCTTTTCCTGACTTATGTACCCTACCACGTTTCATAGTCTTACTACAATGCTACAAGTATTGCAAGAAAGAAGAAAGTCATGAAAGGGTGGGAGAAGAGCTTTTTAATTTCTTTTTTATCTTAAGGAATGTACCAGGTTGCCAAGTTTTAGGAGTGTGAGCTCCTCTATAAAATCAAAGAAATCAGGAACCAGTTTTCAGCCAAGGTCTGCTGGTTATTTCTATCAGTTGACCACAGGAATCAGTTAGCTGTAGCCCAGAAAAACTGGTATTTGTGCTGATAAATTCAAACAGAGGGGTCTGATAAGGTCAGCCAAAGATCTGGTAGGGAAAAAAAAATAAAAATAAATTATTTGGTCCTCTCTCTACTCTAAAGTTCTTGCTTCAGCTCCTTGAATTTCTACCCCCTTCTGGAATGGTTGAAAAAACAAATCTGCACTGTTAAAACTATTCTTTTCCCAAGCCCCTTTCAGAACACAAGGATGCTATTTCTGTAAGAATTTAAAAGGAAATACATGTCTGAGACGGAAAGCAAGAATGGAAAATTTCAGTACAAATAAACGGTGAATGTTTGGCAGCCAGGACAAAGTTTTGTAATACGCTGTAAGAGAGAGGTTGTCTTGTTGGCTCTACCAGTGGTCAGATTTCTAAGGAAAGAAAAGAATTTGCCTGTTGGAATGTTTTTTCTTTTACAGAAAATGCTCCAAAAGGCTGCTATGGTGGAGAAATAGCAGGTATTTTTTCAGATGGAGTCCAGTATGTTCCCCAAAAAAATGCCTCTCCTCTCTTTCTCTTCCTTTACCTTGTCCCAGCCTTGGCCAAATGTTTTAGCTACAAGACTTTTTTTCCCCTTCTGCTGTACTCAGCCTTCACAGCTCCAGCCTATTTCCTTTTGCCTTTATTTTACAGAGATCAGCCATGAGAGCAGCATGGAAAGCAAAACAAATGGCTTTATCTTGTGTTTTCTTCACTCTGTGAAATGATGGAAAGATTTGCTGCAATCTTATCTGTCCATCAGGAAGGTCAAGTTGAAGTTAATTACCACTATTAGGAATGCAGGACTGCAGATGCCAGGTTTCATGGTCTTTCTCATCTCCCATCAGGAAATGACCCAAGGTTGTACAATTCTCCACAGAGCATCTATTGCTTTTCCCAAGGATACGAATCTGGCTGTCTTAAGAGGGCTTTGCTTTAGTGTGTTTCCACACACAAACACTAAAATGAGGCATTTCCACTACAGAGCAGTACTTCTGTTTGAAAGAAAATCAACCATGAGAAGGTAAAATGGACCTGTGTCTGAGGAGGGCATGATGACCTCATTTTCATGTCATCACACCAGTTGAAAGCCACTGCCATGGCCCCCACACTTCCCACATGCTGGATGGGTGTGTGGGTACCTGCTTTGATCTTCCTGGGTTTGGGGCAGGGCAGCAGCACGGATTTGTTCTCAGGATGGACAAGTTTGCCCATTTGTTTCCCAACTGGAGGCAGGAAATCAGTTATTTCTGTGCTATTCTGATGCCTTTGCCAGTTGCCCAAGCAGCTCAGGGAAGGAAAGACATTTACCTGCAATGCAGAGTGGGGAAAGACCAGATGGGAAGAAAACAGATTATACTGGGACAAGCCTCCAGGACCTGAAACACAGAGAAGGCAGTGATTGTGGGTAGCAGAGTAACCAGGAAGATGACAGGAACTGCTGGATCTGGAGCACTGAGGGAGATGAGACTGAGAGTGAGGAGACACAACCAGAAGTGGCTGAGGTGGGCAGTGCTGTGGACGGTATGAAGAAGGAGACTGGGAAGGGTGGGTGACTGGACAAAGAGCTGGAGGAAGGAGCCTAGGATCAGGAGATGGATGTTTGGGGGAATGATGGTAAGTAGAAAGAGGCTGAGCTGCAAAGATGAAGGCAGATAGATACTTTGTGGCGTAAGTAAAGAAAGTAAGCAGGGAGAAAATATGAGGAGGGGAGGCAGTGACTGGAGAGCAAAGAGGACTGGAATGAGAAAACAGCTCTGAGTACAACAAGGACTGGGGCAAGGAATGAAGGAATCAGACTGGAAAGCTAAGGCTGGGTCACAATGTCACCAGGAGTGGCTGAGGAGCAGTGACCCATCTGTTGGACATGGAAAGTTTCATATTGTCCCTTGCATGGCAGTGAAATCCCAAGTGACCTCCCTACACCAGTTGCTCTTCACGAGCTCCATACATGGCCTCTGCCAGTTTATGTGCTGTCACCTTAGTTTGGGACACTGCTGCTTTCCACTTCCCTTTCTCTTCCCTACCTTTTTTCTGGGCTCTGTCTCATCTGGATGGCACACTGTCGTTTTTCCTTGCACAGGTACATCAGAAACATCTGAGTGTGCTCCCTGCGTGGTGGAACCACGGGCTGCTCCCGAGCCCCCGTACCTGCAGTGATTGCAGTGTGCCCTCTGCTGTCTTGCTATCTGCAGCTAGTCCGGAGTTTCTGAGAATTACAGAAGCTCAGTCTCTGCCCAGAAGCAAAATCAGCTGTGATCCCCGTGCCCTTGTACTGCCTCAGCTGAGGGAGCTACGGCATTTCTTGGCAGATAAGAAGAAGTCAGCGTTGCTTTGGGGGAAATGTCTGATCTTTGCTCTGACCGAACAATGTAACCAAGTTAGTTTTAGTTTTGTTTACCTTACCATTGCAGTATAATGTATGCAAGAAAAGAATGAATGGGGCACGACCCCCAAAGGGGAGAGAGAATCAGCTAGGTGAAGCAGTATACCATTAGTCTCAGCTAAATTTGCCAGATTTTCCTGCTGTTGCTGTATCTGTGCTCAAAAAAAAAAAAAAAGGCCTTTAACCCACCTTATGACTGATCAGAGCAGGAGAACAGGAGCAGAAGGTGGCTGTGTGCAGTTAAATTTACCCACTACTAATGAAGGAAATGCAAGTGGAAGAGTTTGTACAAAAGGATTAATGTTGTTATGCATTTTCAGTCAGCATTTTACATTATTTTTAGGTTTGTAGTGAATTTACACTGTTAGTGGGTATTAATGCACATCATTATTATTACATAATAATTATTATA
This sequence comes from Sterrhoptilus dennistouni, assembly GCA_013397095.1. Classification (NCBI taxonomy): domain Eukaryota; kingdom Metazoa; phylum Chordata; class Aves; order Passeriformes; family Zosteropidae; genus Sterrhoptilus; species Sterrhoptilus dennistouni. The sequence continues at coordinate 696,412 of VWZU01001262.1, forward strand.
TTAATAAAAATATATAATTACCATAATTCCTAATTTGTAGCCATAGCCTAAATTCAAACTAATTCCTGATGTAGCGTGTAATGCCAGAGTGACTTCATCAGTGACTCAGGTTGTCTATGGCCAAGATCTGTCCAGGTCTGGGAGATTTCTCAGAGCAGCCAACAGCTCCATTTCAGACCACTGAGCTCCTACATATGGAGACCTCTACATGTTAAGGAACCCCATGTCTGGGGACATGAGAAGGTGTGGAGTAAGTTTAGGGAGGATAAACATTTACAAGTTCCCAGTACAGTAGTGTGTCACTGTAACAAGTGCCCAGGGAGGTGATGGAGTCTCCATCTGCAGAGATCTTCAAGATTTGGCAAGACAGAGGCACAGGCAACCAAATGAGTGTCTGCTATAGCCCTGCTTCAGGCTGAACCACACAGCCACCAAGATCCCCTCCAGGCCAGCATTTCTGTGATTCTGCAGGACTGCTCAAACCCACATGTGGTCCCAGCCTGGCAGAGAAGCTCAGCTCATATCCCCCTTCTCTTTGACAGTCAGTTCAACTCTGCAAACAGTTGCCAAGGTAAGATATTCTCTCCATTTTTCACCATCTAACCAGGTGCTCAGAGCTTACAGGGAGTTGGTGAGACATGCATCTAGGCTTAGGGTGGCAAAAAGGGAGACACCAGGAATTATGCAACACTTTTGCTGAAGTCTTGGGGCTTGCAAGTGAGAAAAAGTCAAACTCATCAAGCCAGTTGAAACAAGGTCTGGTCCAGAAGGTAGGGGTCATGAGAGGTCTGATTATGGAAGCCAGGCCTGCCTATGTGTTTTGCTTCCCAAAACATCCTGATAAAATACAGAATACAGACATTGGGAATACAATACTGCCACTCAGACCTCCCTTGTCCTAGGCAGTCCCTGCTTGTGAAGCAGCAGAATTCTTTCACATTAGGATGCTGACAGAGGAGTCTGGCAAATCTTTCTGCAGCAATGTAAGCTGTGGTTGTGAGTACCTGTTTGACATCTCTGCTGTAGCTTTATTTCACTTCCTAGAGCTGAGTTGGAGGGAAGGGGACACGTAGCAAACCTGATTTCATTTCTGAATGGTTCTCATCAAGTGCCACCTTAACTTCCTTGCAAACGTGAAATAAGAAATTGGAGATTTTCCTTCTCAAGGCAGATGAGATCATGATGGTTGGAGGAACTTCAGCAGACATCTCCAAGGGCCAGAATGGCAAAGTTATGTGAGGATGCAGAAAAGGGCTTTGTGGGTTCTTCAGATGGATCCTTCCAGCTTGGTGACCTCCTCTGCAGCTGAGCTCAATGGAAAAAGGAATCTGCAGAGCAGAGCCTGATGCCATTCCAATAGCAAGTTTCTGTTTGCAGGAAGGAAGCTGCTTGGCTGTGCAGTAAGTAGGTGGCCCAGCTCCATACATGTGGGACCTCCAGCAAAGGATGATGTTTTGGGGGTGGGGGGTGAGGGAAAGAAGAATCCAAACAGAAAACCTCCCTTGAATTTCCCCTCCCTTCCTCTAACCCTGTTTGGTAGCTCTCTATAGCAGGGGCAATTTGACTCCCAGACAGAGGCAGCTCACAAAATATGAGTAAGTCTCAGGGGGACAACACAAAGGCCCTTTGTACTTTACACCGTGGAGTTAATCATCAGTCACTGTTGTCTACCACCAGTCAGTTCCACACAATGTGATTATACCTCATCAGAGTTAATTTACCAAGCTATTTAAATGCCTGCACAGGACAGTGAGCCTTCTCCCACCACTAGCATCTTTTTCAGCTGATCCCCTGCTGAGGATGCTTCAGTCTGGGTGGTCCCAGCAACACCCTAAAGCATTTTTCAGTCTTGTCAGCAGCCTGGAATAGGGTCCTTTCTTCTGAGCTTTTGGCTTCATTTCCCAGCCCCAGTTACAGGAGTCCTGTGGAAAATGATTTGAAGGACAAGAGGCAGCTCTGATAATGGAAAACGTCTGTGAGGGATTGGAACATTGGCTTGTAATCCTTGGACAAAACTGCCTCATTCAGAAAAAGGGGAGGGGGGAAGGAAAGCATGCAGAACAAAGATCTTATTTCACTTCATGAAATGAGCACGTGATGTTTTCTCTGGAATGCCTCACTGACAGACAGGCCCAAATTTTCCAGGGACCATGGCTTTTATTTAAGCTCAGACAAGGCCATAAATGGCTGTGAGAAGTATGTAAACTCACAGCTTATGTTAATTTGTCATTTCCAGGCTCCACACTAACTCAGAGCCATGGCATTCCCAGGTTTGCATTTCCTGGGGAGTGGGATAATGGAAAAGGCCTCTAAAAGCCCTGTCCCAGAGCATCTGGACAGATGTGTGCATCACGTGTAGATTTGCATGGGCACAGAGTTACAAAGCACGGCTCCATCCAGACCTGCCTGTGTCACCTGGCCATTAAGTTTCTCCCACCAAAATGGGATAGGTACCCACAGGAGCCAAAACTGCCAAGCCACTTCCTTTACCTCACTAAAGGAAGACAGAGGCAAGCTTATAAAAGATACTGGAGATCTGGGTTCAGTGGACAGACTTTATTCAGCATTTTGATCTCTACCAATGCTATGTTAAGCAGCTGTACCTCTTGCTGTGGAAAGTCATGGATATAGACATTTTAAGAGTCAGAAGTTCAGATCCAGTGAACACATTCCTTTTCTAAAGGTAAAATTGTGCTACTGTTAAAGTCAATGAACTTGTGACTGTTAGATGTCCAGATGGGATCTGGGGAGATGTCACACTTCCACCACAAATTTATCCCCTTCCTCAGCCTTTCAGAGCCAGGCAGACCCCTCCAAATCTGTGCCATTCAGCTGGAACCTGTCCCTCTTTCCAAGCCCTCTGATAGTGCTTTCATCCTTCCTTTTTTTAATGGCTTGCTTTGTTCATCTCCTCCACTCTGTTGTTCTGCCAGAAAGGTGTCTCTCACCTCCTTTGCCTTGCCTTCCAGCAGAGTTCAGTGGTCATTGCAGTGCTGCACTGGCCCAGAGGAGTATGTCATTTGAGCTTGCCCATCCAGCTCTCCCAGTTTCCATTCTCCTGGAGCAACTAATTTGGTTTGTAATCACAACTTCTTATCCACTTTACCTCCTATCACTAACATTTCCAATTCAAAAGCTTTCTCTCACACAGGTTGAAAGCAGTGACCTTTTCCTTTGGATTGGCTTTGTTTACAGCTATTTATCCTCTTCTTACACGTAAAAGGTCTGGCATAAATCCTGACCCACTGGGTCAGCTTGGCTGCAATGATTAAAGGGCAACATGTTCAAATATGGATGTCTAAGGTCAGACACTTTGTCCATACTTACCACCTAATGCAACAACTGTATTTTCAGGTGCTCGGCAACTGCATTTGCCAGCCCCTGTAGTGGGACTGAGGGTGCTAAGTGTCTCCTAGGGAATTATATCTCTGGTTAAAGACAGGCATTGCTGCTCTGTATGAAGGAAAACTAAAACTCCTTGGTTTCCACTGTCTAGCCCAGGGCTGGGAGGGGAATATATGATTTCATAGCATTGCTAAGCAATGACAAGGTCTAATCTCTAGGGTGAGCTGTGTTTACTAATACATTGCACATTTTCTTGCTTAGCAGCATAATTTCTCATTTTATAAGAGTTCCTGAATTCATGTTTATGTTTTAGGTCAGCTGTCCAAACTTCCATGGCCAACTCCCAAGCTTTCTCATATACACCATCAGAACAGACATCCTGAGTCTGTGTACAGAACATTGCAGCAGTCTGTACTTTAAAAAGGCTGTGTTGACCTTTCCTTCAGGTCTCACAGACCCCTAGTGACTCACATAGCTGCTGTTCCACACCCAGTCCCCACTGACCCAGGCAGGACTCACATAGCTCAAATGCATTTTGGGCAGCAAATTCCTGAACGCCTTGTAGCAAGTATCCCAGGCTCTGCCACGGGCTGAGACAGAAAGCTGTGTGTTTGTGATCATGTTCTATGCTCACAAGTTGCCCATCCTTAGAGGATGAGAATAGCAAAATTATTCCAAGTGGATGGGAGAACCCAAGAACTCCTGTCCTCTGGATCATAGAAGTGACTGGTGCAGTCTGTGAGGTTTTTGTATATGCATAATGTAAGGGTAAGGAGAAGGAAGCTACAAGACCTGAGTCTGATGTACTCTGATAGTCCTGTAGCACTGCTAAGAGAGAGGATCTGCTGCTGTGGCAACTGTTTGAATGGATTGCTGGAATCTTGGGGCACACTCAATATCTACTATCACACAGCTGTGGACAGATTATGCAGGTTAGGAGACAACCTTAGACAGGGCTGCTCAGTGGAGGGTCACCTCAGCAGTCTCTGAGGTCCCATATCTCATAGATGGATGATGGGTGTTGAGGCACACAAAAGCCTCTACACAAAATCTTCCCACACCTCAGTAGACTCATTAGCTCTGTGACCTTGCCCTTCCCAAGAAGGGCTGGCTGCACACACCCCAGCACCTCCTGTTCATACGAATCCTTAAAATGCCCACTGGCTCTTCCGGCACTTGGCACTCCGACTTGGTAGCCAGGTCTGTAGGTCCCACAGCCAAGCCACAAGTGATGAGCTTTGGCTGTTGAGAAGAGAATGCCTGCTTCTTTACAGCAGCATGGCAGGTGCTAGCACAGCTTCTGGAATTTCTTCTGGATGTTTCATTCAAACGTTAAGCTTGCCCCTGCGTGACAGCAGCAATTGGGAGGTGAGACAAGTGAGCAGCATATGGAACACTTGTGTTTTGTTGCGATATAATTGATAGATTATAACGGCCTGTGCCTGAGCTCAAGACATCCTGGGTTGATTTCCTGCTACATTCATGAGCACAAAGCCCCTACTGTTTCAGCTAATGGAGAAAGTGCTCTTAATTGTGTGAATCAGGATTTGCTGGTGGCAGATAACCACTTGCTCCACAGCAGTAGTCTGTTGGGGTTAGGGTGCCTGGGTTATGGTATGGAATATGGCAGGGCCAAGTACATCTTCATAGCTCAATGATGCAGAAAGACAAAGTAGCTGAAATTTCCCAGCCACAGAAGAGTTCTGGGTTTGACTTCTTGCTCTGACAAAAATGGCCTTAGCAACTCCTCAGTGAATGTGTCTGCAAAATGAGGGAGATAATGGGGAAATAAGTGGAAGGCAGTGATGTTTATTTCCTCACTTTTGACAAATAGTATCATATGTAACAGTTTGTGCTGTGAAGTGCATGTGACATTAGCAGGTCAAGCTGGAGTCAAGCTGGGACTCTGTCTTGCATTGTTTCTTCACGGCAGTGTGTACCTGCATCCTGCTTTCTGATGTAGCATTACACATGAGGAAATCCATATTATGAATCAGACGGACCCATTCAGCTGCCTATACAATGGACAACTCACCTTACCTTGATATTAGTCCTGAGACTTAATTTGGTAGGCTTCTGTAATTGCCTGTTGCATTATCAAACTGTCTCTGAGGGGCTTTTAGGGTCAGAGTCAAATCTAACAAACCGAGGCAGTAGCACATAGGCTAGGAGCTCACAGAGTAACTGTGGGTACAGATAGGTTGCTAGTGACTGCCTCATTTGGATGAAATAAGGATTTTGCTCATCTAAGTGATAAGCCACATCTCCTCTGCAGCAGGCGAGATGTGCCAGACAGTCTCCGTGAGCCAATCTCTGTGACCAGTCATCATCTACACAACAGTGGAAGCACACGTCTGGCAGCTGGGATAGCTCTTACTCCCCATCAGGCTGGGGGGCAGCCTTGTAGATGATATTGGACTGCCTGTGAACAGAGTTTCCTTCATGTCAGCTGTTGCTCTGGATGCATGAGGCATCCAGAACAAACCTTGCACCCTCAGCGTCTTTACAAAGGACATATACAGGAGCAAAGTCAAAAACAAGAGTATTTAATTTGTCTGTGCTGCATCCTGGCCTGGGATCAGTGGAGTGAACTGGCACAAGGAACATGCTGAGACAAGCATGCCACACTTCTGAGGATAGATTGACTGACGCTGTTGTACACCACAACGACACAAAGACTCCAGCTTCAGAAGGTTGAAAATGACTCCTTTATTCCTGGATGTGTCTCCCTTATATACTATTCTACACAGACCAATTCGATTGGTGAAATGAAGACCAACCTCTTCGATCACATTGGTCAGGCCAGAGGGACATCAAGAAGAAGTCCCTCCTAGGAAAAGAATGTAAACCAAGTTTACAGTTACCAAAACATGTCTCTTGTTTTGAGAAAATGCCCTGGGAAAAGAATTTCAGAAAACCAAAACACCTCAGGCATGGAACCAGGGCTACAATTGTACTGTTTCCACACTGAGGCTTTGAGACTGATTTTTCTTTCTTACACCATGACTTGGATCTGAGTGTAGTTCAAGCCTGTGAGGTACTGTCAATATCAAGTTAGCCTTGGCCAGGCTGTGGCAAATGCACAGTGGATATGGTTACACTGACTGGACATGGGTGCAGCTCTGTGCCCACTCCTGATGGGCATGGCTTACCAGGATTATTGCACCTGGGTGCTGGGGCTGGATAAATTCTGTGAGGAAATGCTGCCTTTAGGAGCTTGTCTGAAATTAGAAAAGCTCACCTTGAATAAGGGATACCAAGGATAAAGTTTAAGGGCCAAGTTGTCAAAGTATTTAGGTGTTTTACTGTTCTAGCTAATGGCATATCCAAAAGCCTACCAAATGCATTAACCATTCGAGAATACATTTTATACAAACCACATAGCCTGCTAGTGACAGACTTGTGTGTCCTTTGATCAACAATGTCCCCAGCACTACCTGCAAAATAAAGACATCTAATAGGGAAGAAAAAGAGGGGAAATTATAGCACTGTATTACATCAGGTCAGAGCTTTACAGAATTATGATTAGTACAAATACTGCAGCTGCAGCAGGAGCAAGAAATGAGGAAACCACAATGAGAAAGAAAATTACAAGAGCAAGGGAATGAAGCAGGAAAAAAAAAAAAAAAGAGCCAGAAGAATAGAAAAAAAAAATCTGTATTTAACAAAGTGCAGTCTGCAAAGTAACCAAACTCCAGAAAAGCAGTTACAGACTTGAGTCAGCACTGCCGGGTCAGGGGGACACTTGGAGAAGGCTGCTGCAAGCCTGAGTTCTCAAAGAAGGTGGTGAGGTGTTCGTGTGATCCAGGTGTTACAGCTCTGGGGACCCTCACGCTGGCCTTGTAATCATCCTAGAGTTCATTTGGGTCTGGTGCTCACATCTTTGACGGTATAACCCTGCTCCAGGCTTTCCCCTCATGTCTAGCAATCTTGGCCTATGTCTGCTGTGAAAACCCAAGCATGCCTTGGCCCTTCCTCAGGTGCTGGCAGTCTGGTCCATGAGGAGTCACTGCTCACATAGCTCAAGGCAACACAGATGTCTCCGGTGCCACACGAGCTGAGCCTTTTCAGCTACAACCTTAACAGATTTGCTACTCAAAATAATACCCTGCTTCTTAATTCCACCAAATAATGTTGCTACAAATTTCCTACTCTTCAGTAGGACAGACTGTTGTCCCATCACGCAGGGAACTATTGTTCCATCATGAAGGCCACTTGCCAAACAACTTGGTTTCTTGAATTGTAACCCAAAACACAGTGCAGGCAGGGCAAACACTGACTTCATCACAGCAGTGTGTGCACAACCCCATCCCTTAGGGCAGATATTTCATATGGCAGGGGAAATGGGGAGACATGAAGGATGTGGGTGGTGGATAGGAGTGAGGTAATGTGGAGAGAGTGATATCATGGTACAGCCACAAGAGTTGAGTGAGGGCTTAAGAAGTAATTTTTGGCGTGTTTAGCCTCATTTTCCTGGGAAATGAGGTTTACAGTATCATTTTGGGTGTATATGTGTGCACATGCTGTAATAAGGGAGAGGCTGAGCCTTCAGAATAACCCTCATGAGGCGCCAGAGATCCAGGGGAGTGATCTTGACAGTGCCCCAAGAATGGAGAAAGCCTCTGTTGAAGCTTGCATTTTATTAAACACAGGAGAATGTATCCACCCATGAGATGTACACTTGCATGTGTCCAGGCTTCTCTTGATCTGCTTCTCAGGCAACAATTTGTTTATGAATTTCAGTTGTGCAGCCACTTGGGGATAAGTACGTATCTCAAAATTTGCAATCCCATATGTATAACAAAATGTTTGTTTTTAGAAATACCAGCGACTGGAAAGAAAGCATCAGCAGAAATGAAATACTGGTATATGTAATAGAACAGCATCTTCTCTGTAGAGCAATGATTCCCAATTTCTTCAGCCCACCAGAGCATTGCAGCCTTCAAAATTTCAGGCAAACATCGTTCGCCCTTATAATGAAGCTTTTAGCTGAAAGCATTTTTATGATACTTTGGTTGTGTAGCCAGCAATGATGAATTACCTTATCCATTATGGCCACAGCTTGAAAACATAACCATAAATGCATTTGCTTTCCTCTTATTCTACTGCTTCTGATTCAAGCTATGTGTTTTGGGCCCATCATGAAAGAGCAAAGATTCCCATCAGATTTATTTGTCATGCACTCAGGTTGTACAAACTGTTCCTTTGCAGTTTACAGTTTTAAATGGTGAAAGTTTGAAATAAAAGTGAAAAGTTTGTCAGATATCCTGTATTTGGTTATAAAATGTGTGTCTTTGTACACAGCAATAAGGCTCTGGTGTCTGCACTGAGATTGTTTTGTCTTGTGGTCACCCTTTCCAATGCTTGTATGAGAGATGCTTTTTGGTTTTTACTTCTACCCATTTGCACATGACAGAAACTAAGTTGAAGAAATAAATTTTCATGTACCTGAATGTCAACACAGAATGGGAGATTTAATCCTTTATTTTCTGTTTCATGTTTAGTCCTTTGAGTACACCGAAGAAAAACCCATACTCATGGTGACCTACATAATCCAGCGCAGTGCCTAATCACACCTACATGAGCAGGCTGCCCGTGGTATCAGGGAGGGAATGCAGGCACTGGGAGACCCCTGCTAGTGCTCTGTTCTGAAGCCTGATATGAGTCACTTTTACTCTCTGGAAACAGAGAGCCTCCTCATGTAACAAAGCTTCCACAGAGCTGCGTATCAAGGGCACAGAAAGTGATGAATCTTTTAAAATGTATTTATAATTTGTCATTTGTTTTTTTCTTATTGTGGCACTCACCTCGGGGTGACTCAGGGTGAGCTTCTGCAAACTAGAGGCCAGCTGATTTCAGCCATAACTATGCCTGTGCTGTATCATGAGGCAGGGCAATCAATTACTCCAAAACAAAGAGGTACATCACGAAAGGTGAGTTTAAAGAAACCAAAACCAAGCAATGAAAACCACATTGCTCAGCATCGGCAGTGAAATAATTAGACATCTCTTCAGGATGGATTTATCTACTAATGCCATTCACAGGCAGAAGTAGAACTTGCTGCGAAGGATGCTTTATAAATGCAAAATTAGTAACAGTAGTCCTAAAACCAAAACTGAGTAAGGAAGCAGAGCCTGAGGAAGCACAGAAGAACGGCACAGCTGCCATGAACAGGTCAGATGAGGGCTGATCTAAAGTAACTCTTCCCAGAGTTTTCTCCTTCCAGCAGGATGCTGGAATACTCTTTGGTCTTTGTGAATGAGGGTACACATGCCAGCATCTCCCTTGGTGCCTGCCTGCGTTGAGGCACTGAATAAAGCAGGAAAAGAAGACATTTATGGGCATGCTTGGTCAGAGTGAGATGGTATTTTAAAGCCAGGGCTGTCATTTTTGGTTACAACAAACCTCAATCTCAAGAAAATGCCTTTGACAACTGGTGTCATAGTGCTGCTTGCTGTGACACAGATTTCTGTATGTGCCCAAGGCAATGGGTCTCTTTGCATTGTCAGATCCTTCCTTCTAGCTACTGGAGGCTACTGAAATTCAGAGATGAAGAGATAAAACAAGACGATCACAAGTATTTATACACAAATGAGCACCACCAGGCATTTCAGGTGGGGTTTTTAGCCCCTGTGCTTGGCATGAAGTCCTGGCTGTCTGTTTTGCTCAGAGAACATTTGGATCCTAACATATATGGATCTAAACCCTTATTTTTAAACCTGCCCACATCCCGACATGCGTGACACCTGTAGCTGTGGCCAGGACTTCGGTGCCCTCAGGGTTGGAGCGTGGGGGGACAGTGGGTTGACTCGGTGAGTGAGTGGAGAAGCCACGTCGTGCCTCAGTTTCCCCATTTTTGTGACAATGTGGGGGGAGGCTGCGACCCCTCGGCGGGATGCTCTTGACCCGGCTGGCGGGATCCGCGCCCCGGCCCGGCCGTCTCCGCTCCTCCTGCACCCCGGCCGGGGCAGGGCTGGGGGAGCCTCCCCGGACCCGCGCTCTGCCCGGCGGGGCTGTGA
>VWZU01001262.1:707632-761515 GCA_013397095.1 Sterrhoptilus dennistouni
GGGGGAAATGTGGAAGTGATTTGAGGAAAATGAACTCAAGCTGGGCTGGGAAGGGAGGCCGAGCCTGCCTTCGGAGGAAAGCGGTCCCGCTCGGGGGGCAGCTCGTCCTCGCTCCCTGCATTTTTTCTCCTTACATATTTCTCCCAGATGGCGGGACCCACCCTAGAGCATCGCAGTTTGGCTCCATGAAAAAAAAAAAAAAAAAAAAGCATAAACACGTCTGGTTCCCCTTTTCCGCCTCCCACCCGTGGACTGTGCTGCCCGGGTTATGGCAAAGAGCAGGCTTTAGGATGGAGCCCATCGCTGTTGCTCTCTCTCCCTGAGCAAAGCTCCTTGAGAACTCCCTGCAAAGGCCAGGTGAGGAGCAGAAGCGAGGCAGGGTGGTTTTTAGCCAACACTGTTGAGCTCTGGTCGCTGCTGTCGTGAAAACCAAGGAGAGTGGGGCTGAGCTGTAGTATGGACCAGCATTTCACATCTGCCTGTACATGATAATATTGTAGTACACGTTCTTCCCAAAGCGTGACATACTTATGCAGTGAGCATTTCCCTGCATCCTCTCCAGCACTGTCCTGAAAAAGCCAAATCATGTTTATTCATTTTCTTAGGAACCCTAAATATAAACCCTAACCGGTTCTGCTCAATATACACCAACACCTCTGTAGAAAGGAGGTGCAAGAAAAATTATAATGACAGCTAAATAATGATGACACTGGTCTGAGTAAAGCCTTCTGGGATCAGTAACCCAGAGAAACAGCCAAAATGTGTTTGGTCCTGCATTTGTGATTTCATTGGTGTCACTAACATTGTTGAAATGCTAAATCCTGATTTTTGCCTAATGTTCTCTAATTTTTAGTACCTGGATAGCTTCCCAGATGTAAGTACTGGCATGTCTCTGTGTCTCACCTGCAAACTGAAAGTAAGAAAAAATGTACCCTCACGTTCAAGACTTGGTTTTAAAGGCCAGTTCGTGCTTGAGTGAATAAATGAATTAATATGACTGGCTTCAGAGATAATGGTCCAAGTAGCAGTTTTGGTTTGATTCCAGTCTAAGTTCAGCAAAACTTGAGAGCAATGACTGAGGTCTGGGTCTGGTTTCAGGGAAAATGGACACTTCAGGCAACTTTTGTTTTGGGGTTCAGTTTGATTCCTCTTTGCTAGTAGCTGCTTAGCAGTGAATATCAGCACAGTCACGGGTAGCATCCCAACCTCTGGGGTATTTAGACCTTCTAATTTTCTAGGGAGTGCCTGAAGGTGAGCTGCTTGTAATTCAGAGACAGCTTTGATGGTTGCCCACTTCTAAATGTTTCTTGTTACTACTCTACTGCATCACTGGCATTCAGTAAGATTAGTGTGGCATTTTCCTGTGTGGTTTTCCCTTTCCAGATTTTGGAAGCGATAACCCTCTCTATGCCTTCTGTTTCTGCTGCAGCTTGCACTTTGTCCCTTTCAGTACATTCGGAATATTAACACTGAGCCTTAAGCTTCTAATCCTTTTGTTAGCAAAACTGTATCTGAGTTGTACCGGGGTTCTTGTACAACATTCATTTCTACAACATTGTTAGGTGCATAATTAGAGTCTTTAAAGAAAGAAAGAAATTGCTTCAGTAAATGTTCCTGGCATAACCTCATGCAGACTGGAAAATCTGAGGCGTGCCAGAACTTGGGAGCTTTTCTTGGCCTGGTTCAGTAATAGTCACAAGAGCAATAGACGGTGAACTGTACTCCTCGGATGGAGGCCAGCCACCAGCTTCAGACAGCCCCTTTTATCTCTCTCTTCCTGGGTCAGACTCAATGAGGTGGCTGTTCACTCCTATTAACAGGGATGCTACAGACTGAAGGTACTCATATTCTCAGCTGGGGCTCCCAAAGCATATGGAGTGATTTTTGAGAAGCATCCATCACAATAGAGGAAAAGGGAGAGGCTTGAAATGGCTGTTGAATTTATTAAAAGTCAATCAGTTGTTCACATCCTGCTGGAGTAAGTTACCTAGTTAACACTGGAGAGGAGTCTAGTTGCTATTTCACTCTGCCCATTGAGGTCTGAAGGGTGGTGTGTGGGACCACTTCCATACCGGCATCATTATGTGTCCCACCAGGATACTTGTTTCACAATAAGAATGAGAGGTTTTCTCATTTTCATTTTCACTTAAACCTCATTCAGATTTTTTGGGAGAGTTATTTTCACCATGAGTTTTAGGTGTTAGCAAAGAGATTTATGCCAGCATGAATATATTGATGTGAGCTGTGGATACAAGTCCTTTCTTGAATGCAGCATTGCTGAGAGGAGAGGTCACTGACCTGGCCTGCCTTCTGCTCCTTGCAAGTTTTCTGGCCATTCAGAATAATCTTTATTCTGTAACTGTTTTTTTTTTGGGTTAACTATCCTTAACCCATTTCTGGCCAAATGAGCCAGCCTTTGGAAAGAGTTATGTGTGAATGGTTTAATCTGACTTGCCTCATTTTGGCTAAAAAGGGTAAGTGGAGGAAGGCCAGTGACTCCCTTCTTATGAGGAGATGTCCAGACAGATCTGAGGTGCTGTAACCCCTGAGCAACACAGTGGTGACAAATATCTGGAGGCAGAGCTATAACCTTTTCTAAAAGCATGGTGTTTTCAGTGTCTACATCTGTTGTAACATTGGGATGATTTTTTTTTTCACTTGACCTCTGTTTCCCTCAGTGTAATTTTGCTATATGAAAAGCTGAAAAGGGATGTTAAGGGTGGGAGAAAAGGCAGGTTTCTGTTTGCTTAACTCACCTAAGTGCTTCCTCTTGATCTGACTTGGCAGCTTTTTCATGTATGGAGAGCAACTCTTCACCCTTTCCAAGATTTGTGCCCTTTGGCAGCAGAGTACTTGTGTGCACCAGGGGAATTGGAGCTGGGAATTCAGACAGTCTTCACAGGACTTGGTGTACTTCCTCCCACTGGGCTGTTCACACAGTGTGGCCACCATCAGCAGCTTGCCTTGGTCAAACTTTTCTCACGTTTTTGCAATGGACAAAACCTAAAAACTGATGTCTTAATAAATGAAACAGATTAAATTTAAATTGAGATCCTTATGTGATTGCATAGCCATATTTGGCCCTGAAGCCATCATTTTAAGAAATCTGCCTTTTGAAATCAAATGATAGAGATTTTATGAATAGTTCAGTCCTGCTTTCACTGATAATTTAGCCAGGACAGTGGACAGAAAAGGCAGTATGGTGCCAATCGTGTGGGTAACTCAGGCTGTTTTTAATATGCACTGGCTTTGTGCAATAAAACCCAGCAGTAACGCATTCATAAAATAATTTAATAAAAATGATTTCCCAGGTCTAGTCTAGCAAGCACATTTTCAGTGGAAGGAAAGATTGCATCCATTTTTTCTCCTTGAGCTGGTTTTGGAGCAATAGGTGTCTTCCTTCTTGAAATCCTTCCCTTGAGTGCCAGAGCAGCTGTTGCTGGAGTTGCATCTCAAGACAATAAGCACCTTTTAAATGGGGAGGCAGGGAAGAAGTGGTTCTTCTCTGGGAGCTCAGCACAGGCTCATCTGTGCAAAGCCTATTTTTTAAGGTGCGTGCTGTGCCACCAGGCAGCTGCTGTGCTGCAGACATCCCAGGAACTGGAGTCTGGGAGATGGACCAAGGGGTTCTGTCCAAGGCACCTCATTGTGCTGAAGTCACTGGCCAAATGCCCTGTGTAGGAATGTTTAAACAACCTCCCCTGCTGTTCTGAAGGGGCTGTAACCTCTGAGCAGCAGCGTGTGTGGCATAAGCTCTGCAGCAGACACGATGTCGTGTAGCACTCACGTGTGCGTGGCACCCAAATGTTGCCTCTCGGATGGAGCTGCTGTCAGAGCCGAGCTGCTTTGTGCAAACCTCACCAGTGGCTGAGTGAATGACTTTATCTGCCAGAGTGCAAATTCCTTGCCGGTAATTAACAGGAGGCTGCTGCTGGGGGCTGCCGAGGAGGCAGCTCTGCTCCCAGTACAGGAGGAAGGGACTGCCTGAGTCTCCTGTTGCATTTTCCAACTGCTGTTATTGGTACAGCTGCTTACCCATCGGGAGGCTTCGGGGCACCTTTGATCTTTCTTGTGTGGTGTTACATGAGCTGGGGAGTGTTTCTCTTTGTACAGAAGAGAGTTTGTCACAAATCTCGGCCAGATGTCTCTTCCCAGACTGATGAGACTCCCATTAACCAGGCTGTGTTTCTGCCACGTATCCTGTGAGCTGGATGAGATTGGTTCCCAGTAATGCCTTGTTTACCTGGGTTGCATCTATCTTTGCAGGGAGGTTGGCTTCTGCTCTACTGCGATAGCTGTGCTTAAATGTGAATAACCAGCATTTCCTTGGAGAGATTTATCTCTCACAGCATTGTCTCTGAGTTTAGCAAGCAAAAAGAGCAGCTTGCTCTTGTGCTGTGAAGCGTAATTCCTTCTACAGCTCCATCTGGGTGGTAGACAAGGGGTTATGTATGTCTGGACTTTTACCAGGGGTTGTAGGTTTTGTCACCACTGCATACAGTTAAGTGTGAGCTGGTTAGAGCAGGGGTGTATTTGCTCTCAGCTGTGGCATTCTGATTGCAGCTCCAAGCAGTAAATAAACAAATGGCAGATAAACAAGTCCGGAGGCTTCAATGCTCAGTTAAAGCACAGATAACTGTAGCACAAGCAGCGAGTGTGTGGCATTTTCTTGCTACTTTCTCAAGTGTGCTTCAGTGCTCATCTGGGCTGAAGACACCAGGCAGCAGTAATGAGTGACTGCCTCTTCTCTGCTTTGCAAACTAGCTACCCAGAAGTGAAGTTCATATAAGCTGCTGTGAAATTTTACTGCTGTGCTGTAGTTTTGTCACTTATTACAGTGTACCTCTTAGTTTTGGCATGGGCCCTGTGGTTGCTTGGGGCAGTGGTTTAGATGAAGGCTGCTTATAAGAGTTGAAGACAAGCAAATCATGCTCCAGTCAGCAAATGTGGAATTTCTTGCAGATGTCTGCACCTTGTTTGGAGTGCATCAGGAGGCCTGTAAGGTAGAAACAAATTGGAGACTCCTCTTGGACAAATACATTGGAAAGAGCAAAGGATTTGGGGTGGATGACTGGGGAGGAGTTTAGTATCTTGTTAACTTCAGCTGGAAGTGAATCCCATATTTCTACTATTTGACAGCTAAACAGTGTTTTCCTTGGCTGTACCCTCTCAACTGCTGTCCCAGAGATGGACCTCTAACCACCCTCTGAAAATACTTTAATGCTGTGTAATGGACCCCACAGAACCCAGCTTTTCTTGTTCTTTCTCATTAGTCCTTCCCTTTTGCACTGCAAAGGGCATCAAACCAGCTTGAAGAAACAATGGAGAGAAACAGATAAAAACACCAAGACAGAGGTGCTGCATTTCATTTGCAGGAGGAGAGGATTTGCACACCTTTTGCTGGGCTGTTTGGACAGCTATTTGTTATTCACTGCTGGTTGTCCCTAGCCAGTATATGCTCCTTTTGATCCCATCCCTGCTTCTTGCTTAGAGTCCTGAGACAGGATCAAGAGACCTTGGGAATATGAATGCTGGTGGACCTTCCAGTGCTTAATCAGCTTTTTTCCCAACAATGAAAGTTTTCAAGGAAACAGAAATGAATTCTTTAGTTTTGTATCTGTGAGGAGACCTAAATAGGTTGTGAAAAAGACTTACTGTGGGGGTACCCATGGCAGTGGTATGGCTCAAACCTGAAAGGGTCTTAAGTCTTCCAAGTCACAGGAGGGGAGCAGAGGATGGCAACGTCTTCGATAAGAGGGAAACGGGAGTGGGGTGACAGGAGTGGGCTGGCAAAGGTACCTGCCTCTGATGGAGAGATGTACTCGTGAAGCTTGTCCTAATGAAGGAGCCCAGGGCCAGGGTGTACTTCCTGCCATCAGAAATGCTATCCCTGTCTGCCTTTTCCTTGTCACCCTGCTGCCAAGAGATATTTTGGGGCTTGAGTGTCAAAGAGGCAGAGCAAGGAATTTCCGTCCATCCATCAGGATGGGCTTTGGCAGGCACTGGCCAGCTGATAAGTTGTGTTGTCCAGGAATGGTTTTGACAGCAAAGCCTGTTGCTGTTTTCCCAACAACGAATCTATCTGGAGGACTGTTCCTGGGAAGGTGCCCCTCATGCTAGAGCAGCTCCTGCCGCTTAAGCACTGGTAATTTTAGCCCGAAGCCAAGAGCTTTCCTTCTGCATGATGTAACTCCTTGCATATGTACTTCTTGCTGCTCTGGGATTTTCTTTCCCCTCCCGGTTTTGGCTGCTTTTTCATGTTTATGTTCAAGGAAGCATAAGTATGAGGGATTGGAATTGTTGTCTCGTTTCCTATATGGAGGAGGAAGCGATTTCATTGGGGAATTTTTGCAATGTCTGAATCATTTAGTTGTCTGGGTGAGTAAAATTCCTCGGGGATAACTGTAAAGGTTGTGACCGAGCTCTGGTCTGCAGTTCGTGCATTCAAACCCAGGGCTCTGGAAGATTAGGGTGGCAAGGGACCAAACATTCATGTTGGAGGCATCGCCTTCAGCTTGGCAGAGAGGCTGCGGTGTTCCTGTCTGAGGACAGCCTGCTTGCTCCACATGATGCAAGCTCTGGGGCATTCCAGTCCTAAGACAATGAATGCCACATGAGTAGTGTCAGCCTAATCTTCAGGCAGTGTTCTCCCTCTCCAATTACCCTGTGGATGGATGATGGAGAAGTCGGGTTGTAGCAGAGCCTCAGTTTCTCATAAAGCTTTTCCTATCATCCCCAGGACTGAGGCTTGGACCTATTTGTAGAGGGTGATGTGTAAGGGTAAGGAGGAGCAGGTTAAGAAGGGGATACTTTTTTATTCTTTACTTGTTCAGAAAAACAGACTGTTTTTTCCACAAGGTATCACTGCATGCCCTGGGATTAGTAGCTGCTTGTACAAACCATAGCCATTAGTGTCTTGTCAAATCCAGTTTTACACGTCCCTGATAAGTGATGCCCCCTTCCTGTTCTATGAAAAATGATACCATGCTCTGGAATATCTCAGAGTTAGTAAGTTTATCTTCACCGTCGTCTTCTGTGAGCAAGTAGACCATTAATCTTTTTATTCTGTTCCAACAGTCCTAATTACACCCCTGTGTTCAGTGATAATCAGTGCCTCCCCTGTGCCATTATCTCCACCTTGTACACGTAGCCAGTTTATGGGACCCCTCAGCTCGGTGCTTAGCACACCTCTTTTAATCGCCTTGTAGCTCCCTTCCTCCTGTCAATGCAGAAAGGAAACAGAGATGTATGTGATCTTAGTCTCTGGTGTTACCTCTGAGCCTTCTCAAACAACTTTTAAACCAAAAAGCCAGTTTCAGCTATGTTTAGTGAGGTGTATTAATTTCCTACAGCATACAATGTTGCTTTGAGTTTTGTAAAAGTAGGTGCAGTGGTACAGTACTTACTGCCTTACCAGAGGGAAAAGCTTGAGTGTGAGATCAGCTTCTACTGCAGGCCAAAGAAGCAATTTATGAGCATTCCCCAGTGATTGTATTTCATACCTTCATAGCCACTAAATGCTATCAGCCTCAAGACAGGAATCTGTGGGAAGCAGTTTGTGGAACAACTTATTGTTGCTCAACTTTGAACTCAGTGCTTTGTCTTCTCCTCTTCTGTGCTCAGAGCTGTGTGCAGTCCCCCAGGAGGGTGTAATGGAGAAAACTGAGCCAAAGCATAGCTAATCAGGGGGCACAAAACGTGGTGTGTTACACCTTGTGTGCACCCACACCCATGCACACAGAGACACTGTGCTCAGTCCTGTTACTTGCCAGTAACTTCTGTAACCCAGACCTGGGATGGGAGAATGGATGATGTAGCAAAATTTGCAGTCAATGTGGATTATTTGTGGATTTCCTCTCTTGCTGGATCAATGTTAAATCTCACTGTGGTATGTGAAAAACTTGAACTCACACAGTGCCAGCACCGTGCCTGGGCCACTCCTGGCTTTGTGCATGTGAAAACCAAAAGAGATGGGAGAATAGCTGGATGTTAATACCTCCTTGCAAATAACTGCCAAGCTCTTCTGCAGTGCAGCAGCACACATCCAGATGCTGGGGGCGAGTTAAGCCATCCTGCCTGCAGATGCAAGGTCAACAGTAAACCAGCATTAAACAGAGACAACTATTTGAGGTTTGGGTGTTTTGGTGTTGTTTCAGGTTAATATTTATTTGCTGTGGGGTTTTGGCAGGGTGAAAAGACTATAGCAGACTCTGAGCATCTGTGGTTCAAACACTTTCAAAGCCTGTGGGCATCAAGAAAATGCAAACAGACTCTTTACAGACCAATTTGTTCTTACTCTTAGCATGATGCCATGATTTGTATGTAGGCTTTGGGCAAGGCACCTTATTCCTCTAAGCTGCAGTGCTCACATCTGTAAAACAAGGATAATGATGATGCTGTGCCTCATAGCAGGATTTATAAAGCTGAATGCATTCTTGTTAAGAAAAATTTAAAAGCTCTCATGTAGAAGGTGCAGCAGGCATTGCAGAGGATCATTTTCCTTGCCAGCAACAATAACAATAGTAAGAAAAATGGAGACAAAATGTAGACCAGAGTTACTGGGTGATACAGCACTTTGTTGCCAGCCAGTAAAGATGTACAAAAAGAGCTTAATGTGGGCCATCTTCAAGGTGTGAGCCAATGGCTTACAGATGGAAAAGAGGTGGTTGAATGTTTTGATGAAGCCAGAGAGCAGATCATAAAGTGGGAGAGCTGGGCTATCTCAGAGGTGATTACACTTCTGGGGTGCACTTGCTCTCACAGGAAAGCAGTAAGCACCTCTCCATCCCCTAGTATCTCATAGGAAAAAAAATAGAGTTGTGCTGTAAGGGGAGCACTTGACATTATGGCAATGTAGCTCTCCCAGTGTTCTGGTTAAGTAGAGAACCTTACAGGGCATAGTCCCTTGCTTCCCTGACAGGTCTGCCAGAGGTTGACAAGGGAGAGAAGATGGGTTAGTGATTTCCATTGGTTGTCATGGAAACTAATGGAAATTACTCTTCTTTTTTTTTTTTCTTTTGTCTGTCTGTCGTATATGAAGATTTTGTTAAAACAACTAGGAAGCATTCTTTTTCTCTTCGTTTTGTTTTTAACACTTTAATTGCTGACTTCTGCTCTTCAAAAGCATTTTGTTGGCAGAATTTTCCTAGGGAAGTTTGTGTACAGTTTTTGAATGCTATAAAGTTTGTATTGGGGATGAGCATCTGAAGTAGGGCAGGTGCTGTGCAGTTCTGTGTGCTGAGCTGCTTTCCACCCTGACAGCTTCTGCAAAGTACCCATGTGCCCATTTTCTCACCAAAAAGTTTAAAGGTAAGATAGCCTGAATGTTCTGTTTCCCATGTAAATGGTAAGCAGATGATTAGCTACTGTGAAAAAGCACAAGCTGGATGAAAGGGGAATGATAATGCCAATTTATCAGCCAGTGAGTTGTCAGGCTTGCTGACATAGTGATGGTAAAGAGCTTAGAGAATTTCAGATTAGAGGTGTGGGTGTAACACAACGTATTATTATTACTCTTTCATGTAAACATCAGCATGTCTTGTTGCTAAAAATATGGCTGTCTATGAACTCCACTGACACTAAAAGGGGCAATTCCCCCATAGATTAGTAGATGGTGAGGCCAGAAGGAGCTATTGTGCTTTAGTTCTGCCCTCTTGCATAATACAGCCCATATGTCTAGGTTTTTTTATTTATTCCATTTGCTCTGGACTCTACAATGTGTCTTAAAAACATCTAGTCTTGATTAAGTAATTACTACAAATGGAAAATACCACTGTGTTTGGTATGTTGCTGCAGTGGTTAATTACCCACATGCTGTTACACCTCATTTCTGGCTTGCATTTGTCTAGTCTTGATCTGCAGATGCTGAGTCTTTTGTTTAATCCACTAAACAGAAGAAGCCTTTAGTCCAGTGTGTCTCTTCCTCACTGCTGTAACTGTGGTCTGCACAAGGACTGCTCCCAGTCTTGTCCTTGGCAAACTGAACAGTCTGAGCTGCTCAAGCCATCCCCTGGCAAGGTGAGTTTCCTAATCTCTTGCTCAGTACTGGGTCTCCAAGCAGTGCATCCCTTTTGCCAGTGTTACTGCTCCCTCACTCTGTGATGACAGGGCACCTCCATGTGCTCATTACTGGGAATCCATAAATGCTGGGCAATATAGATTGTGAAAAGAAGAAAGGCAAAACCACTAAGAGCTCTAATTTACTACTAGGAAGTTTATATACATTAACACACACACACCATCAGGAAGCACAGTTGGTGAAGTTTTCACAATGGGAGTCCTCCCCTAGTACACAAATGTGCTGTTGTTACCAGCTACAGCCTTGGTTTTGAGTTTCCTAAAATACATGTTTAAGTTAAAGGTCAATATTTGGAGGCTTTCTGACCCTCTTGACTTCACAGGTGAGATTGCACTGATCTGGGGGCCAGGGGGTGTGCTCAGCACAACTTGTGTCCTGTAGGAGGCAAGTGGCCGAACTGCAGCACTTCAGCCAGCTGGACCTTGCCCTCAGGCAGCCTCAGCTGAAGCTTGCTGGGGCTCCTGTGCTCCCCAGCCAGTACCCTGAGCACGGTGTCCCTTTGTCTTTAATAATCCTTACACAGGGATGTTGGATTTTTTTCCTCCTCTGAGAGAAAGTAGAAGGCTGGCTGTGTTTCTTGGCCTCAGGTCCCTTCCGGTTCACATCTTGGAAAGACTAAATGGGCGAGGCTGAAGGTTTATGCTTTCATAGCTTTAAGGCATCTTCCTGCACAACTGCCTTTACTGGGCAGCAGAGGCATTCAGATAAAGAAAGCTCATGCACTTTTTCTGTGGGCAAGCTAGTTGGAAGTCTTATTTTGTCAGTGATGAGAGGTGAAAGGAGGTAGCTCCCTCTCCTGAGGTGGTGCTTTCACCCTATGCTCTGCTTCAAGCTTGAAATTCATTTTTAATAAAAGTCTGGCAAGAGGCAACAAAGCCCTGTTTCTCAGGGCTGTGATTTTTAGACTTGTAGCCAAACTTCCTTCAGACATGCATCTAAAGGAGTGGTTAGAGAGCATGTGAGTTGCTCTGCCTGTGAGCTGCCCTGAAGAAAGGTGAGCATCTCCTGTGCTGCTTTGTCTTTGTTCTCCCTCTTCTTTTTCCTTTGCCCTTAGGCAGCTGAAAACTGAACTCTGCCCCCAGAATAACTCTGGGTGTTGGGCATGAAGGTGAACATAGTTTTTAATTTTTTATCTTTACAGGCATGAGAGAAAACATTGGAAAACAGAGCATAGGGAGTGCAAAAGAGGTGCCCTCCCTCTCTACCCCATGACGTTCCCTAAAGCCCCTGTGACAGAAGCCCTTTGCTGGCTGCTATGTCGTTTGGATGCAGGAAAGCATTAATGCTTTCTCAGAGAAGCTGTGGTCTGTCACCATGGTTCCTCCCACATAAAACCTCTCCTTTGGAGCCTCCAGCAGAATACAGGTGAGGGGGATTTCCACCTCCCCACAGGACATCTGCCTATGGTCCTGTGCTGGAATGGAGAACTTGTCAAGTGTTCATTTATTGCAGAGGCAAATTCCAGAGGACACTAGGTGATGTACTCAAGGGCACAAGGTACCATGACTGAAGGGTGGATGCAGAAACATTAATCAGCTTAATTCTGTGTGAGAAAGGCTTTGTGTCCTTGCTCATACTCATGCAGTGCATGGCAGGATAGTGTCATGGAACAACTGCAGTTGTTGGCGGAAGGTGAGGATGGGCTTACCTGGCAGGACTTGAAAGGCTTCCCACAGACTTCCCATGTGGTATTGGATTAGCACTGAAGACAGATGATGTATCTAACATTCATGGAGAACAGGGGAGTTAGTCTCCTAAATGATGATAGTGGTCTGAGCCCAAGTACTTCAGGGTGGGTGTTTTGGTAGAATTTTCCTGGTCCTGTGTCGGCATGTAAGATTCTTAAAGGAGAGCTTTCTACCCCATGACCACATTTAGATGATAATGCAGTGCAGTTCATGCCTGCTTTCAGGAAGCAGCTATCTGATACAGCAGTGGAGAGTGTGCATACAGCTATCTCAGCTTTCATACCTGGGCCTGTTTGTTTAGCCAGCAGGTGTTCACACAGTAAGTACCAGGAGTCCCAAATTAGTTCCTTTCAGCCTTTGTCCCATCCAGAAGCATTATGTGTTCCTAAGAGGTTGTTGAAAGCATTAGGATGTCTCGGGGAGGAGTGCCCATATTTGCATCATTATTTTTTATAGGATTTAGCTGTAAAAGCCAGGCACACTGCATACTGCTGGCTGCTGTCCCAGTGTTAGTATAGTCTGATCTCTCTGCAGTTGAATGGTTTCTGACAGAGAAGTGGGGAGGGGAGGAATTAAAATGTCTTGGCTCAGATGAAGATACAAAACTTAGGTGAGATGAAGAAACGTGGTGAAGTCCATGCACAGAGTATGCAGAGGTGTAAAGCATGTGTTTCACAAACTATTGCTTGGTGTGTTTGATGACATATGAGAAGGTGAAGAAACGAGATTTAATGGAAGATTGATGTGACTGGAAGAACAGCATCCCTTATAGAAGGGTTGTGCTGGCCTTCTGGCATTTTGGAGGATATAAGGCTCATGAAAGTAATTTGTGTTTTGCTGTAACAGAGGACTTGGAGGATTAGGCTTAGACAGCTGAAGTGCAGTGTGGCCTGGCCACCCTGCACCCTGCAGCACCCTTTGACTGAGATTGCCATCATGCAGCAGGGATGACTGGACAGGTCATGGAGCAGGTCCTGCAGTGCTTATGGCACACCGTGCATTGGTAACTGAACGTGGAGCAGCTTTCCCATGGGAGGTGAAGGAGCGAGCTGCCACAGCTCAGCAGGAACTGCTCCACAGCCAGTTGGGATACCTTTGCTGTAGAGCGCATATTCATTGCTAAAGGGGAGAAGGAAGCAGCCACATACAATGTCCCTTTTACAGACCTGATTTTCATCCACACCCTGGACTTAGCGTTGCTGACTGAAACCTTAAAGGCTTCTTGTATAAAGGTTCACTGCTGGGACTAGACTGTATTTGTATACGTGTTTCACAGTGTCAGGCTTGCCAAGGGCAAGAGCAAGTAATACATGCATAGGTAAGGGGGTTGTGGTTCACCCAGTAAGTGAGAATTGATGTCAACGCCTCATGAGGGGCAGGCTCTTAAAGATCAGCATGAATGTGGAAGACATTAATGTTCACAGTAAGATACTTAGCCTCTCTTTGATGAGGTCTGTTTCCTTCTGAGTTACTGTATTGAAGTGGCTCAGGAATTAGAAGTGCTGGAGCTCTTAAAACTCAAGGAGGAACATGGAGCCAGCAGCTGGACCTGCCTAGCCTGTGATGAAGTTGCTGGGTGTTGTGATTGCAGTGAATCTTTCATTACAGGTTATTTACCATATCTTGCTTTTGCCATAGGCAAAGGAGCACACACACACTCCATCCCTTCAGCTTGGTGAGGAAGCTTTCTAGGGCTGGTATCTTACCTGTGTCTAACCTGAAGTGCCTGCAGCCTCAGAGGGTCTGGGAGTTTGGCAGGGAAGGTCTGGGGCAAGCTCTGCAAGTTTTATTCTAGAAGTGCTGATAGACCTTCCATAAGGAACTTCTGGAGCTTCTTTGAGTAGTGGGGGTTTTCAAATGGGTATTTTTGGCTTTGTTTGTTTGCTTGTTTTTTGATTTCAAACTGGGCTAACCCAAGTTACTGGCAAGCTGAAAAGATTGGCTTTCTTTGCAAAACAAACCAAGAATGCCAAAAGTTCTGTGTTGAGTCTTTGAACCTTTCATTGCACAGTATTAGACTTTCAGCAATTGCAAAACTTCTGGACGGCCTGCAGCACCTTACATTGGTTAACTGTGGCTCGATACATTGCTACAGTATCACATACTATTTCTAAAATCCATTTGGGTGAAACTGATCATGTTATAATAGATTTCCTACAGGGCCTGCACATTAGTACAGGCAGTGTCTAGTGTAATTTTGTTTAACAAAGCAAGTGGGACATGCAGTACATGAGATTTACATCTACAACACACAATGATATGTACTTTTCAGGATTTTTTCTCAGTGTTCAAAGGCTACCAGTGATTTCCTGGCGTGCTTAAGTCAAAGCTGGCTCTAGGGATATATTTTAATAAATGCTTTGGGTGTGTGAATTTCCTGGGTTTTCGTAAATCTTTGTCAAAAAAGAAAACCTATTGTCCCTTCTAAATTTCCTATCTTAATTTCTTTCAACACATTGCATTTTAGGTCTGAAATCTGCTCTGCATAGGACCAGAGGGCCTGGTTGCATTAGGAACTGTAAAAATAGACTGCTTATACATTCAGGTGATGTCATTCCTGGAGTGGAGCCCTGGAAGGGGAGGGTGGTGTCAGTAGTGCAAGTATTAGGGTCAGGAGGGTTTCCTTATAATCAGTTAGATGGTGGAAGATGCTCCTACTTTTACAGTGGGCTCTGAGCTAGTGGGAGCATGAGCAGTGCTGATAATTCTGACAGACTTGGCTTTATCTTTTGCACCTACAGCTCCCTGCCCCCATGGGGAGCAGTAGATTGCCAAACCAGCTTTTCCAACAGCAAAGAATATCACATCAATTTCTGTAGAATAAACATCTTCCATTAGATTTTTAGCCCCCTTATTTGCCTCCTTTCTTTCAAGTCTCCTCTAAGCCTTTCGTGGCGAGGAAGACATTTTGTTCAGTTCTTATCTGTTCTTTCCCTCCTTCAGTGTACAGTCTGGGATCTCACCAATCATCAGCAATGCAGTCTAATAGGCTGGGCTGCAAACTGTAGTGGCTGAGGCACAAGCATGTATTTCTTTCTGCTGACTTTATTAGAGGAGCAATAAATTCTGGCTGGCCAACAAGGTGGACAGCCAAGGCTGGCAGACAGCTGTGCAAGCTAATGTCTTAAACTGCTGCAGTTGGATTTTCCAGAGGCTGCCTTCTGAAACCTTTAGTCTGCCTCTGGTTTGTGTCTATCAGAGTTTATTTTTCCCCCTCAGAAAGCAATGGCAAAAATTGGCTTGTCTTCATTTGGGTTCTGCAGGAGAACCTACCAACCTACAGGGTTATTTCCTCTCACCTCCCAGTGCAGCCCAGGCTGCAAATGAGCCACTTAATGTCATTCATGGATTTTGCTATAGTTGTGGCAGAAGCTGGGGCTGTCCCATGCTTAATGAAGACTGCAAGAATAGTGTGACCTTCTCTTTAGTTACTCACTGCATTCATTAAATAGGAAATTTTCTGTGGAATACCAAAATTGTTTATACTGCATTTAAGCAGGGGAAGTTTGCCAAATATTTTATGCTTGTTTAACTTAAAATATGTCCAAACTAAGTGCGCTCCCTTGCCTTTGATTTGAGTTTGACATAAAGCATGAAAAACACCAAGTTTCAGCCTGCCACACATGTCTCTCTGGCATCTGCATAGTTCCACAAACAGGGAGGTTTGTGGAGAAACATGAACTCGGCCAGTTCTGCATTGTTGCAAAACCAGAGCATGGCCACTGCCCTCACTTCGTGGAGCTGAGCTTTTCAGATCAGAAGGGATATTTTCAGGCAGTGTTAGGCTGGTGCTGTGGGCTGGGATTCCAGTGAGGCTGAGGGCCTTTGTTTCCATTCTGTATCACTAAGCATTTCCAACATCTGTGAATGTCAGGCTGTTTGGAGGAATGTTCTCCCCTGGTAGAAGAACTGAAGCACATCAGATGATTTTCTTTTTGAGGGAGGAGGTTAAAGGGAGGCATGCAGGGCTGGATACAAAAGGTAAAAGGGGGAATGTCAGTCTTCTGTAGTATGGTTCCCAGGAGGATGGAAGGCCAAGCTCAGATCATCAGTGGTGTCACCGCTGATTCAAGGAGTAGCAGTTGAGAGCCCCAGTGGTTGAGAGCATGGGTAGAGTTGTGTTTGTGAGTTGCATCACAGACACTCCCTCTGATTAGGGAGGCTACCAAAAATTCACAATGTCTGGCTTCTTGCTGTTGTATGGGAAAACAGGGACACATAAAAAATGTTACCATTAAATGAGCAAGCAAAAAAACCCCATGGAAATAACCTATTGCTAAGCCAACTGACCTGGCTTTGGTAATTGGAGATCTGTTGCCTGTGTAGAGATCTTGGCTTCCGCTGCCACTATAAACTTCTGGGTTTCTGGGACATTTCCCAGAGTCTGGCACAATCGCCTTCATTGCTCAGGGAGGAATTGCTGCTGTGCAGGTACCCTTCACATCTGTGGGGGCCATTGCCTTGACATGTATCTTTTTCTACCACCTTCATTTTGCCTTGAACACACCCCTATCCCACGTTCCTGAGCTCCAAGATGTAAATCTGCTGAGGTGCAGCTCCAGCTGCTGTGAAAAATTAATTTTTTGTGGGGGAGATATGTGCTGCTTGTGTGGCTGCTGTTTGTGTGATCAGGGCATGTGGCGCTTGAAGGTGGTGCCTTGTGCTGGCAAGACCTGGCTCCCCAGAAGGACCCTGGCCCTTCTAGGGGTGAATTACTGTAGATGAGTGCTGTTCTGGTACTGGGGAGGAAGACACCTGGGACCTGTAGTAGTGAGCTCTGACTACAGTTGGTCTGTTATTCCTCAATGTTTTTTTCTTCTGTGGTACAGAGGATCTATAATTTTATTTTGCTGTCTGCTGCATCGTCTAGCTCAGCCCATTAGACCATTTAAAATCATAGAATACTCTGAGTTGGAAGGAAGCCACATGGCTCATGGGCTCCAACTCCTGACCCTGCACAGGACACCCCAAGAGTCACACCAAGTGCCTGAGAGTGTTGTCCAAACACTTCTTGAACTCTGTCAAGCTTGGTGCTGTGAGTGCTTCCCTGGGGAGCCTGTCCCAGTGCCCAACTACCCTTCTGGGTGAAGAACCTTTTCCAAATATCTAACCTTCCCTGACACATTTTCATGCCATTCCCTCAGGTGCTATCACTAGTAACCAGACTTTTTGCTGCTTGATTTGTTGCTTAATTACTTGAGCAGCTGTCAAACCTCTGTAAGGTAGGCTGTTATTACATCTTTCTTGCTTTAACCAAAGACAAGCAAATAAAGCCAATCACATCCAGGTGGTTTTCATCCTCTGTCTAGTGATGTGGTGGCAACCACTGACTCTGTACTGTTAAGAGCACAGGCTATGCTTCTCTTTTGAGAAAATATTTAAAAAAAAAGATGAAGGTCAGACATGAAGGTGTGAGCTGCCTACGCGGTTGGCTCCACATACTTGCTTACCCAGTAACTAAGAGGGCATTTTCATCAGTGGAGCAGCAGTAGCTCAGCCACCTTCACAGGCAAAGGGTTTGTAGTACCTGTGAATTCAGACTCCTGCTGTACTCATTCAGGCCCTGAGCTTCATCCCACTGTGTGGTTGCTTGATGAGGGAACATAAAGTACACACTGGGATCTGCTGTCACACAATCCAGGTCCCAATGGGACTCTAGCTCCAGAGGATGGTCATATCCTACCTGCCCTGCCTCTTCTCTGTGCTGTCAGTCATGTCCTGAGCCTGCCTCTTCTATGAAAACCATCTGCAGATTCAATTCTTCATCCTTGTACTATTTGTCCTGTTTTCTTCTGGCCTCAGCCTTGCTGGTTGTAATGACAGGTGACCTGAAATGGAGCTGTAGCCCCCCTGCCTTTCATTTCATCACTCCATGCTGTACCCCAAGCAGCAGATGCCTGTGAAATCCTCCAGTCCTAGAAGAGAGCTCATTTGGCATTCCTGTTTAGCTCATGTTTGAGCGACATAAATTGGATCCTTGAGCTGTAAGGGGAAAGATTGTTCTCGGCAGAGACTGAAGTTTCAGAAGTAAAAAAGTGCTAGAATGGTCACTGTATGTAAATTGGTGATTTCCACAAACACAGTAAATTTCTATAGTCCTTGAGAGATGTGACCATCTCCCCACAAGCAAGAGGCACCAGGGTGACTGTCCTACCAAATTCAGGCTCTTGCAGAGTTGCTGAGGTCTGTTCTGTGTTCTGAGCACAACTTTAACAATTCCTCGAACATGAACAAAACAACTTAATCTTGTTCTTAGAAACCATTGACCTTTTTCTGTTGACAGCTTAAGAAAAGTCACCCTGAGGGAAACTTCTGACATGGAAACATTTCAACCTGAGCAGTTCAGTGCTGGCAAAGTTCTCAGCAGTGGAAAAGATGTTTTCATAAGAGAAAGAGTCAGGCTGCTTTTAAGCATTGGGGTGCTACCTGTTACACCCATAACAGTGGGTGACACCTTGAATTCTGTGAATCTGCTGGCTCAGCTGCTCTCCATTCCTCAGAGGACTTTTAGAGGAGGTCAGGCTGTGAAGTACAAACCCAAGAAAAGTTGGAGGGGGATCAGAGCTGCTGTTTCATATACACAGCTTGGCATGTCTTTGTATTTTCCAGTCACAAGGATGTCTTGCAAATACCAGATGTGTGGAAAATTATGACTTTACCTTGGCCTTTACTGCATTTCCCATCATGGTACTTGACTCCTTACAGGCTGTGGCTGAGATTCTGCCATGGCTTTGGCAATATCTGCATCATTAAATTAAACATGCACGGGATTGTTTGCCAACTGTGGGGCCAAGGGACACCAAATGGCCAACAACGATGCTGCTGTTTGACTGTCCTAGCTCTTACTTAGAGATGCTGCATGTGAATGGCTTCTTGTTTACTGGGAGTCTGTGCTAACCCCTAAACCATGTCTGAGAACTCGCAGTCCACACCATTGCCCCTATTCTTCGAGCTTGTCTGGGATTTTCCTGCTAGTGACTGCTCTTGAATTTTCCAAGGTAAGCACAGGCTCTGAGCTTTGGTGCTCTGTGTCCATCCCAAAACCGTACAGTTCCTCGATTTTTCTCTTTGTGGTGTTCAGGAGTGGATTGAAGTCTGTCAGCCCTTGGTGGCTTCTGCTGCCTTGGGATATTCCTGTCCACAGGTGAACTTCAAGCAGCTTTGCTGGGATTAGCCTAGACATGGAGGATTACTGAAGTATCTGTGATATCTGTAATCTGTGATATTCAGTAATCATGGAGGATTACTGAAATATCTATTATGAATTCACTCAATTTAGTGCTCTAGACTCTTCCTCCTTCCTCCTGGATTATCAGCCTTAGCTATTGTTAATGAGTTTGTGAGAAACACCAGCATGAAGATGAGCTGACACTGATGAATTGACATAGCTTATTGGGTGCCTTGGAGGAGTCTTCAGGTGTGGTTACAGTCTCCAGTTCTGGTGACACAACTGCAAGTAGCATAGAGGCAAAAACTTGTATAACACAGTTATCTCACAGCTGGGTTGTGTCCCTGCTATGAAATCTTGTCTGCATTTCTGAGCCATGGAGAGCTATGTAGTAAAATGAATCTCCCATGAAGGCTGCTCGTCCCACTATTTCTTCATGTAAAATTCCTTCACCAACAGCTTCAAGGACAATGCTGTATTGTTCAGACACTTAATGCTGCAGAATTTGTCTTGGGAAATAATATAATTGCATTTTTTTCATAACAAAGCCATTATACTGTCAAAAGCCTAATTTTCTGTTGCATTAGCCAACAGCCAGCAGAGATTGCTGGGAAAAGAAAGTGCTTAGCTTAACCTAAATTTCTTGCTAGCAAGAAAAATGGAATGAAAACAAAATGAATTTATAATGAAATGGATTTATTTCTGGGCTTTCCTATTGTGCTGTTGTTTGCTTTCTTTGAGGGCATTTAGAGCTGATTAGCAGCCCTGGATACAGAAGTCCATTATTTACCCAAAGAGCAGCCAAGAATGGAGAGACAACAATGCAGCTTTCCTCCCTCCCCTTTTCTTTATCCTCTGCATCCCTCCTGCATTCCCAAAACAATCCTCAAATTTGCCCAGAAGGGAGCATTCTTCATCGAAGAGAGGACAACTAAGTCTGTGTGGTCTCCTGCCTTCTGTTGGAGATGCCAGCAGAGGATTTGCTGGAGGTCTCCAGTTCCTCAGGGTCAGGTCCCCATGCTGGTGAGCAGCATGGGATGCCTGCCCAGACTGTGGGAGGCAAAGGGCTGGCAAGGGAGTCTGAATCCATCTGTGCTTAACCAGTCTTCTGGGAAGCAGGATCACAAGGGCTGTTCGAGGAACAAGGAGGATGAACGTGTGGTCCTGCTGAAGAGATTTTGCAAAAGCCTGTGCAAAAAAAATTGTTTCTTTCTATAGGAATTAAAGCTAGGGGGGGGAAAAGTGGGAGAGCCAGATACGAGCTGGTATGTGGCAGCATCTCTACCCTCCTCCTCCTCCCTGGGTACCAGGAATTGTTCTTGGAATCTCTGCATGTTTTATCTGTGGTGCATGGGCATTTAGATACCTGCAGAGATCCCAAGCATCCCTGGCAATTGTTGCCTGTAGCATGGCATTTTTAATTGCAGCCTTAGAGGCAATTACAAATCATTTGAAATATAGCCCTGGTTTATTGGAGAAGGTTTACAGTGTGGGGAAAATGCTGTTTTTTGTCTCTCAGCTGCCCATTGAGGTAACAGCATGGCAAATAATAGATATCAGCTCCAAAACAGTAGGGGATTTAGATCTGGAGGTGGCTGTTCCCCCTCTGAAACAAAACTAGAGCTGCCTCATGTTGTTCTGTTTGTTCCCAGACTATTGTAACTATGAGTAAATCAATTCTACTTTGTCTCCATCCCTAATCTTGCATGTCACATCTTATACAGAGGATTCTTTTTCCCTGGAAGGAACAGGAATTCGATGATCATGGCTTACTGTCCTGATTAGAACCTTGGCTAAACTTGCACTTAATGAAAATACTAAATTTATTTTTGTAACCTTTCTTTGCCCTCTTCTGACCATAAAATGGTGTTAAACTGCATATTTTCACCTCTGATTTGGCCTGTCCCCCAGATTTCAATGCAATAGAAGATTTTTGGGTCTCATGCTTCTTTAAAAGTGTTGTTGATAACAATCAGAACAGATATTACTTTTATAAAACAGCATTATTTATTAAGTCAGACATCTGTTTTTGCTTTCTCTTTTCCTCCCTTATGCTGAGCAAGACAAGGGAATGAAATGCCAGGGAGGGAAATATGTTGTTTGAGTTAAAGTATAGAAGTCATATGCTTGGAGTAGCTAAAGCATAGAATTTATTCCTATGCCAGTGTGAATAAATATGTATGAATCAGCCATGAATCCAGTCAGCCTTGACATTAGGGGGAGGCTTATAACTGTAAGACAGTTTTAGGACCAGGCTTTCAGTGGGTGTGAGACAGCCAAAAATAACAGCCTTTAATCAGTATCATGTAAATGGGGTTGCACAAAGAGGGAGCACTGGTAACATGGAAATGGATTTGGTGACTCACAAGGAGTGTATTTCCCAGCTGTGTGATCCCATTGAATGCAAGAGTTGATGATAGAGACTAATGCTGGAGGGCAGGAGGACCAGTGTGATGGGAAAGTGGGCAAGGAAAGTCATCTGGAGAGGCAGGGAGTGGGGAGCTGAAGTTCATCTTACTCCAAAGCATCAGAAAGATATCAAAGATTGTGACTGCCCAAACACCTTGAGGTAATGAAGTTGCCACAAGGACAAAGTTACAGGAGTAAAAATCAATCATGAGAGGGGATGACACAGGACAGGAAGCGGTCTACAGTTTGACAACAGAGAGCAATGAGAGCTGTTGCCAACTGGAGAAAGTTCAGTGTTAATGAACAGAAGGTCTGGCACTCGAGAGAGAAATTAAACAGCCTGTGGACAGCAGAAAGGGTTGTGTAGCAGAGAGACACTCCAGGTGATTGAGTTTATTACCAGGAGCATCCTTGCTGAAAACCCCATGCTGCAGTGGTGGTGTGAAGAAAACAACACATTTCTCCTCTGGAATGATACTTTTGCTGTTCCTGCCAGGGGTTCCCTTGTCCAGGGCAAGGCTGAGGGTAGAAAGGACAGTGCCAGGGGGGCAGAGGTTCAGCAGCACTGGAACGCAGGGGCAGAGCTGTGCCAGCCACAGCTCCTACAGCAGCCATGGGTTGTTTTAGTGATCAGTTGGGTGGCACAAAGCCACTTTTTCTTGCCTTGTGATTTCAGTAAGGTGGTGTGGGAATGGGGCCATTTGTCTGTCTGTGTGGTATTAAAAAAAATAATTGTCTTGGGGAAGTATTAGGAGAAAGGACCTGTGTAAAGAGGACACACAAAAAATGTCACTTCTTTACTCTGACTATCATCTCTCTTGTCTGCCTATGGCAATGGTGCTGTTTATACACTCACAGAAAAAGCACAATGCAATTAATTCAGCCCACCTCTGAGACATGACAGGGAGGGAAATAGGGGAGCACTTGCCTCAAACTATATGAAAAACTATATGATATACAGCAACTGCAAGGACATTGCTTTTCAGAGCATTCACAACAGGGACAGGCCAGCCCCTGTGACGGGGACTCCCTTGCACAAAGGAATGTGCCGAGTGGCCAGCTAAGGGACTACAATGGTTTTCTAAGAGGTCTCTGCCCCACTTCTGTTGGAGTGCCTCTGAGGGTTTGCATGCATAAAGCATGAGGGCATCAAGATCTCCCCAAGGCATTGGATCCAGCTGGTTTAGTGGTTACTCTTCCACAGATGCTGGTGGGTTTGTGTTGGTTTTGGGTTTTTTTTGACAGGGCTGTGTTTATAATTCCCTATTTTTGTTATGTGAGAGAGAGAGGGCTGCAGCTTCCACTCAGGCTCTGAGCTTATCTCTGCCAGCAGCTGGTGCCACAGCCTGGTGTGAGCCTTGAGAGCTCCCTCCCGATTTCCTGAGCTGTGGTGACATCCTGTCAGAGTGAAGGGCTGGATTTGGAGGGGTACAGAGGAGGGCCATCATTCAGGGAAATATCTTTTCTTGCTGGTTGTGGAGGGTCAAGGCTGAGCTCCTGCACCAATGCTGAATTTAAGTGGGAACCACTGTGGGGACAGTATGTTGAGCTGAAATCCTGCCAGGCTGCTGGCAGTCTCCCTGTAACATTGTGATGGGGCTGAGCTGCACACTGAGACTATGAAAAAGCTTCCCTTCAGTGTTTGGGGTTGGGAATTTGGTTTGGCTAGTGCTAGAGCTGGGCAGGGGAGATGGATGCATGCAGATGTCTGTATTGCAGCCACCCAAGTGCCTGTGCTACTGACTGCTTTGGTGTTGCACAAATCCTGAATTTTCTGCCCAAGACCTCAAGTGCTCTTTGAATTCCCTCCCTATAGTACACGTTTCCCAGCTCTGGGCAGTGGTGCTTCATGTGCTTCATCTGTGACGAGCTGTGGGAGCCATGAGGACAAAACAGATGAGAAACACATGTTTTTATTGAGCAAGTTTCCGTGCTGATAGTATCATGGCCTCTACATTTTCCACCATGCCTCCTTAGGGCAGTTGTAATTCTTAGGGAAAGCAAGAGAGCTGCCTTGGTTTCTGCTGGGCTAGTTGGGGGCCTGAGGGGGTCACAGCTGGTCCCAAAGCTGGAGGGGTTTGTGCTGAGATCTTGCAGCATACCTGGCAAGCTGGGGTTTGCAGCCCTCTTTCTGGGCTGGGAGGCAGCTGCTCCTCCCTGGCAGTGCAGCTGCAGCTGCTTCGAGGAAAGCTTTGGAGCCAGGAATGCGTAAGGATGCCGGCATCTGCCTGCGCTCACAGCCTTTCATCTCTGAAATGCGGCCCAGCCAGGCCACAGGGCAGAAAGCAAAACGTCCTGGGAAGGGCTCAGGAAGTATTAGAGAATAGTTCATGCTGCTGGAGGTGATTCAAGCAGTGATCCCTCTTCTAGGAACGCAGGCTGCAGCAGGTGTGGAGAGCCTCAGGGTCACTAGCAGGGCTGGGAGACCTCTCCTTCTAGCCCAGGGCATTACTGAAGCTCATAGCAAGTCCTTGATGTCTCATCACTGTCTCCAGAGGAGGGAGAAAAGTGAGATGGGCAAGCACTCAGATTGTCCTCATCCCATGTGGCTGGCACTGGTTGCTTGCCCTTACTGGGGCCAGATAGGCTAGTGGAGTTCCAAAGCCCTGTGTTTAAGTGACTGCAGTGATGTACTCAGGTCCTTTATGTCTCTGCAAGTTGAGCCACCTCTGGGTGCATGGAGAGTGTGTGATGGCAGTGTCTCTTGAAATTACCCATCGGGGAAGGAGAACTGGGAAGACCCAGGCACCTGCTCTCCAGCTGGAGGCAGTGCCGTGTTGTCCCTGCACAAGTCCTGAGTGCACTCTGCTTCTCCAGACAAGCCTGCATATCTCTGTAGTGCACATATCAGCCTCCCATTTAAGTTTCTGCATGCAAACCTCTCAATGCCCATTAGCCTGCCCAGCTGGGTTTGGGTGGTGCCAGCAGGACTTTGATCTCCTCCTCTGCTGGCAGCTGCAGCACTCATTGTGTGTCTCAGGAGGCAGGCACGAGGGTCTGAAGGATGGGAAGCAGTGGAACAAGACTGAGTGTTTGAAAGGGACCAGAGCAGAGCAGGAACTGTGTTTTCAGTCCTGGTACAGTTCAGAGGGAGATGCCTCATTAAATCACTCCTTTGCTGGAGTGACTCAGAGGAAAGGATGCCTTCCCTGAAGCAGCATCTCTCTTGGTTCTCATAATCACCAAATGGAGATGTGGCTTAATTTTTCTGTTTGTTTTTGAAAGTCAAGCCATGGGAGTCAGTATCCAAAGTCTTCCCAGCTAGACAGGAAAAAATTCCATGGTTGCAGAGAGAGGGGGAGAGAGATGTCTGTAACAATTCTTTATTTCCAGACATAGTCACAAAGAGCCAGATGGAAGAAGATGAAAGAATTAGAAGAATAGGTTGCTTTAGACACCAAATAACAGTGTCATAGGAATAAAGCCATTGGAATAACTTAATGGTTTTGTTTTTTTTTATTTCCTAGCTGAACCAGAGAGTCAGCCCAAAAACTGCATTTTAGGTCAGTTGAATTTCATGTTTTATTTCCAACAGAAAGAAAAAACTGGGCAAACAAAGTTGCTAAGCTTACCAAAACATGCTTTTATTTTGCTTTCTTTGACCTTTAAGCTTACATACATAACCTCATGAAATATATTTAAAAATAAGAAAGGGAAAACAGTTCACTTCGTCTTAGAAATCATTTTGGAATCAAAGCTGTTCCCTGAACTAGGCACAAATTTCCAAATAGTTTTGGTCTACCTCAAATTGCATTTTCTAGTGAATTAGATCTCTGTCTGAAAAATGCTACCCAGCCTTTTTTAGGAGTTATAGGAAATCAATAGTCGCTTCTCTTGTTTCTTAATCACAGTATTGCCTTTGGGCTGCAAATGCTGGCAAGTCTGTGCTGTCAGCCATGGTGACATAAGGGAAGTTCTGCTGTGGCAGAAATGGTGGTGACTGAAGCTACATGTGTGGGTACAGGGTGTGCCATTTCTAATGAGCATAGCAGAGGTTATTTGCTTCATTTCCCCCTTTGTTTTATATACTGCTCCACTGCTGGGAGGGGCATTGTGGTTGTGACAGGTATATCTTCCAACCAACACATCATAAACTAATGTTGGGGGCATGCTGGGGGAACTACCATCCAACTTCCTAACTGATAGTCCACACAACACAGTTATCTCTTGTTCCCCTGCTGTTAAGTCAGAAATGAGGCAGGGGATCCATGGGGACACACCAGTTTAAGCACAAGCAGCTTGTCTAAGAAAAAGCCTCAGTGTTTGACCAATCTTCTTGTGTGACATTGGGTCCAGCAGAAGCTGCAGAGGCAAAGGGGCCACTGTTGGCTGTGGTGCTGATAGCCTGGAGAGACACCCATCCTTGGGGCATCCATGGGAAGGCTGGAAACCCTTGGACTTGAGAAGTTTTTTTTCTGTCCTTCCAACTGTGACAGTTTCCATAGCGACTGTATTTTAAAGCCTATTTCATTGTGATGCTGACAGTTTTCTCATGGCCTTCTTGCCTTATCAGAGCTTCCTCTTGGCTGTCTCAGTGAAGAGGTCAGTGATGAAGTGCAAGTCAGAGAGACTTACAGAGCTTTCCCTGCCACAGAGGGAAGTCTCTTGAGGATAAGGCATCAAATGCCTCCCACTGCACGGGGATGGTTTCCAGTGCTGGTTACTTGACTGGAGGCTTTCTGAGATATAATAGGGACAGCAGGAGTTGAAAAGAACGTGCTGATCATAGCTTGGGTCACAGTTCCCTTTGTGCTGGATCCCACATGGCCCAACATTGCTACTCCCTGATCTCAGTGTGGGGCTGTGGGGTATCTGCCCTCACAGTTTAGTAGGATTTGCTTGTTGCTGATGTGATGTTTCTGAGAGCAGTAAACACATCCACATCTCTCCCTGTGTGCCTCTGCAGCCTTCCCAATATCCCAGCTGCAGCAAGGATTTTCACTTAAGTTTTACAGCAGAGTTTTTTCTCTCCTCTTTCCAATAGTGATCAGTAGGTGCACACACCTGTCAGTTGTCAGGTCATCTCCTGAAATCCTAGTCTGCATTTTGCCATATAATAGAGCTTTGGCAGACTTGCCTTCAGCTCCCTCTGGCTACAGGGACACAGTTTAACCTTGGATGGAGCCGTGCCTTTTTGGCAGAGGTACCACTGATGAGCAGACTCCAGGTTACTTCTGCAGCCTACTCAAACCTTTCCTCTCTTGTAGGTTTGCCTTACTTCACTTCTATTTTCAGGTGTTTTGATAGTCTGATAACCATTCCCAGCTATATGATTTCATGAAGGGGATGGATGCTCCCTCAATACCACGGACCAAGAAAAGTTGTCTACACAAAATAATGTGTAATAATGAGGGGGTTTCTGAGCCTTCCTCACTGTTCTCACTGTATAAAGGGGATTTCACAACTGCATGAAATAGAGAAACTTCAAAGGAGAGAAATGTCTGTGACAGAGCACTGTCCCCTGGGGATTCACTCTTCCAGAGCTGCCTCCAGCAGAGCCTTTGGGTGGAGCAGACCTGAAGCTGCTCTGCATTAACAAGGAGCTGAGCAAATCCTTCAGCAAGGCTAGAAAATGGGAAGTGCAGAACTGGCTTATGTCCAGCTCTGTTCTCACTCTCCCACACTGAGGCTGACTCAGTGTTTCCCCCCAATCACATAGTGATTTCTATTGCTTTTTTTTTTTTTCTTTTGCAATGTGCTGTGGTAGAAGGTGAGTAAAGAAGGACTAAGGGACAGAACTGGGAAGAGGGATCATAAAATCCATTGCAGTTGAATTCCCATCACAGTGAGGGGGACAAAACCACTGAGGACTCTTGCACAAGAAGCTGGAGGCTGCTGGTAAACCTCAGCATTTCCTGCAATCTACATTCCTCCTGTGTATCCAGTTACTGGAGGGGGTGTGGATATGCCATAGGGTTGTAAATCCTAACTTGCCTCCCACTGCTTAGCTCACTCTTTCCTTCTCAGTTGGAGCCAGGTGATGGCAGAGAAATGTGCCAGATTTGGATTCCATTCAGAAATAAATCATCCCTGGTCAGAAAAAAAAGGCAACAAAACTTACTGGCA
The DNA here is from genome assembly GCA_013397095.1 of Sterrhoptilus dennistouni. Classification (NCBI taxonomy): domain Eukaryota; kingdom Metazoa; phylum Chordata; class Aves; order Passeriformes; family Zosteropidae; genus Sterrhoptilus; species Sterrhoptilus dennistouni. Next base: position 735,042 of record VWZU01001262.1, read on the forward strand.
GGACCAATAAAATCTGCAGGACTTCAGAGTGTGGGAAATTAGGGGAATGAAGGATGAAGAAAGAGGGACTGCCATGAGACAGAAAGATCTGTGGGTCAACACAGATTTAGGAAAGGGAACATTTGAGGTTGTATATGGCACAAACTGCCTCAGATTGGGTAATAGGTGTGAGGGCAGGCAGCTGTGTGAGTGCACCTCAGAATGGGGCAGATGAAGGAAGGAGCATACCCCTTTGGTGAAAGGCCATCTGACAGAGAAACCTCCCTTTTACAGCTGAGCCTGGGTGTGCTTAGAAAGAGAGAGGTGATGGCATCTATGTTTAGTTGCTAGCAATAGTTTGTGGTGCACAGCTCTTCTCTGGTGTGGAGGCCCTGGGGGTGAACTCCTCATCTTCCTCCTTCATCCTCCTGTTGTCAAGGGCTTCCTCTGACCACTCTTAAGTGCTGTGACTTGTCTCGTGCACTACCCACATACAGAACATCAGTCTTCTGTTGGAATTCAGGAGTCAATGCTGGTCTTGTTCTTATTTTTGTTTTAAACAAAATAGGATGGAAAATTGTGATTCCTAGGAGCTCAGGATCTGGGAAGAAGAATGATGCCCCAGTGAGGAGTATGACTTGTGTATCACATAGTGAAGTGGTCCTGGCTCCAGATCAGAGAGCAGAGAGAGCTGAGCTGCTGTCTCCTGGTCATTCTTGAGCAAGTCTTGTCCTTGGGCTTTTCTTTTCCAGTCTTGTCACATGAGAGGATGATACCAATCTCATCCCTAAGGCCCTGTGGGACTAACTTCAGTTAGGACCTTTCATGTGCATTGAGATGCTTCCCTGTGTGTGAGGGTTATTCTTCTATCCAAATGCAAAGTGATTAACTTGATTCCTCCCTCTAAGGACCATGGTGCAGCAGAGCATCATGTCCTCTTCTGTGTGACTGATTCTGCCCTCCTTACAGCTGAAGCCTCTTCAGCTGGTTTGGTATGCACAAATCAGTCAGTCTCTGAACTCCTGCCTCCATGCCTTGCTGGGAGCCAGCACTAGCAAGAAAGATCCCAGTGGTTGCAGAAAAGCTGGCAATTTCACCACATGATGCAGCAGAAGGGAATCAAGCTCCTTCTTCCAGAGGTGCTGTAGAGATAGATGGAGGCAGTAGTGCTGAGAGACAGTGCAGCTTTGGGCCATGACACTTTGGGAGCTGCGAGTATAAGGAGTGTTTTTGCCTCAGCAGCAGAGTGAGGCTGCAGGAGTAAGAGAGCTGCCAGATACAAGCTCCCTTCCTTCTAGCAGCCATTTTCCAGACTTGTTTGCAGGAGAGATTTCCTCTTCCCCAGACTCTCATGTCATTGTTCCCCTAATGGGGCCTCACCGGTCATTGCCTTGTGGTGGAAAATATGAGGTTGTGGGGGCCAGAGCACAGACATTCCTTCCAGCTTAAAAGGGAAAACAGAATCCTTGCACAGCGGAGTCCCCAAGAGGTGTGCCTGGCTCCATAACTGTTTAAGCAGCATCACGCTGTAAGAGACATCAGCTGTTTGGCAGATGCCCTTTCTACTCTTGATTAGGTTGTGGGGAGAAAACCCTTCTTCCCAATTCTTGCTTCCCTTTCTGTGCAGGCACCAACTTCTTCCTGCTCAATGTGGGACATGAGAAAGCCATGGCTGGCGTATGAGGGCTGCTGTCCCTGCCAGCAGTCCAGGCCATGTTTCCACAAGGGTCAATGGGGAGGTAGAGCTCTGTATCCATCCTGCCAATGTCTGCAAGGCAATGCTGCCCAGGCAGTCTTTTTTAGTAGCAGTACAAGCATCAGACATCTTCATTTCCTTGACAGAGTCATGGACAAATTCCTACAAGCGGGTTTTCACAAGCCATGTTGTTTTCCATGGCCTCATGTAGAGGTCACTGACCTGAAGGGCCCCCTTTATCACAGAGGTCAGTCAGAGCCTCAGCCACTCTTCTGCTCAATGCTCATATGATGGACACATCTGATCCATGGATTGTGGACTGAGCAGCCAGCAAGACAGGGAGGGTCTCACGAATGGGTGAGGTATGGGTTTGCAGAGAGGGAACCTCCTCTGAGCTCTGGGAGTTGCAGTTCCTTTCTTCTCTTGCCTTCTTTTCTCTGAGTCCAGATTTTCTGGGAACACGCCCTGATTCCCAGCATGTGCAGAGATGTATGTTCTGGCTTGTTTCCCATTAGTGAAAGTCAGCTGCCATTAAATATTCATCTCACAAGCATTCAAAAGCCTCTAAGAGGTTGCACTTGGTGTGATGTTTTAAGAGAGCCAGTTCTAGATGTCAGTTGAGAATAGAAAGAGATATGGGCAAAGTATTGGAAAGAGGGGTTGGCTGATGTCTAGGTGTGGGGATTGGTGGACTGGGGCACGTGCTCCTCCATGGCAGGCATCCCACAGGGAGTGCAGTAGCTCCTGACACTGTGTCCAGATGGCTGTTCATAGCCCTTGATTGAAGCTTGGCTGAAATGCCCTAGTGATGGGAGCTCTGAGGGGGCAGAAGTGAGATGGGGCGTCTCCTCCAACACAAAGAAAATGCTGTAGGGGAAGCACAAGGGTCAGTGGCAGGGAGACAGCAGGGAGCTGGATTCATGGCAGGGGGCCGGAGTGAGGATCTGTCCTCAAGACTGCAAGCAACAGTGACGTTGAGTCTGTCAAGAGGAGAGGCTGAGCCAGAGAAGTGTTTTGTGGGGCTCTGCAAAGGAATTACTGCCTGGTTCCCTAAGGAAGCAAAGCTGTGTCAGCAGGCTGTCTGTGTCTGCCTGCCTGTCTCTGGCCTCCAGTGAGTCTTGAATCTATCGGCCTGTTTCCGGCACAGCTGATAAAGCGGTGGAGGCCTCCAAGATAATGGGATCCAGCTGGTTCTGTGACTCTAGGTGACTGCCTTAATGAGAGGGGCCTGTGAAGACCTCCCCTGAGGAGGGAGTCCATGAGCTGCCCTGTAACGAGCTGACAGACAGGCCGTGCAGAGAGAGCTGTTGGAGACTGGCCTTCATTAGTTCTGCCGCTTGCAGGATGGCTTTAGGATTTGGGAGGGGGAGGAATCCTACAGTTTAAATGGCACTAGACCCCTCTGTATCCAGCACAGACCCCATACCGACATCCTTTGAATAGGATATTGTTAGCATCAGGAACATTGTCAAATGCAGCTGGTCACAGTTGCTTGGGGAATCCAGCCCTGGTCCAGACTTTGCCTGACAAACATCTCTTCTTTTTTAACTAACTAGCTTGGGGATAGCCCGTTTTTGAGCCTTTCCAGCTGCCCAGCAACACCTTTGCTGGTGTGAGCAGCAGGACGTGTACCATGTGTCCCCAGAGATGGGTGGGGAACTCCTGCAGCAGGGGAGGGAGGAGCTCCAGAGGGTGCCCACTTTGAGTCCAGATAACACCAGGCCAGGAGTGTGCAAGAGATGACCCTGCACACCAATGTTTACAGCAACCTCTGGCAGCAGGTTTCCTTCCAGAGTAGAGTATGAATTATTCCACAGCCTACTCTACCATCCCAATAGTAATGATGTCCTGGGATTGTCCTGATGATGTCTGGTTTTATTGGAGAGCTGAACTGGGAATGGTATGATACAATCCCCACTTGCTGGGCTTATCTCCATTTTATTTTTGCTAAATAAAACTCAAGCCTTCTTTACTTCCTGAAGTAAGAATTTAAGATAATTTGTGTGGATTTTCTTCCAACCTGAGGCAGTAGCCCAAAGGAAGGAAAACTGTAATGGTCACCTTACCTATTTATGGCAAACCCAGTGTCAGGGGTGCCTGCTTGTTTCACACTAATCTGCTCAGTTTGTGCTGCTGCCAAATTTCCGCGCCATCACACCAGAGTGTTAGTGGATCCAGGGAGCTGCCACAAGAATTGGGTCAGGTTTGCAGGGAGGAATGAGTGCTTTGCTTGTTAGTTGCAAACCAGAAAAACAGGACAAGCGTGCTGCCAGAGCCAGCTGCACAAATGACCAGAGGTGACAAGCTGGCTGTCCCTTTGTGCCTTCCAGTGAACGTGGGATCTGCTCTCCCTGGAGCTCTGCAGGAGGACACTGCTGCTGAAAGAGCTGTTCTGCCTAGAGAAACACTTGGGTAATGGGATGATACACACGAGCCAAATGCTTTCTCAGTGCCATCACTGTACAGGAGTTGCTAAATTTTCCTGACTCCCCCTGAGCTGCTCTGCTGCCCAGCCCTCTCTTTTTGAGTGTTGCAGCACAGTGTAGTGCTTCTCCCTCCCTGTTCCTGGAGAGGAGAGAGGTTTGGGAGTCAGGAGACATAGCTTATGTCAGCTTTCTGCACTGTTGACCTACTGCCTTGTGTTTCCAAATCTTTCTGCATTCAGAAGCGAACATTGCCAAGACAAGAGCTAGACAAGAGACTAGATTTCATGGCTGCATGTTGAGTTGGTTTAGAAAGTGCAGGCTATGCAGTTTATAGGTGGCACCTTGGCACGTTCAGAGATCCCTTACATCCATACTCCCATGATAGTTGTGGCAGGGGACAGGCAAAAGGATGTAGATGGGAAGATGTAAGGAGGACTGGAAGAAATATGTAGCAGCTTATTTCTGTCTGACTGCATGGAGGGGAGTCTATTGCAAACTGCACTGATTATATCTGAAAACTTGTACACAGCTTTTGCTGCTCCCTTCCCTGAGGCATGAGAATCTGTGCGTGTCTTGCAATCCCAAACATCATTTTGGTGCCCTTTGGTTTTGCCTTATCTGTGTAATTCTCAAGTTTGTATAATACATGGGATTGCCTCCCATAGGAACTTTCAGTGCTCCAGCTTTTAGAGCACTTTGATTTCCTTGCGCATCACACAAGGCAAAACCACAAAGCCTTGCTTTTACAGCAAACAGCACAGAGCATTACGTGAGGGTCAAGTAATTTTATGGATTTCCAGAAAGCGATGCCAAATGAAGAAAAGACCTGCCCTCACTGCTGATAGCAGAAAAGGTCATTACTTGTATCAATAGGAGCAGGACAGTGGGTAGTATTTCTCCAATGCAGTGTGGGCTGCTGAGGAAAAGACTTTTGAGGCCTCAAAGATGAGATTTTGTATGGAAAAATATGCAGAAAACAAGGCAGTATGAGGGGTTGTTGTAAAGCACATTAACTCCCCACGTAGTAGCAGGACAATCTTTCTGCTTGTTTCTCAGAATGTGTGTAATGGCAGTAATCCCTGCTGCTCTCGTCAGGCAGTGGGGCACCGTGGATGTGGAGCTGCATGCACAGCTCTTCTCTGCAGGTGGAAGCTTGTTCTTCCTTACAGAGGTGTTTTGTCACTGAATTGTTCTTGGTTTCAACTTTCACAGGCTGGTTGGGAAAGTCCCGATTTCCACCAAGGGACCCTAGACAGTCGTGGCTTAACAGGGGCCAGGGGAGGAGGCAGCCAAGGGAGAGCTGCAGTGGGCAGTTCCTTTGCAAAGGCAAGGAGCCTCTTTTTTGTCATGTGTGCAATTGCTCATATCTCACTGCAGACACTGCATTGTTTCCATGCAGTCCCACCAGTGCAGAGCAGGCACAGCACCTCACAGGACCTTGGGATCCCATGCAGACCTGCACATGGCACTGCATTGGTGTGTGGAGTCACAGTTGGTCCTGCACATCCAGGCGCAGACAGGGGCTCGGAAATGCTCCGGACATCTGTGCTTACTCTGGGTTGGGGGTCCAACTCCTCAGCACCAGATGATGCCAGAGATGAGAAACAGCCCTTTATGCTGCCTAATTTCCTAATTTTAGCTCTCCACCTTGAGGCCCTGCATTGCTGGTTGCCATGGTGATCCTTCACCACTGGCATTGCCTCTGGCTTTCTTGCCTGCGGGTGCCTTGGAAATGTCTTTTTCCTCCTTCCTCCTCAGGAGGCAACAGCTGAGGCAGAGGCATTGCATGTGACTCTGCACTGTCAGATCAGGTCTTCTGCTTAGTGTTTGCCTGTTACAAGAACCTTCATCCAAGGGGTTACACTTCCCAGCCCTCCAAAAGCATTGTGCATTCCCATTCCCATTCCCATTCCATAGACAAGCTGGGCTATGCATACATGATGCTGCCCAGCTGCCCTGAACTTCTGGCCCCTGAGTTGCTGGGAACAGCTTTCTCCATGGTCCTTGCCAGAGAAGATGTCTGGGAAGGTCATGCCCCTGCAGGGTGAAGAGTCAGAGTGTCCCTGTGCTGTGGCAGACATTCCAAAAGCAGAGGTGCTCCTGCCCTGGCTTCATCCTCGCTGCTTTTACACCTTCCCACTTGCTCTCTTAGCAGCAGAGGGGTACATAAAAGCATTGCCCAGAGAGAGAGCTTGGGCACCTCACTCGGGGCAGAAGAGAGGAACTGTCTTGCCAAGGCTTGCAGTGGAAATGCCACCGTGCAGCAATTAATAACGACTCTCTGCCCTTTCCCTTCCGCCTGCCTGAGCGCGCTGTGGACTGGAACGGGAACACTTCCCAAGCACAGGATGACAGAAAAGGCACTGGCAGCTCTCAGGGACAAAGCAATGTAAGAGCTGTGATTCCAGACCACAAATCCTGATATTAATTAATTTAAGGGCAATGATGTTGAAACACTTTGGAGTCTTTTTTTAAAATTTAAAATTCTAAAATTTTAAAATTTGCAGTTCATATTTTTAAGCTTTTACAAGGCAGGTGCAAGGATGAGCTATTTAATATTAAAATGGCATCTGCCATCTTCATTCACATAACTCCAGCAGGTGAAACTTTATAGAAAGCAAAACAGGACAAGGTCCAAGGTAAAATCAGAGTATCTGTCACAAGAAACCAGTTTGGCTGGTAGCTTCTGGGAGATCACCAGAGAGTGGGGAGATTATAAACCCTCATTCGCAGACCCCCACTGTACTCATCCAGTCATCCACCTCTGGCCCTGTTACACTTGCAGTTGTGCACAGGAGACTCCCACATTTGCTGGGAAAGCAGCTAAGAGCTGCTAGAAGGAGCTCCCACCCTGTGGTATGCCACAGCTGAGTTTGAGAAACCCTGTGCAAGAGTGAGAGGGCAGGCAGGCAGAGCAGCTTGTTTCCTGTCTTCCTCTGGCTGAATCCTGAGGTGGAGAAAGCCATGCTGCAATGTGGGAATCGGCTCCAACCCCCTGCCAGCCTAGGGCAACTTCAGGCAACAAGAAGAAGCAACCAGAAAACTGTATTGCTTTGATTAATAAGAAAGATCAGAGTAATGTGGCCTTCTAGCCTGGCAGGTGGCAGGGTGTCTTCAGAAGCTGTTCTGGTGGTGTCACCCTGCCAGCATCCCCAGCTCAGATTCCAGTGGAAGAGCTGTGGGATGGTTCCTGGGCTTTAACACTACCAGGGAGGGAGCTGTGGAGGGCCACATTGAAGACCAGGTTTCCAAGTGAGCTCCCATGGGGAGGGGAGTCCTGCAACCTGAGCTTGGGCACTGTGGATGCTTGTTGAGGCCAGCAGCGTTATAGCTTGGACTTATAGTCCCAGCCAGGAATGAAAAGCCAGGTTTGGCATTGCTGGGCATGGATGGGAAGTGGCTGCTGGCAGTCCTGCCTGTCCATGGGAGAGGCAGAGTACTGCCATCTATTGCCAAACACCTGGATTACAGACCTTGCTGAGTGGCCATTCAAAGCTGTGACCATCTGTTTTTTTCTGTCTTTGCTTGAAGGAATTGACAAGTTGTTCAAAAGCCCTTAAATGGATCATCACTTTGGTAGCTAATAGTGCATTTTAGGTGTGTGAGTGCCCAAAGTCAGACTGCAGCCTTGGACAATTTGGGTTTTTCTTTGTGCATTTTGCAAAATGAGCAATTTTGCAAATGCCCTGAGTTGAAGGAGGTTGCTTTGTATAGTGAAATACTCCCATTGTTCCCACCCCAAAAGCATCCAGTTCATTTACCCCAGCCATCCACTGGAAGGTGACTAGAGAGAGGTGGATGTAGCTCAGAAACAATATGTGAAAGGAGATGAAAAGGCAGAGGAAGAATGCTCTCTTCATGGGGAGAACAGGCCTGGGACATGGGATGCATTTCTCAGCTAAGACTGGCATGTCCAAACACTTTATTTGACAGAATAAGCAGCAAAATAAGAACACCTGCAGAGTGAATGAAAGATGTTTGCCACTATGTGAACCTGGAGGGATTCCTGCAGTACTTTGAAAAGACCTTCTCAGGTTTGATGAACTGTGCAGTAGGCCAGCAAACAAACTATTCTGAAGACCAGGGCAAGGTTATTCAGAAAAGGATCTGGCTGTTCAGTAAAGACAGCAACTCTCTTTGAAATTGTGGTTTAAAGGCAAAACAAACAAAAAATTAGGATAAAGAAGAAACAGGAGGAAAAAATGTGTTCAGCATTTGTCAATAATGCTTGCTCTTCTGACAAATTCTGTTTCCTTTTCATCACCTATTTTCAAAAATATGTGATGGGAAGTACAAAAATGCCACGAATCAGCAGAGTATAAGAATAATAGTTAAATGAGAAGGTGAAAAAACATTTTTGTATTAGACGGAAGAAACACAGCAGATGTGATTGGCTTATCTCACTGATTATTTTTCATTCCTCAATCTTCTTTCTGATCCAAAACTGTTGCAGAAACCAGTTGGCTGGCATAAACCAGATATTCAACATACAGGTGGGAAATGTTAGATGAACTGAGTCACAAAGGAAATTAATGACAAAGCAGGGAATTAAGCCAGGTTCTTCAAAGTCTGAACCTCTGGAACTACCTTCTCTTTTAAACGTCTATCTAAAAAGGCATTAAATAGATAAAAATAAGTGGTAGTTGTATCAAAAGCATGATTAAACTAGGGAAATATTCCATGCTAGATGTCATCAGTTTAGGAATGCTGTGGGACTCCAAGAAAAAGAAAAAAAAAGAAAATATTTGACAGTTATGTGAACAACAATACTTGTGATGACTTTGGCTAAGAGAAAACTGTAAAGCATATAAATTGTGCTGCAGGGCATAAGTCAACTGCAGGCTGTCAGGAACCAGGAAGGAATTTTCATTATGGGAGGATTACTGGATAATTATCTCATCTATGACAGTGTTCTTACTTTAAAGTGTTTAATCCTGACCAGTGAAAGCAAGGTAATAGGTCATGTAGTTTTGTGACTTTTTTGTGACATTATCTGGTGCCTGATGGCGATTTCTTCTGCCTGTTTGTATTGTACCTTTCTCTAGGGATATATTCACCTTCTTCCTAAGTGTCTCAAGCAAAGACATTTCTGCTCCTTACCCTCCATAAAAAGAAATTTTAAAGACAGCAGTCCTTGACATGAGCAAACTATTCTTGCTAGACTCCCTCTTGCTCATGTTTGCTCCAATTCTCCCAGGTGATTTTCCAGGAATGACCTGAAGGAAACCCTGTATTTTTGAGACTGTAGCCCCTGTTCTTGTGTCTGCTCCTTCTTATTGTCTGGGCTGTCCATCTATTGAAGTCATGTCTCTCTTGTTCTGTCATCCCCACCTTAACACTGTGGTACCTTTTGGTCCTAATACCAGTTAAATGTGGTTTGGTTTTTGGTTTTTTTTAACTGTTACTCTTCTGGGTAATGATGTATTTTGTGTCTCTGACTTCGTATCTTGCAGGAAGAGCCAAGGAGCAAATCTAAGATCTGTGCCAATGTTTTCTGTGGAGCTGGACGTGAGTGTGCAGTGACAGAGAAGGGAGAGCCAACCTGCCTGTGCATTGAGGTATGGGAGCAGCACAGGTTCTGTGTTTGGGACAGGTGTCACCACCATAACCCCCCCTCAAATGGGTTTCTGTCACTGGAAGGATCCTGTGATGGAATAAGGCTATGGCTGTTTTGAAGCAGCTGCAAATTCACAGTGGCTCTTCAAACCGCAGGATTGTTTCCAGTGTTGTGTGGGGCAAGAGCCCTGTAGGGTAGATATAGTCTGGGACTTGAAGTTGTGCTGCTTGCAGGACTGCCTAGGGTTTCTACATGCACAGGAGACTGGAGGTTTTTTGTTGGGAAAGCCCGGGGGGGTATGGATATTCAGCTGGCTTTGAAGGGCACTCTAGGGAGTGGTCTGTGAGCTCCAAGAGAGTCTGCCCTCACTGGTGTCTTGTTTGACGAGGTTACAAGCACCCTATTAAAAATCAGCTTTTGTAAGATGGAAATAATGGTGGTAGAGTGCTGTAAAGACGAATAGCCTTATCCAGCAGGGAGTCAGAGATGATTAGAAGAATCCTTCCCAGCTGTGGAGACACAGTGTCTCCCTACTCTGCTCTGCCCCATGCCTTCAAAACATTTCTGCCTGGCTCCTGGGAATGGCCATGTGGCTATTTGTTCCTCCTTCCCTCTGAGCTTGCAGCTCTGGCATGACCACCCTGGGCACTGGAGAGTGAAATGCCCCGTTATTAGAAAGAGAGTTTGTCACTCTGGGTAGACCAAAAGGAACAAAAGAAAGAAGCTCATAGCCTGAACAGTGGCACTGGTGAACTCTCTCTTTGCTGCAGGCTGTGCTGTTTGTTCATGGCTGATGGCTTATTCTGCCATTTGGTTGCAGGAGGATGGAGCAGAATCTACACAGAGATGCAATAGAGCCAAGCAAGTGCAGGTGCATAGACCAGAGGCACAGAAGCACCTCTGGGCAGGCATGGCCATGGCACATGGAGCAGCAGTTGCAGAATTATGCTCTATATTTATGCTGAGCACTGATTTCTCTGCAAGGGTCTGCTTTCAGAAAGACTCCTATCATGCTGGTGGTGATGGAAACTGGGTGAAGTGAGGCCTTTGAACTCACACCCACAGACTTCCCTGTGTGGGTTTTTCTGGGGTAACAATGGGTGAATTCGCCTGTTCCAAACACAGGGCTGAGGGGACTGTGCCAAGGACTTCTCTTGAGCTGGGCTGATGGCTGGAACTCACCGGCCTCTCTCTGGCTGTCCCAAGGAGGCAGGTGAAATGCTGTGTTCTCTGTCTCTCCCCCAGAAATGCAAACCTCACAAGAGGCCTGTGTGTGGGAGCAATGGCAAGACGTACCTGAACCACTGTGAGCTGCACCGTGACGCCTGCCTCACCGGCTCCAAGATCCAGGTGGACTACGATGGCTATTGCAAAGGTAGCCCTGGCAAGGAGGGCTGGCCACACTCTCAGGGACAAAGAGTTCAAGGGAAGCATGATAAAAAGCCAAGGCAGAGGCCTCACCAGCCAAGACCTTGCGCCGCAGTTGCTGAGTGGGGTAAACAAAGCAAGCCCCTGAACAGTTGCCAGATTCAAGCAGGAGTCCAGATGACCAGGCAAGCTGGCAGTGATGAAGCAGGCCTGAAATCAAGTTGTGAAGTGAAGGCTGGTGATTCTGATAACCAGAATCAGACAACAGCCAGATGAGCTCATAGTGATGCAATCTGTAGCAGGGCTGATATTAAGGTGGGAACACAGTCACCAGGTCAGGGCCTGGATCAACAGTCTGTGGAAGAGAATGGTTGCAACAGAGCAGGAGACAGGCATGGCTACAACATAATATTCACAGGCAAGGATTAGGAGTTGAGGCATGAGATATGAAATGGAGCCTCATGGTTCACAGTTAGAATGTGGATGGAGGCTCACAGTGAGGCCAGCAGGGTCATTAAGGCCCTCATTAGTGCACTTAAACCCTGACACCTTGACTGTAGGGGGGCCTTGGAGCTATTGTCTCCCTAAGCTTCTGGGAGTGTGGCACTCAGGAGAACAGGGCAACCTTTTGCTCCTCCTGCCTCACTCTAAGCTTTTGGATTCAGCCAAGTAAGTGTCTCAGTTTAACTGCTGAGGAAAATTCATGCTCTGAGGATAAACTCCTAAAACCAATACTATCATCCATGTTCAAAAGGAAACTCACTAACTTTAGGAGCAAGGATTTTGCCTCATCAGTGAGACTGTTTAACTCCCAAACACACACACACACACACCAGCTGCATGGTTTTCTTGTGTTCAGACGGAGTTTCATGTGTTTAAGTGTGTGCCCACTGTCTCTTGCCCTGTCACTGGATACCGTGGGTATAAGTCTGGTGCAGTCTTCCTCATTTCCTTCCATTAGATTTATAAACATTGATAAGATTCTTCAGTCTAAATTGTCCTCAGTATCTCCTCAGGGTCCAGGGGATTCCAGCCCCTCAATCATGTATGTGGCCTTCATATATCCAAAGACTCCCTAGGTTCCTCTGCTTTTATCTGTGGTGGGAAGAGATTTGTATTGCTTCACTCTGCATCAGAAATGTCTTCTTCTGTCTTTCCGTTAACAGAGAAGAAGTCTGAGAATCCAGCTGCAAGTCCAGGTAAGAAACTGTCTCCTGTTTGGCTGAGGCCTCTGTATGAGTTTGTGTGTTCTGGGAGATGGGCAGGAGAGTGTGCTGGGGGAATGCAGAGCTCTGTGTAAAAGTCATATCCTGCATGGGCTGTAGAAGAGTCTGAGTTGATAAATCAGCTGAAATGTGATGGCCCAGCTCTTCACTCTTGGGTAACCTTTCAGAGCTCATACATCTCCTGGGCATCCCATGCTGGGATGTCTTAGGGGCTCAGCATAGACATGGTGCGATGAAACCCAGTTTGTCCCCAGGGACTCAAACTGTGCTCATCACCTGGAGATGGAGCACTCTTTCACCTCCTTCATTGGGGATCTAAGACCATAACTGTGCAGCTGTTGTCCCCAACTCCAAGAGCACTCTTTTGAAAGGAAACTTTGCTTTAGGAGTGATGAACCAATGGGTGCAGAGGCAGAGAGTCATTAGGTACAGCTGAACTGCCTCTACCATCAGCCAACATGATGATCTTAAGAGTCTCTTCTAACCTAAACAATTCTGTGTTCACTGAAATCATAAGTCTCTTCTATTCCCTGTGCTTGATTTCTCTCCTTATATATTACCATGTGTACTTAACACTGGATTTTAGGGCCATGGCTTGTCATCAGGAAGAGCCTTTTCCCATTCATGACCTCTAAATACTGGAGCTGTATCAACTTTAACTTCCTAGGACAGATGGACAAAGGAGATAGATGAGAGTAAAGCCTCATACAAACTAAAGAGGAAGGACCATGTCAGAGCACGGCCACCACCCTAAAGCCGTTTTAAAGAAGTACAGAATTAAATATGCAGAATCTCTACAGAGCTGGGTTTTTTTCATCTCTCCATCTGGCTGTGATAGTCACTGGATTCAGAAGATCCTTAGTGTGTCTAAGTGACATGGATGCACACTGATTCCTTTCCTGGCCTCGCTGACCACTGGGCAGGTGTGACATCTTGCAGCTAGGCATTCAGTTTGTTTCTAAATGCATGGTTTGTACTAGCACACAAAGTGATAACTGTCCTGGAGAAACCTGTGACACTGGCAAGCACTGTGAGTGAACAGGCCTAACCTGACCACCTATCATGTCCAGTCAGAGTGGAAAAATCCAGGCTTTGAAGAAACAATATTTTCTGAGATAGTAGGCTCTGAAATTCAAATATTGGAGACAGAGTATTAGAAAGGCTTTCTCAGTCTAGTCTTCACCCTCACAGAGGATAGAGATTTTAGTATTGTAAGACTGATAGCTGAATGACAATTCTATGCAGTGTCGGGAAGCCTGGGGACATTGTCAGTTACCTTCCTCCCTCAGTCTGGGACTCTTCGCACCAAGATGAGTCAGCTCCGGGTTGTTCTTCCCCAAGCTTGAGGAATGGGAAGGAAGAGCTTTGGCAGGAGTGTTGTTTTCTGGCCTTGCCACATGGTGTCACCAACAGCCCATCCACTATTCAGCACATGACACATCTGCTTGGCTCTGGCAGTGATGTCACTCCAAGGACCAGACCGAGGGGCTGCGAGCTGCCATCAGGGCAGGCTGGCTGGCTTTTATTGCCAGTCCTCTTTCTGTGATCTCCCTGCCAGCTTGATTTCTCTCACTCTTGTTTTTCCTTCTGCTGCACTGTCTCCCATTACAGTTGTCTGCTACCAGTCGGACAGGGACGAGCTTCGTCGCCGGGTCATCCAGTGGCTGGAAGCTGAGATTATCCCAGATGGGTGGTTCTCCAAGGGCAGTAACTACAGTGAAGTCCTGGACAAATATTTCAAGGCAAGTAGAGCAGCACCTGCCTCAGAGCCCAGATGACATTTCTTGCCTGGTCACTGCACAACAGCTGCTGTGCCCCCAGCTGAGAGGCTCCAGTGAGTGATGTGCCTGTGGAACTGGGGACCAGAGGAATCTGATTAAGTTCTACAGCCTGATGTGTTATGGGCTGCCTGCAGCAGCCACTGACACAGCTTGTGACAACCAGATGTGGAGCATCTCTGACTCCTGGTGTCTGACCTGCCCTGGGGAAAAGGAGGGGGGCAAGCGACATGTGCCTGTAGCAGAGTAGAAAACTAACCTCAGGGGTAAAAAGCCAGAGGGAAAAAAGGTGAAAGTGCTGGAAATGCAGGAAGCTGTCGCAGGAGCTGCTGATCCTTTATTCAAGATAGTCCCAAGGACATGTTGAGATGGGTATAGGGGACATTTGGGAGCTTCAAGGAATATGTCCCAGTTGTGGCTGAGAGCTGGCAGCTCCCTAGTACCCTGCAGAGTGAAAGGAGCCACTTGAGTCTTGGGTCTTGCAATAATCCTGTTCCTCCCTCCTCCCCGTCAGTCTGTCCCTCTGTGACCAGCAGATCCCAAGCTTCTCCTATGCTCCTGCCACATGCACTGCTGTGTCCCTCCCCCTTATGCCTGTCTCCTGACAGAGACTTCGAAGCATTCAGGATGGAGCTGGAGGAGCAGGTGGGGAAGAGGGGAGAGCTTTTAAATCATGAGCTGTTGACAGCAAGAGATTAATGGTGCCTGACAGGAGTTAGCACTGCAAGCAAATTTGCCATGGCAATGGCACCCCCTGGTGAGACAGAGGAGCTGGTCCCCTTGCTTCACAGAGCATCCTCACATTTGCAGCCTTTCATGCTGCTGTCTGTGGAAATCCACTGCCCTGGGCACTCCTGTCAGTGCCTGCCAGCACCCAAAAGCAGCAGTGTCCTGTGTCAGTCCCTCTCCCTGCAAATGTGCTGTCCCCAGTCACTTTTGCAGGGTCTCCCCAGGTCGTGGGCTTTGCTGAAATGCACGAGCCAGCCACAGGTTTGTTCTGCTGTCACCACACAAGCCGTTCACACCCGCTGTCCCCACGCCTGTCAGCGTGCTGGTGATATCCTGAGGCTGCAGCTCAGAGGCAGGCAGCCTCATGTTCTCTTTACTGTCCCACTTTTTCTGGACCACTGATCCCAGCCACTGGGATCACTGGGTGAGAGTTCTTATGGCAAAGAAATACCTCTGCTTGTACCAAAGGGAGAATTTC
The DNA here is from genome assembly GCA_013397095.1 of Sterrhoptilus dennistouni. Classification (NCBI taxonomy): domain Eukaryota; kingdom Metazoa; phylum Chordata; class Aves; order Passeriformes; family Zosteropidae; genus Sterrhoptilus; species Sterrhoptilus dennistouni. The sequence continues at coordinate 750,279 of VWZU01001262.1, forward strand.
CATGGCCAAGGTCAAACAGTATGAGGTTCAGTAAGGCCAAGTGCAGGCTGGGGAAAGAGTGGCTGCCAAGGGAGGTGGGTGGAGTCACCATTCCTGGAAGGATTCAAGAAACAATTGGATGTGGCAGTTGGTGCTGTGTTTTAGTTGATAAGGTGGTGTTCAATCAGAGGTTGGACTCGATCATCTTGGAGGTCTTTTCCAGCACTAATGATTCTGTGATTCTCTGTCAGGTGGTAATCCACCTTTTCAACTACCTTGTTCTTAAATCTTTGAAACGTTTTTAAAGCAGAATTCAGAGTTTGGAACAGCTTGGGAAAAAAATCAAGGCAAAGCAAACTAAATGGCTTCAAACACACAGAAATTTGTGTCAGCAACAAGTGTCAGCTGGAGGAATTCTGTCATGCCAAGCTGTGGCTTCTTCATGCCCTGCATTCCTGCAAATGGCCTGATTTCTGTCCTGCATGTAGGAAACACTGGAGATGTAGTTGAAATGAAGCTTTTACCTTTTCTCCTTGATGGGAAGGTTTGTAGATGTGGCATTAAGCTATTTCCCTCCTGGAAGCCTGACTTGTGGGGCTCACTGAGATGTGCTTGTTTGTCAGGCAGGCAGTGACCTTGAAGGACATTATGTCAAGGGGAGCAAGGCCAGTAGTGGGAAGCTGCTCCATTTTGGAGGATCTCTGTGAGAATGCCTTCATGTAGACCACAGCTTTGAAAGGCAAGAAAACTCACTTAACAGTCTGGGTCATTAAGAGAACTGCAGTCATATTCACAAAAAAAAAAAAAAAAAAAAAAAAAAAAAAAGAAAAAGGGGGGGGGGGCGCAGAACAAGAGGCTTCAAAGTCTAATGGAAGTTGACATGTGGAGCAGTTATGCAGGATAATTTCCCTAGCCCTAGATGTTTCTCCTGAAACATATAGAGGTAACAACAGGCAGTTCCAGCCTTCCTGAGAACACTACACAAGGAGCCACAGCAACCTGCCCCAATCACACAGCAAAAATTAGGTGGCAGCAGTCTGTGTGCAGGATTAATTTTCCACTCACAGCAATGCAGCTGTCTCTGAGGGGGCACAGCCATTCCTGCTGAGTGCCCAGCACTGCGGTGTCACATCTCCAAGCAGGAAAGCAAAATGCAATTACTTCTTTGGGAGTACAGCCAGGATTTTGGGGCTAAAAACGCTGCTCTTCAGTGCCAGGAGTCTTGTCAGACCCTTAAGAAGTTGATGGTGAGGTGTTGTGCTATTGCATTAAATTTTTTCCCTGGTATCAGCAGAAAATTGCTTCCTGTGATTATTCCCTTTTGTCAATGTCAGAGTCCAGGCACAGCTTTGGATTTAGCCATATTGGAAAGCTGACACCTCCTTGAATGCAGCTGGTCTGCTTTAAGGCAGGAGGTATATAAGAAGGCTAAGAGCTGGCTGAAACAAAGAGAAGAAATAGGGTTAGAGCCATAAATCAAGCAGCAGGAGGTGAATGAGAGGCAGTGTAGCTTATCTGTGAGAACAAGGCTAGGATCATATCTCTCTCATTCTGAGGCTAATGTGGATATGTTGCTGCTTTTCTCAGAGCCTCTTTCTTTGTGAAAAACAGGGATAATGGAACTTGTCTCACTAAAGCTTCAAATTGCTATGTTCATATGGAAGAGGAAGAGGGAAAGGGTACTTCAATAAATTAAAGCCTCTCACATCTTCCCATATTCCCCTTCAGAGCTTTGATGATGGTGATTCTCGCTTGGACTCCACTGAATTCCTGAAATTTGTGGAGCAGAATGAAACTGCCATCAACATCACCACCTACATGGACCAGGAGACCAACAAGTTGCTCAGGTGGGCAGTGGACAGGATGCCAGAGGCAGGGCCAGGGGGGCAGATGTGGTAGAATGGAACATGCAAATTCACTCATGGTAAATATCAGTTAGGGCTTGCACTGACAGAGTTAACTGTGTATGAAGTGGCTTCTTACTTAAATAGGTGTGAACACCACAAGAGGAGTAGTGCTATCTCTACCCTTCATGTTAGTCACGTATTCCAACCCTCTTTTGCCTTAAATCTAGCACTTGTGCAGCCAGAAGGGAGTTGGTTAACAGAAGATTTGTCATCTTCTTTCTATTTTCTAATAAATTAGCTTTCCTGGGGACTCCCTCACCTTTTGCCTAAGAGCTAGATCCAGTGCAAGGAAGATGGTGGGAAAACACCATTCATACACAGCCTATAGTTTGAGAGGTTTCCCTCTTTCTTTGTCTGCCACTGTGAGCAAAAAGGCTGCTTGTGGTTATGCTGTGCTTGCATCTCTATCTGTGTGACAGCATGCAGATGTCAACAAATGTGGATGTCCATTCCTGCTGTTCTGAATATCCCCCCACTGCCCAGGCTGGTGGCAGACAGAGAGTATTTTGTTTTTATTTTCTCTGTATCCCATGAGGTTTCCTTAGAGAAGCCACTTCTGCCAGACATCTTGGGATCTTCTTAGTCAATACTGTTTTTATTCACCTGCATTCTGAAGACAGTAGAGCAAGGACCAGCCTAGCACAGCCCTGTGCAGAACAAGCCTCTGTGTTTCCTTTCAGGGGACTCTGCGTAGATGCCCTCATCGAGCTGTCAGATGAAAATGCTGACTGGAAGCTCAGCTTCAATGAATTTCTCAAGTGCCTCAGCCCATCCTTCAACCCACCAGAGAAAAGTAGGAACTTTTCACTTCTCTTGGGGAACAAGAGGGGTCCTGGGAAGGGAGAAAAGAAAAGAGATCAGCTTCAGGCCAGACATTGGGTGCTGTAACTCCGCTGCCAGAGATAATTTTAATATATGCCGGCCTCTCATCCCTTTGTCCCTGCATTGTTGACCGTACTGGTTTTACTGTCCCAGAGCTCCTGCAGCTCTTGTGATGAGAAAGGTTTGGATTTTAGAAGCAATGACGTAGGTTGAACGGGTATGGTACGCCTGTAAGGTCAAGGCATGTATTTAACAGTGCAGAGGTCAATCATGTGAGGAGTTCATGGCCGAATAGTTATGTCAGTAACAGGCAAGTCAGACCAGACCAAAGTCCTGCTATGCTCTGCCTTTCACACAGAGAGCCTTCCTAATGACCATCTCAAAGTTCACTATCCTTCCAAATAATTTATAATTTCCCTAACTTATCCCCACCTGGATCAGAGTAATCCAAGCTTTCATTTCAGGGGTTCTTTTCTTTGTATAACAGATAAGGAAATTCAAACAAATCCAACATTTAGATTTCATTTGGAATTCAGAAATTGAAAGGTGTTCTTCTGAGGAAGACAAACAAAGGGTTTGACTTTCCTAAATTATATTTTGGCTGATTTCATTCACCAAATTCAGCATGAATATTTTAGTCATGAGGAAACTTCTAGTGGTTGGGGGAAGGAAGGCTTCCCCTTAAACTTCATCTTCTCTCTCAAGATATCTCCAAAGTATGTTGTCTTTAGCCTTCTTGCTCTCTCACAAGCACTGCCCTTGTTTTGTGCCTCTTCAGAGTGTGCCCTGGAAGATGAGACCTATGAGGATGGAGCAGAGACCGAGGTGGAGTGCAACCGCTGCGTCTGTGCCTGTGGGAACTGGGTGTGCACCGCGATGACGTGCGAGGGTCCGTATGCTCTCCAGAAAATCACCATGTTTGGGTTTGGACACAAGGAATCCTTCTCACACTCTCTGTTTCCAAAGGCACCAGCTATCCAGGGTTCTTCTCTCTCCAGTTTTTCCTCAGCTTCTCCATAGGTGGTTTCTGCATAACCTTCACATGTTCCATGTTAGTCAAACCCAAGCTGATACTGCTCCAGAGGTCAGAAAGCATGTAACCAGGCTCGAGGCAATGCTGCTGGGGTTTGCATTTTGGGTTTGGTGCCATGAAAATTTAGCACTAAATCTTCCAGACCAGATCTACTCTGCATCCAGCTGGTACAGACCAAACAGGTCACTGGCTGCTACTGTGCATGTAAGTGTGAGCAAGTCAGCTTTCCTGTGTATATGTCCATATCCTCACTGTATTTGTGCTTATGGAATTTGTAAAACAGGATCTAGGATCCTGTCTTGATCAAGAGGGGATATAGGAACCTTCATCCAATGCCAAGAAAGCACTTTAGCTTCTTGCCACAAAAACTGTAGAATAATGGTGATGAAGGGAGGTGGTGTTCATAGTAAGGTAGGGTTGTTTGTTCCCCTTTTGGGAGGCTCTTAAACTTGCACAGCCACGGTAGAACTGTGAGAGGTCATGGTGCAGTTGTGAACAACAGCTCTCTGTTTTGCCTTCTCACACATAGTCCAGGGCCAGTGGAATGCCACCTTTTCCTTCTGTTGGCAAATGTATGGTCCTTTCCAAGGAGCCACATCCATCCTCCCAGCATGGTGCGGTATTTTTCTGGCCTTCTTTGGTAGAAACCAGGCCCTTGCAGGAGCTTTGTTTCAGGGTTGTGTGGGACCTGCCAGGAGTTCACTGGTTCAGATCTATAGTCAGTATCTTGGGCAGTGTAGGAGCAAGGGAAACAGCAGCACTGTGTACAGAGCATCTCATGTTTATCTGATCTTCTGCAGCAGATGCTTCAGGATCACCTCAGCTCAGACTTAGCTGTAGCAGCAGGAACTCACCTGAGAAAAGACAACTGTAGTATTAATAGAGCTGCCAGAGGAGCTGTGTGTAGGTGTCAGAGATTAAACAACAGAATGAGAGACTTTTTGTTGCCTCCCCAGAAACAACCTTCAAAGTTGCTATGCAACACCTGTTCTTGCTGCCTGCTTTGTTCCCTGCATCCATGACAGAAGCATGCAATGGGATAACAATTCATTGACTTTCTACCCATGTCAGAGCAGCAGAGGGGTTAGAGGCTATTGTTAGAGGAATAATGAAACTGAATAATCAGATCAAACACATCAGCAAGTTACATCTTCAAAAATTACCTCTTCATTTGATATTAGTTACTGTACTTGGGTAGCACTGAGCTTCAGTTTATTCCCTACAAGAGGCCAAGATGTTTGAACTAATTATAGATGTTTCTTTTGAATAATATGCAGCCACATGGCTTTATTATCAGTCACATGGAAGGGAGAGACAGGGACAGACTGCACACCCAAGTTGTGAAGTCCCAGGCAACCACAAGGCCTGTTCTCTTTCTAAGAAGCCAACCCATGCCATCCTCCAGCAAAGACTTCCTTGAAAAAAGGAAGCCTGAAAAAATTTGAGCGATGCTATGGCTGACCTGCCTCTCTTTGTTCTTCATGGTTCAGCATCTGAAATTTACATCCCCTATTTTTGAAACACTAAACTCCATTTCTGCTTCCAGGGAGGAATGAGAAGGTGCCTGCTCAGAGACACCGACCTGATCAAGATTTGACTGAGGAGGAGATGGCCAGATACGTTCAGGAACTGCAGAAGCATCAGGTTAGCATAAGGCTGGGAAGGTCTGCTTGCACTAAGCCTGCCCTTGCCAGATGGGTTCCTTCTGTTCCTGTCACTTGGAGACTTCTGGTAGAAGGGGGAGCAGAGTAGATCTCTTACCTGTGGGTACAAATACAGGTGTGGGGCTTTCAGATATAAGCAGTGTTGGCACTGCCTGTGGATGGACCAAAGGCTTCAGAGCGCTACCAATTCCTGTGTCAGTGCAGAGCTTCACTCCTGTGCTCTCTTTCTCTAGGAGACGGCTGAGAAGACCAAGAGAATGAGCACCAAGGAGATGTAAGGGGCCTCCACAGTGGAGGAGCCCAGGAGGATGGGCCCAACCTGCCACCCTGTCCTCCAGTGCTGATCTCAGTATGCACAAGTGTCTGCTACCGTTGCCCAGTCACAGATATTTACATGTATAGCGATGGGTTATTTGTTTTGTAATACACAAAGAATGGGGCCAGGAAAGGGGAGCAGAGCCCACCTGTTCAGGGAGGTTCGTTGCTGGGACCTTGGAAGGCTGGGAGGAACTTACAGCAGCCTCTGGGACCCTTCCCCAGAGCAGACAGCTGCTCCCTCCAAGAACTAACAGGGATTTTTTGTTCCCCTGGATCTGGGGAAAGGATGGAGGTCAGTGCTGGATAGAAAAGGGGGTCTTCAGTCAATACAGTTGTTAGCACCAGCCTTGGCTGCAGAAATACAGGCCTGGCAGTTTTGTGGCTGAACACATGTGCTGCAGGGCTTCATTATCCAAGGACCTCACCCTTTGCTTCGAGCTTCTCAAAGCTGGCCAGCCTGGTGTGACACCTGGGAGTCGTGGTGCCATGCTGCTGGCATGAGTCCAGCACATTCCTCCTTGCTTTCCACCAGACTGTCCTCAGCAGCTCCTCCAGTACATTGTGGGCTCCAACACAATATGGTTCCTTTTGACCTCATCTCACTCTTACTCTCCCTGCCCCCTCCTTAGAGGTGCTATTGTATTTTTTTCTTATCACATTCACATGCTGACTCCCCTTTTCTTTTTTGTTTTGGGTTTTTTATTATTTTATTTCCTATGGTAGTGATTCAGCTTTTGTATGTTTTGTAGCTCTAGGTCTTTCAAGAAAACCCAGCGTGTGGGTTTTTGTTGTTGACAGTGCTGTAATGCCCGTGCACAGTTTGTATCGCACTGCGCTCAGCTGCCACAAACACCACAGGCGAATTGTGAGCCTTGCACTACAGGGTATTTCCCAGCTGGGGATAGCAGTGTCCCTCGTGGGAAGAAGAGACAGGGCTGGATGTAATTAGTTTCACCAGACACAGATTGCCACTGCAGCTCTCTAGCTCTTGCTCCCTTAGCTAGCATTGACCATGTGCTCAAAGTCCGTGCTTGTGCCTCTCTAAATTGCTTAAAGCACTTTAGAGACCAGGGTGGAACCAGGCAATCCCATCAGTACAGTATCTTAAAAAGCTTAACTATGTAGAAAACTGTTTAGTTGTGCTGTTGGCATCGTCTTGGGCTTTTCATCTTCCTCTGGGGTGAGGCAGCAGCAGCATTATTCTTTGATTCCAGTAGGAGTTTGGAGTCAGAGCTGAAAGCCTCATTACTGATACATTTCTCAATGTTGTTGATCAGACCACCTTTGACCACTCTCACATTCCTTCATGGGTCAGTTTCATCTGACATGTTTCTCAGAGCATTGGTCCTAGATGTAAATGATACGCTGTTTTGTTGATAGTCACCTCTGTAGCCTGAAGCCCAGCTGATTTTCTTAGGCAGTTGTCAAATGTACTTCATGCACGCTTGAACATCCGCGTTGCCTTCATGCCTGCGCTGTGCTTTCCAAGCAGTTGCATGTGCCCTGACTGACTGCTTGTGAGTTCCATCTTTCTGTTTGTGAGCAACTTCAGCAGTTGTTGCTGTGTATCTTGCAGTCCTTATTGCTTAATCAAGCAAAATTCCAGTTGCATCTGGCAAAAGGATGGTCAGTTTGAGTGAAGATCAGCAGGACTTTTGTCCCAAGCTTCCCCTTTTTGCACAGTTCTTTCCTTGGAGAGGAGGAATGAGCTGGTACCTAGAAGTATAGGAAAAGAAGAAAGCTTTGTCCCTCCTATGCTCTTCCCCATGAGCCAGATGTTTTAAAGGCTATCTGATCTTTGAGCTGGTTTCCTGATTTGAAGCCAAAGGACTTCCATTGACTTTGGCACAGTGCCACCTTTCCAGTGAGAACTATAATGTACCCTGCCACGGAGGTTTTGGCATCATAAATACCGAAGGAGACTTTTTTTTTTTTTTTTTCTCATGAGGGCCAGGATTTGAGCAGCTGTCACTTGTGAAGGTGAGAGGAATGAGTCCATATAAGCTGAGGGTAATGTGGACAATGCTACACTGGGACAGAGTCATTGTTTGTGTTCTGGTGGCACAGGAAGAAGTGGTTGGTGGAGTAGGAGCACCCATTAGACATAGGCTTGCTCCTTCCCAAGAGTATGAGTGAAAGGGCTTCACGTGCTGGATCTGGAGTCACAGGAACATTGTTAATAAATGTTTTGCTTTATTCCAGCCCTGATCTAAAAGGTAGTTAGTGCCTCCCAGATCACTTCCTTCCAGCTTGGATTGTTAAAGTGCCTTAGAGAAAACACAACAGCTTGCCTTAAAGGCTTTCCCTGGACAGGGATAACATCTTGTTCAGTCAGGAATATCTCCAACTGTGAAAACCAGAGCACGTGCAGGAAGGGGAGGCAAATGCACGGCTTCAGGGCTTCTGTAAGGCTGCACTGTGATGTGTTCTCTGTCCCGTCCTGCCTGCTGTGGCTGTGCAGCTGTGTGGATGGGGGTGGCTGCTGGGGCAGCTGGAGATGTGTGCTGGCAGCTGAGGTTTACAGAGCTTGCTCTTGCACTGAAGGCGGAGGCATGGGCTGCGGTCTCCGGCAAGCTGAGCTCTCCAAGAAGCCATACAACAGATCCCAGGGTAGCCTTGGGCAGCAGACTGGGAGTGTGGCAACAGTCAATGCCTCTGGAAAGGGCTGCTGCTTGCCTCTGGAGCCTCTTCCTCCCTGTGCCCCCACAAAGGGATGTGGTGCAAAGCAGGGCCTATTCGAAGGGCAGCAGTTCTCAAAGGAGACCAAAACATCTCGGCTCCCTGCACAGAGGGGAAGGGCAGCCCAGACTCAATGCTCAGGCTTCTGCAGGCTGGTCAGTCACTAACTCCTGCAGGGTGACCTGGCTGCTGGGGAAGGAAGTGCTGAATTTCAGGCATTGCCCTCTGGGACAATTGCTGTACAGACTCCAAGGGGCAGGGAATGTGTTTTGTTTTGTTTTGTTTTTCCCAAAAAACCAAATTTAAGCAACAAACAAAAAAGTCCCACTCCTCCCTTTATATTCCCTCCTGTACGTGTGTGAAATTTATCAGTATTCTGTAGGTTTCCTTAGTGCACTTATTTTACTTGATTTTGTAATTTTTTTGAAGCAGGGGGGTTTGGATATTACTGCCAAATAAATGAAACAAAACTTTAAAAATAACACTTGTTTGGTTTATTTTTCACAAGCCACACAACTTGTTTAAAAAAAAATCATCTGTCTTTGCACATTGATACACAGATCTCAGTCTGTTGGACAAATGTGAGACGTGACTGTTTCTGTTTTATAGCTGGAGAATCAGGGGGAAGGAACCCATAGGCAAGTAAAAACAATAACTAAAGGCCTTGAAAATGTGACTGAAGGTGAAATAGCCTTCAGTGGTATTGTATGACATGAGGAAGTGTCCTACTATTCATCTGCCCTGTAAGTGTAATGCCAGTGCTGTGTTTCTTCATATAATGTCTGACAGAAAAGAAAGCTGCCTTGCTTTGTTTCACTTGGTGTGCTCCTTTCAAAGCTGTTTAGAAAAAAACCCCAAACAGCTCACAAACATTGGCTCTTCCATGTTATTTTTCACACCAAATGGCCTCTTTAGTATGTACCAGCTGCTGCACATGCAGTCTTTTCTGTGGCATTCCCTGCCCATTCACTGCTCAACTGCAAAGTGAGGCTGCTTTATTACTGCAATCTCTACTGCAAGAATTTCCCAGGATTTTAAGAGGAAATGAATGGAAGCGGCAGCCACAAATTTAGCTAGGCGGCAATACAAATATTTTGCCTTGTGCTCCATGCATGTTTACTGAAGCAAAGTGGTTTTGAGGTGGGGGAGAGGAAAAGCAAAAATTCTGTTGCCTGCTGCTTGTAGAGGCCTGGGAAAAGCTCTGACCTGTTTACGGAGTTGAGCAGATCTGAGTATTAAATTGCTGCACTATAGTTACATACCCTTAATCACAATTCTCGGGTGCTGTTAAGCTTCAGGTTGAGAAATAGGCTGTTTAAGTGGTTGATCAAGACTCTGAACTGCATTTGTAAGGTATTTATTAACTTTAGTTCTGAAGCAGGAGCAGACTCATCTATAAGACTCAGTTCCTGAACCATGTCATAGGGCACACCTTTAGGAGACCTGGGCTTAAAGCACTGCAGAAGAAAAGAGCAAAATCCAGATGACCTTAAGCTTGTGCTTACATAAACTCTTCTAAAAGTGTCCTGGAACAGCACAATGTTTGTGGAGTGGGAAAAATTATGCTGCTAAGAAGTTAACAATACTGGTGAAGTGTCTGTTCTGCAGCTATCTCTGGGTTCACATCAAGGCTTGTATTTGTGAATCCACAGACTCTTGGAAAACAAACGAAACAAGTCCAATGGAAACTGTTCATTCCTACCCACTGTGGCACACTTTCTTGAAGGCTGGGCAAGTCCTGACAACTTCCTCCTAATAGCAACAGGAGCTGCCACATCAAAATATTTGCAGTGGTAAAATCCAGAGTTCCTAAGAGCACCAAAGGAAGGAAAAGTGGACCATGGGCTTTGTCCACAGTACTCTGGACACCTTTGAATTCAGCATTGTTGCTACTTCACACATTGTTTTAAACTCTGGGCTGGTGCATACAAACCGTGATTTTGTTTGTGTTTCTTCCAGTCCAAGATGACAGACTTTTGTGTACATTAAGTGTTTTGAGCAAGTGGGAGGTTGCTATTCCCTTCTTTTTGGCTTCCCTGTGCATCAAGGAAGCAAGTCTGCTTCTAAAGCCTGGACATAGTCGAGGCAAAAGTTCCCCTAAGCTATGAATCTCCTCATTGTTATCACACACAGCCGCTGCTGCTGCTTCTGATTACTGACTACACTGATGTTAACCTGTGTTCAAAGAGCAATGGACTGAAATCACAGACCCTGACTTGCCTGTTTGTCTGTGCGTGGTACAACAGGGGCCAGCTCCATGTTGATCAGTGACCAGCCACAGAAAACTTCGCCTGGCGGACTCGTGTGTTACTTGTTAACTCCTGCCAATGCCACGGCCCAAGACCAAAGCTGTTTTTGCACACCCAGGCAAGGACAGGCACTGAGGTACATCTGGGAGTCCCTGTGTTTTGGTGCTGCACGGCAGCAGCTCACAGAACCACAGAACCACAGGACGTGTTGGGCTGGAAGGGCCCTCAAAGGCCGTTCAGCTCCATCCTCCCTGTCCTGCAGGGACCAAAGCAGGTCAACCCTTGGGCAAAACACGCACTGACCAGGGGTGCTGGGCCAGGCCTCCCCCAGGGGAGAGCACACAGCGGGCTCAGGCAGCGCCTCTCCTTCGGGCTCCGAGGGTCACCAAAGGGGCACAGGAAAGGGGGTGGTTTAATTTTACACTTAGCAGCTCTGGCGTCCCGAGCTTGGAGTAAAACACTTGGCAGGGAGCAGATGGCATTTCCAGCCGGCGGTTCCGCACCAGCCCGGCAGGCCAGGCCCGGACCGTGCCGGTACCGGGGGCGAGCAGCGAGACCAGGGCAGCCACCACCTCCGCCCCCACCT
>VWZU01001262.1:762043-792040 GCA_013397095.1 Sterrhoptilus dennistouni
GCTGCCCAAGGGGCTGGGGCAGGCGCCGCTGGCCCGCTCCCTGCGCGTCCTCAACCTCAGCGGGAACCGCTTCTCCGAGGTGCCGCCCGCGCTGCTGCAGCTCCGTGGCCTGCGCAGCCTCAGCCTCGGCGGCAACCGGCTCCACGGCATCCCGCCCGACATCCAGGAGCTCCAGAGGTGAGGGACGGGCCCCCGCCGGGTTTTCTGCCGCGCTCCCCCGAGCGGGGGGCAGTTCTCCCCAGCCACAGGTGTCTCCAAGCACTGCTGCCGCTAATGTGGCTCTTCCTCCTCGTCGTGTTGAGTTACCAAAGCTCCAGGACGTTCCTTACCTCATCCACATATATATATATATAAGTATCTAGAGGGTGGGTGTTGAGGATGAAGGCAGGCTCTTCTCGGTAGTGCCAAGCAGTAGGACAAGAGGCAGCAGCAGAAAATGATGATGCACAGGAAGCTCCTCGAGAACAGGAGGGGGAACTTTACTGTGGGGTGACCAACCACGGGAACAGGTTGCTCAGAGTGGTTGTGGAGTCTCCCTCAGTGAGGGTGTTCCCGTGGACACAATTCTGTGCCGTGTGCTGTAGGGTGACCCTCCCTGAGCAGGCAGGTTGGAACAGATGCTGTGGTCCCTTACAACGCACCCGATTCTGTGTATTCTTCAGGTGATGATGGGCCTCCTGTGCTCACAAACTGTGTGGCTTTTGGCACTGCCTATCCCTGGGCTGCCCTGGTGCAGGTGTGGCTGGTGACAGTGCTGGTGTGAGGGAGGCTCTCTGTGGTTTTGCTCTCATGCACATCTCTGGGTGACAGCGGGATAAACCCCCTGTGTCCTGCAGCTCGCGGCTGCACCGTGGGTTGCTCAGGAGGATAAAGATGTGTTTGTGGTTTACATAAACAACAGGGCCTTCCTGCCCATTCAGCTGCAGTCTCACTGGGGGCTTGCTGTCATGGGTGGGGTTTTGTGGTGTTTCTCTCAGCTCACGTAGGTCTGACAGGTACCGACAGACCTGAAGCGTGGAGCCCCAGGCTGTGCTCAGGTGTCGTTGTACCTCTGGCTCTGGGGCTGTATCCAACCACTGCAGGCCAGTCATACACAAACTTGTGGCTGAATCCCAGCAATTGGGAACAGTGGGAACAGGCCTTGGGCAGCACTGTGTCTTGGCTGCCTGCACTGGCCTGGGCTGGATACTCCTGAAGCCTGGTGTCCTCCTCAGCAAGCAGGATGCTTGTTGTGGAACAGACACCTCAGTGTGTTCTGCTGGATTCCCAAGCTTCAGACTGACCTCTGTGTGCCTCTCTGCTAAGACTTTGGATCTGAACTTTGTTTGCTCCAGCTCTTTGCCAAGGAACTTGCCAGAGGCAGCCTCTCTTACACAAATTCCAGCACCTCTGACCCTAAATACTTGGATTCACCCTGATGGCTCAGCAGAGCTGCATCTAGTGGAAGCACAGGATGTTCTGTGTCTCCCATGTGTGTAGATGGGAGCTACCAGATCTGCTTGAGTGCTGTTGGTTTTGCCTGCAGCAGTAAAATACAATTGGTTTTGTGGCTTTTGTCCAGGTGGCATAGCATGCACCTGTTAAGGATTTGGAGCAATTCTGGGTTAAGCTCTCTGGGCTGAGAGATGCTGTGAGACATTTTGGGTGATGGAGAATGCCCTTCTTGGCAGAGTTGTGGTACATCCTCGGTTGGGGCTGTCACGAGGAAGAGGGAGCTCAGCTTTTTTTCTGTCTGGGAACAGATGCTTCAGGGATGAAAAAAGAAATGAGGTAAGGGAGAGGAGGCCATTGGGGGAGGGCAATTGCATGAGGAAGATGATCCACATTGTCTCCATAGCATGTCTGATAGCATCCAGGATGTGGTTGGGATCTGATTGTTGCTGCCACCTCTGAGTCAGAGGCTCCCTGCTGCTGTTTATATGGTCTCTGGGGTTGTGGGTTTTTGGTTTTGGTTTTTGTTTTTTTCCTGAAGAAAGCAAACCTCAGCCCTGCTTTTCTTCTGTGGTGTCCCCAGGAAAGTACTGGGCTGTGTAGCATCACACATGGTGCCCCAGCAGGCTGTGACCTGTGCTCCAGGCACCTCTGTCACTCTGCTTTGTTCCTCTTGAGGCCTTCAGTTTCAGCTTTCATGTTTTTCAGATTCTGTACTGCCTAGGTGTGTAGTTCTGAGCCTCATATTAAGTGTTAGTAAGCTCTCTTCACAGAGTAGGGAGACAAAACAAATCTTTTTCCTGCTGGAGACCAAGGACAACAGGTACAAGTTCTCAGGTCCAAAAGCATAAACGAAGTGGACTGAAGAGAGAAAACAAGAAGGATGGGACTTCATAATCTGAAGCTGTAATTGGACAATTAAACCCCAATATGCAAATAGACCAAAACTTATAAAAGTGTGAGACCTTGTGACCAGCTGTCCATTTTGTGACCATTTTGGGTCCACCTTGGGTGTAGCCCTGGCCAGGCTCTTGTATTGCCCATGGTGTATCCTTAAAGGCTTTTTAATAAATACCTACTTTATTCTCTTAGCTCTGTCCAGTCTCTGTTCCAGCTCAGCCTTCCCAAGGCATCCCTCTGACCTGCCCTGAAGCAGAGCTCCTTGTTGTCCTGTCCTGCAGCTTTTATTGGACTGGTCATGGTGGAACCCCCAGAAGGAGAATTTGGAGAGACCAGATGCAGACAAAGCTGTTGAACTGTCTGTTCATCATTGTGAAGTGTCAGACAGAAAAGTTACACTTAGACACAGCTTCTGTCTGCTGCCCACGTCACCAGTGCTACCTCATTGAACTTCTGCTAACATGTCAACATAGTATAATTGAACTTTAGCTCAAGATAGCAAATCTGTGCCCCACCAGGATTGTCAGCTTCTTTACCACCCTGCCATCAGTGACTTCTGTATCTGGGACTGATTAAGTAACAAAAGGGAGCAGCACTGGGAGAAAACAACAGTTTATACTGTGTTGTTCCTCCAGAGGGAATCCTGAATCTGTTCATTGGGACACAGATAACCAGTGACCCTTGCCAAAAATGTAGAAAGTACATTCTGGAGAGAAACTGCTGCCAGACTCTGCTTCTACCTGCTGGCAAGAGAGGTGTCCTCAGTGTGAGTGTGCTTGTTGTGGAAGTGGATAAAATGAGCTTGAGCAAGGACAGAGCAGAGTCAGCTGTTACAGCACAGCAACACAGAGACCTCTGTTAGTTTCTGAGCTCTAGAAGTTGGAGATGGGACCTGGTGTTGTGGCTTCTGTTAAACTCACAGCTCAGTCTGCAAGTCCCAGTCTTGCTGTTGCTGACAAGTCAAGATCTTGACCCTTTTTCCATGTGCAATATCATAAAAAGAAATTTTGCTTTTATCTTAGGGGCTCTGAGACCACAGGGGAATGCAGGCAGGACTCTTACTGATCAAGTTTCTCCTGCTCCTACTAGAGTTCCTGACACCAGCAGTTCTTCTTTTCCCATGACCCTGGCAGCTTCCCATTTGCTCCAGTCACTGATTATAGGGCAGACTAGAGTTGCAGAAATCTAGAAATGCTTCTTAGATTTCCAGGGAAATGTCTGAGCTGTGATGAGATTTTTTTAAAAACAATACTCTTGATAATTCTTGTCTTTTGTCTGCACCCCATAGTTTCCTGTTTTAGTTTTTGAAGGAACAGCATGTCAGTTTTAGTGAAGGCCAGGAATATAGCAGGTAAGAAGTCTGTGTATGTGGTAAAGTTAAAAGTATAAAAAGCTGATGGGTCTGAGCTGCCAAAAGAGGAGGAACATGCTGGTGACTACAAATGCAAAGGTCCTGGAACAGGAGGTGAGTGCCTTGTGTTGTTACTCACAGGAAGATAGTAAATCCACCACTTCACACAAACTGTATTTGGGTCAGGTGTATTGTACAGAAAATTTTCCCTGGCATTTTCCTGGTGACTTGGCAAGTTAATGAACTTGGTGATAAGAGCCACAGCCAGTCCCGCTGCTGTCGTGCCTTGCTCCTTCCAAGGATGGGCTTCAGCCCCATCCTTGCCCACACAAATACTTTGTGTGCTGTGCAAGATCCTGCATGGAAAGTGAGTGCTGTGTTCCTGATTGTTGGTTATCTCCTAGGCTGTTGTGGAAGGACCACCAATATGCTTGAAGCTTCCTTTACATGGCTTCATAAGTGTACAATCATGATTGCTCTGGTGATGGCAGTAGGATGATGCTGATCATAGCAAGCTGGCACCAGGGATGAATAACCTTTGCTTCATGTTTTCCATTAGGAAAATTCAGTGCTCTTTCATCATAGGTTCACTGTAAGCATGGAGCGTGACCAGCAATAGCCTCGTGTGTTTCCGAGAAATGAAAGTGTAGGCCCCCTGCTGAGGGCCTTTTCTTGACCATGTTTAGGCCATGCCAGGTCCTTCTGTATGCTCAGCATCCCCAGTTCCTGTCAGCTGGTGTATCAGTGCAGTACAGACCTGAGCATTGGCTCTTGCTGTGAATTTAGAGTGAGGAATGCACCAGGCATGTGAGAGCAGCTGCCTTTGCATTGCTTTCCTGTTTGTTGCCAGATAAAATACAAGCTTAGCATAGGCAGACACAAGTGTTATCTTCTCTGTAGTTCTCCCTGCTGACCTTGCTCTGTTTTCAGTGGGAGATGTTATGGCCAGTCACTCTCTCTCAGACTCAATCCACAGCCCCCAGCAGGTCCTGAACTGTGACCTGCATGGAGATTCCTCTGCTGCATTGGTTCTGCATATCCTCCCTCTTCTGATCCAACTGGGGATGCACTATGGGGCAAGGTGTATTACAGCTGGTGAGCTAGAAATGTGGCCATTTGCTTGTGCCCATCCTGGCACAAATTTTGTGTGCAAATCTGGTAAAACATAGCTCTGATCTTCATGGTGCATCTGTGAGTTTTGGCTTAAAAGGTGCAGGGTTTGCCCTTATCAGTGTGCAGGCCTGGGGAAATGTCCTGCAAGTGTCCTGTGAAATGGGTAATTCTCAAGGGCTTAGTGAAATGCAGCTGATACTTCAAGTCTCCCATGGGAATTTTGAGTTTAGTTGTACTCCCCTAGTGAATACTGTCATGCTCTGTAGAGCGCTGGGAGCAGGCAGAGCTTGGAAAAGACCTGTGCATGTTCCTTTCCTTCTTGCTGGTGTTCCTCTAATAAAGCCTGTTTGTGTGAGGGCTGGGATCAAAGGCCTCAGAGGCCTGGCTGGATCCATCCAAGGTTTGTGTAAAGGCTTAGATGCATTGAAAACCAGAGCATTTGCTTTCATTCGTGGGCAGTATTAAGCATGTTAGACAAGCATACGCTTAAAGGACGGCTGTTAGTGTGGGAAAAAGGGCAAGCAGAGCTTTGATAAAGATACAGCATTAGGAAATCTGCTTGCTGTCTCCCTTCTTCTTCCCCTCTTCAAACGTTTTGCAAATAGTGTTCAGACGACTGTTTGATCTTAAATTTGCGTGTCAGCAAAGGCTGTGCGGTTCTCTCAGGAATTAGCAAATCGTAGAACAGGGTTAACAGGAGTGTATTGTGGGCTGCTTTGAAATTCCTCCCTTGCATGAGCCTCAAAACTGCCCTGGAAATTTCTTGCTAAAAAGTTTATCTTAAAAAGACCTGGAGCTATTTCAGGCACCACTGTTGGTTTGGGCTTTTTTTATATTACCTATTTAGATGCATTTGTTTGATGTCAGCTGTTAAATTTTATCCGAAGAAGCATCTGTGGGGAAACAGGGTGGATTGAAAATTTGAGTATCTCCTATGCCTGAAGGCATTATCCTCTTGAAATATGACTGTGGAGTCCTGTGGTAATTGACAGGGTATATATAAAAAAAATACTTTCAGTGCTCAGAGTGGTTCTTATTTACTGAGTGTTTGGGGGCTTTTCGATTTGATTTGTGCTATATAATGACCTGAAAACATCAAGGACATACTCAAGCAAGAAGGTACAGTCTCTTTGCATGTTAAACGTTGCTGCCACTCCCTGAATTGATCATAGTTGTTTGGGCATTTCTCCACTCCTTTCCTAGTTGGTAAAGGTATTTTCTTGCCACCCTCCAGCCCAGTGGTGTGAAATGTGCTGCTGGACAGGAGCACCACATGATGGGCTCAGCGTGCTGGCTGTGCTTGGCAGCAATTAGGACTGGCTGTGCTGAGCAGGGGGCTGCTGGGTGTGAGGCTGAAAGGGACACTGGCCTTTTATTAGTGTATTTGTCAACATTGCTAAAAGGCAGGAGAGAAAGTGTCAACCCTCATTAGTAACTCTGTCACATGGTTGTTGGGTTTTTTTCAGATTCTGTTGAGACTGATTTTGTTAGTGTTTGTCCCCTCCTGAAACTCATTCAGCCGGAGTCTGTGTGGCAGGTTGGAACTAAATCATTCATTCTACCTTCAAAAATTGGAGCTGAGCTTATGTTTGTTTGATGAGAGTTGATATCTGGCTTTTTGAAGATTCTTGACTTTTGAAAGTGCAGGAAAACACGCAGTTCTACCTCTGTGTACATAGCAGTTCACAAGACCTTAGCTGATCAATCAAAATGACTGTACAGATTAATGATTGTCAGGAGGGCCAGGTCTAAGTGTGAAAGGTTAGTTAGAAGCATTCACGAAGCTCAGTGCCATCCCTGCTGTGGTCCTCTTGCAAAAATCTGGGGTGAATGTTATGGATTGCCTTACTGCAGGCTCTTGAGAGAAGAGGGCAGAGCTGAGCAGTGTTTTTGCTTGTCTTACCAAGCAGCAAACTGCCCTGCCCTGAGCAGGACAGCTTGAGAGCCAGCATCACCTCTGCCTCCAGATCCAGGCTTAGCATGAGGGTGACATGAGAATCAGTCAGGAGCAGATGAGCTGGGAGCAAACTGTGTCCCAGTGCTGTGGTCAGTGCTCTTGAGTTGTACCTCTTGAAAGTCCTTTCCTGTGTCGTGATTGGCTTTGCTCAGACAATTCTCAACACTTCAGTTTAATGCAGAAATGGCTGTTGTTGATTCCTTCACCTTGCTTAGCCAAAACTAGGCTAGATCCTTCTTCCTAGCAAATTGTACTTTGAGGGATGGGAGTTATGGATTTTGTTTTTCCACTGAGCAGTGTTTCAGTGGAAGCTATAAGAATATCTTTCCTATGTTTTAAATATGTTTCTTTGTAGTTTCAAAACCTCCTTCCTGTGGTTTTTTAATAAATTAATCATCTAATTAATACCATAAGTTGATGTGGAGATTCTGAATTTCCTGTACCAGACTGAGTCCCATGAGTTTTTAGTCTACTGACCCCAAAAAGATGATTCAGAAGGTAAGTAAAAACAAAACATTTTTTAAAAAGCATTTTGTTGCCAGTAAAGGAGTTACCTTATTTAGTGGGTTTTTAGTTAGAGACAGTTTGTATTCTGATGTTAGAGCTTTATATCCTTCCTGGTATGGCTGAGTGTTCTCATTACAGACTTCACAAAGAACAGATTTGAAGCTGTAAGAAGATTGTTGGTAGTGTTTTTGCACACTGTTTGCACAGTAGGTTACTCTTGAAATAAATGCATTTAATGCCTTGAAATGAATTCTCAAAACGTTTTTACTGTATAACTTGTGCCCTCTTCACCTTCCCTGTTTGGAGGTGTTTTTATGCCATGTCACTTTACAGGCATTAGTGTCCTCAAACACAAAGGATGAGGAGTTAATTATTCACTTTTCCTAGGAAGTGCAAACTTGTACATGTCCAAACCTTGTTTAAATATTGAAATCCACAGTGCTAAAATTCCCTTGCCCAACAGCTTTTGGTGTGGGCTCCAGCAGTGGTATGGAGTTAGGAATTGTATGGAATTGTGTACTCAGCAGTTAAGTCCCTAGTGAGAGCCAAGCAGCCTAAATCCACCTCTGGAAACAATGGAGGCTTGAAGGAGGAATTTTGGTTAAAACTCAGGGCTTTGTTAGGGGATCAAAAGTTAATTAAAAATAACCTCTCCTTGACATGATCTCTGCACAGCAGCCTTCCTCCTACCCCCACTGCTCAACATACAGGTTGTCTGAGTAGAAGTGAGGTAGAGGTTACTTTGAAGCAGTGGCAGTTGGTGGTGTTTTTCTGCTGTGCACCTTCTTGTACTTTCAGAATAACCTCCAAATGTGCTGTCCTACTTGGTCTGTAAGTAACTGCCTTCCATATAATCAAATTCAGTTTAAGGCTTAATTTTCTGCCCACTTTGTCCAGTTTCAATTATTTAGCTTGCCTTTGACATGTTCCAGAAATACCAGGGAATCCTGGGAAAGCTGAGCATCTCCTGGTGTGTTGCAAAGGTCTGTCATTCTGTCCTTCGCTGTTGGGCATGTGCATTTGTGCTGCAGGAGTGACCTCGGTAGCCCAAGCAGATGCTGTCATTGGATCTCTGGGGTTCAAGTTTCTTGCAAGAACTGAGTGAAATAAACTCTCTCTGCTGTTCTCCTGCTCCATCCCAGGGGAAGTCTCAGGGGGGAGCTTCTCTGCACTCCACATATGCTGTGGCACAGAGTTTCAGGGCTCAGACCTTGTCTGGGTGGACCATTGTGACTCTTGGGTCCTCTGTTCTGTGTTTCTGTGCCAGCTGTATCCATAGCATTTCTCAGTTGCTGGGGTGAGATGAAGGTGTCTCCTACTCCAAAGAAGTTATAACCTATACTTAAAGAAAGGCTGATGGAGCCTGGATGAGTTCACTTTCCCTAGCCTGTGGGCAATGCTTGCTGGATCAGAGAAGGCCAAAGGTGCATTGTAGTTAGGCAACCTGAGTGTGTGTTGGAGATACTGAACCAGGACTGTGGGATCCACCTTTTTCAAATGTGGGAAAAAATCTTGGCTGGACTGTGATTAGCAAGAAGTACCCAAAGTGAGCCTGCCTTTGTTCCTCTTTCAGAAAACATCCGAGAACAGGGAAAGAAAGCTACTTGAGTCCATGGAATGGGGACTTGAAGCTATTGTGTCAGAGAGAAATGTTTGTCAATTTTTCTTCCTAGAAGGGCAGAGGTGCACAGCAAATATTGACTACTCCCACCTGCAGAAGGGATCTAGTGCCTGTCTCTGTTCCTGTCTCTGATCCACTGAGTTTTCACAGGACATCCAGTGATTCTTTTTATTTGGGCCCAAACCACAGTGAAACCCAGCTGTTGTTTCTGGTAGCTTTGGGCTTCATGACTTCAGAGTAGTGAAACCAATCTCTCTGAGGTATTGCCTGCATGTACTTGTGTGACTTAGGTGCACTCTGTGCTGTTGGTAAGTGAATTGTATCAAAGGGGGACTGGCTGCCTCTGACTAATGCTGAAAGGTTTCAGTTAGTCACTGAGGAGTCAGATGATTCCACAAAGAGCAACTAGTGCTGGTGCAGGGCCAGGATTTCCAGGGAGAGACTCTGTGCTTGCGCTTCACTCCTGCTGAAACTGAGCTCCCACTGGCTGCAGCAGGATCTGTGCAGTGCTCTGTGTGCAGGCTGCACATCCTTGGAAATAGGAGCAGGAGCTTTGCATAAGGGGTTGTAGTGGGAATACACTGTTTTTTGGTGCCTGCCTGCAGGTGTAATGGTAACTGCAGGAGTCTGGAGGTAAAATCTCAACATTATCTCTTGTGAAACAGCAGCTCTGTTGTAATTTTGATGTGCAACTCAGCTTTTTTTTCTTGCTCTCAGCAAATTAACTCATAGGTGGTCATATGTCAGTTTCCTTAAAGAAATGCAGTAGCTGTGAAAGCTAGATGTTAAAGGAAACTTAAAATTAATGAAATAATGCATTCTTTTCTCTTCTGTTTTTCAGTTTAGAGTTTCTGTACCTTGGAGGGAATTTCATTACGGCAATTCCACCTGAATTAGCAAAACTGCCTTCTCTGAGGTATCTAGTTCTGTGTGACAACAAGATCCAGAGCATTCCACCTCAGCTGGCACAGTGAGTACTTACTGTCATCAGCCACCAGCTGTAATTAACTCTTTGAACCTTTTTCTTCTGTGTGTGTGGATAAAAGTACCTGGTGGGAGGACCTATTTGTCCTTCAGTTTGTTAATGTGACTGGATTTGAAAAAGAACATCCTTGGTGTGGTGCATTGCAGGCAGACCATGAATATATGATCTGGAAAACTTAATGAAAGGGTTATGTTAAAAAAACATCACCGAGATTGCACCTTACAGTGAATTAATAGATTTGTATAGGGGACTCTGAAAAGTACCTGGGCAACTCAGAAAAGATAAATTGCTACCTTCAGAAGTAAGAATGGTACTGTTTTATTAGTAATGAATGCTTGATGGGTTTTGCCTTTCACCCAAAACCTTTCTGTGTGCTTTTGTTCCCTTGGCATTCCTCACCTTAGCATCTCAGAGTGTTCATGTAATTGTACAGCACAGTTCTAGTGGCAAGGTTACTGCTTTATCTGTTCATAATGGGGGGAAAGGGGACACTGCAGCTCTGTATCTGGAGCCTAAGATGGGAAATGAAGATGGGAGGTATAGCTGTAACCCTAAAAACAACTGAATAGCAGCACGGAGTTCTCCAAGTTGGAATTTGATAGTGTAGTGGGATTATTCTTAATAATTTATATATATTCTTAAATAATAATCTCTTGTAATTTTTACAAGTTTGGGAGCAGCCCTGGATGTTGTGCTAGAGCATTGCTTTGTGCTTCCTGAGAGGGGAAAGCATTGTCCAAAAGCAAAAAAAACTGCCTTGTCCCCTGTGCTGCTGCTGGCCTGGCCTGACCCCGCTCAGTCCTGGTGGTATCAGCCACAAGCAATGAAAACATGGGGCTTTCCAGGGCTGGCTGCCTCCCAGCAATCATCTTTAATGCATGAAGCAGAGCAGGTGACTTATTCAGAGCACTGCATGGGACTGTTCTTGGTGCATGTGCTGGGTACAAGGACACACTCTGTCCCCTGAAAGCCCTCAGTTTGTACACTTTTGTTCTACCTTTTTGGGGGTGTGTGTGTGGGGGGAATACTGAGAGGGATAGCAGACTGTGTTTCTTTGGCAGGTATTCTGTGCTGAGCTGAGTTTTCTAGTGCGTTGTGTGTACTGGACTAAGAGCAGTTCTTTTAGAATGAATTTGTGTTTTAAAAGGGGGAAAAGCCAAACAAAAAGGAATTGGTGGGAGCGGGGAGAGTAACTAGGTCTGCTTAATGCAGCTGTGGGGCGATTTCGCTTGCACATCTTGACAGAGTATCCATCTCCATCCTTAGGCTGCATTCCCTGCGTTCCCTCAGCCTGCACAATAACCTGCTGACTTACCTTCCCCGTGAGATCCTTAACCTGGTTCACCTGGAGGAGCTGAGCTTGCGCGGGAACCCACTGGTGGTGCGGTTTGTGCGGGACCTGACCTACAACCCCCCGAGCCTGCAGGAGCTGGCCGGGCGCACGGTGAAAACCCGCAACGTTCCCTACACTCCCAGCGACCTCCCGGACAGCCTGGTCCGCTACCTGAGCTTGGCCAGCAACTGCCCCAATCCTAAATGTGGGGGTAAGTTCACCTTCACAGCTCTGCTTCCTGCTCTTACCTGATGGTTTCCTTTCCCTCTGACTTGGTGTGACTTTATAGGCTCACTCAGGTTCAAAGTGTTACTTATTGCAACCACATTCTGGCTGTATTTCTCTGGCTCCAGGTCTCCTGGAAACTTGTCTTCAAGGAGCCTGGCTCACTTAGGAGCTGTATTCAGAGCTGTTGTGCTGGTTTACTGGATTTGCATGGGAATGTAATTGACAGCACTTCTGTCAGAATCTTTGTAGCTCATCCCAGCATTCCACTGTGGTTTTATGATCTGAAGTTGCCAATCCATTTGCCCTGAAGTAGCTCAGAGCAAGTAATGGACAGCAGAACTTTTGCACACACTCTTGCTGAATGGTGAGCATCATTTCTGGGTGGAAAAGAGGAGAGTGGCTCTAGTGCTTAGCAGTTACTAACAGCAACTTGTTTAGCTCTAGTTTGGGACCACTAGCCTGTACCTCTTGGAAGGAGAGTACTTAAAAAAAATAGCCTGGAATGCTTGAGGCTTAATATGGTTCAATGCTTAATCTTTACCAGAGTAAATGATCTGCACATTTAGCATTTATAAGATTAAGGGGGAGGAAAAATCATTAATTAGTATCTACCCTGCAGTCATAATACAAGCTGTTATCTTCTTACAGGACAATATCAAAGCATGCTCCATCAGCCAAGATGGAAGGGCTGGGACTTATATTGGGAGGGAAAAAAAAGTTTCTTTTTTTAAGTGTTTCGCACAGCTTGGATAACAGTGGATTGGTTTTGTGCTTTTCACTATGCCTTATGAGCTCTCACAGTACTGCAGCATTGCTCTAGCACTGCAGGAGAAAAGCTTACTCCTGACCAGCTAGGACTTAAAACACTGTTGGAAACTTCTGAAAATGTCAGCGTCTAAAATCACTTGCTGTGACAGGAAGAGAACATAATTGTGTGTTACAGCAAGACTGTTGCCATGGAAAGTAGCATCCAAGCTCAGCATGGTGGCTTCACTCAAGCAGAAGAAAAGTAGAGCTGTGAAGGTCTATTTGTGAATGCATTTTTACTAGCTGGTAGAAGAGGTTTTACAAGTTTGAACATAGCGTGCATTAATTCATTTGACATTTAAGAAGTTTGTAAATTCCCAGCCTAAGTTTTCTCCCTAATGGTTAGAAGAAATTGCCGTGTTATTTGGAAGTAACTGCCCTGTGTCTTTATGTGAAGAGTGTGCTGTTCTGAATCATCTACCAAATATAATTTTACTAAGAAAAGGACTTTTTTACTAAGAAAAGAAATTTCACATTTTCAGAGGTATCCTGGTTCCTTCCTTCCACCAGTATCCCTTGTGCTCCTCCATCCAGTGCAGTGCCAGTGAAATCCTGATTGAAGGCATATGCTGCAGGCACAAGGGCCCTGCAGTTTGCAGGTCTCTGGGCACAGGCTCTCATGTCCTTCTGTTCCCTCTCCCTCACAGGTGTGTACTTTGACAGCTGCGTCCGACAGATCAAGTTCGTTGACTTCTGTGGGAAGTATCGGCTCCCGCTGATGCACTACCTGTGCTCCCCAGAGTGCTCCTCTCCCTACAGCTCTGCCTCCCAGAGCTCCACTTCCCAGAGCGAGTCTGACTCTGAGGATGAGGCCAGCGTCGCTGCGCACAGGATGCAGAAAGTCCTTCTGGGATAACGGGGAGCCAGAGGGGAAGACGGGAAGGAAAATGGATTTGAAAAGCAATCATGGAATGGTGATGTGTGAGCCACTGGCCTGAAGGGCTCATGAGAAATTGTCCTCAAGTCCATGCAGGGACAGAACATCTTAGCAAGCCTGGACTTGCTTGGTGCAGTGCTGCTGGGGAGATTTAACTCAGTATCGTGCTGCCTGTAGGTTGCCTGGGGTTGTTAGAAATGTCTCCTGGCTGGGAGGTGCCCCCCTCCCTCAGACGGGCTGGGAGAGCTGTTTGTTCTCACTGGCGGATCCAGAAGGATTTTAGTACATGAACCTTGACTGGACTTCAGTCGTCCTGCAGAGCAAAGGAGACTGTCCAGATCCTTTAACACTGTGGTAAATCAGAAACAGGCTAATGATGCCATGTGAGTGTGTATGGACCCCAGTGTTTTATATTGCAGTTTGATTCCTTTCTGTCTCCTTTGATCTCAGTTACATATTTTACACCCATCCACTGAAAATGAAAGTTGAAATTTTTTTTTATTCAGGACTAGATTCTTCCAAACTGTGGTTACTCTTCCTGTGCCTAGAGGTGTAGGGTTTCTGTAGTCTTACAGATGTTATAGCCATCATAGAACTGAGCCACTTTTTTTCCCTTGTTACACTAAGCTGCTCTTAGTGTCTCCTTCTAACTATTTTTGTTATTTTTCTTCCTCCTCCCTCTTCCCATTACACCTGAAGTGTTGCTGTCTTTATAGTGCCTTCAGAAAACAGACAAGTTGGTATTACTTCAGACTTGTGGCCTGTGCAAGGGACCAGATGTGATGCTCTGTGTCATACTTTTGAGTCTCAGTTTACTGGGGCAAATCTGCTTTTACAGCTGTGAATTGCAGGAAAGGTCTCGATTGACATTTTTTGTTTATAAACAGCCACATTTCCCCACTGCAGTTTGCTCTGCTGTGCTTGGCAGAGTTCCTTTCCATCTTTAAGGTCACATGCCTAAGGTACATAGCAGCTCAATGAATTGAAAGTACCCAGAGAAATGCTGTGAAGAATTCTTTTTTCCTGATTCCTAACAGGAGAGGAAAAGCCATTAGGGAGGCAAAGGCATGTTATCTGAGCTTCTTGCACGAGGTGCTTTTGAAACGTCTTCCTTATTTATTTGTTTGCAGTTGCTCTCGTTGCAGTAGCTTTGGCAGTCTGTTGATGGTTCAAATAACACACTCAGTTATCTTAAACTCTTTAAAGGAAAGCTGCAGAAAATAGCTCATGTTTTTTAAGCATCAAGAAATACCTTAAAAAATTAATATTACAAATTGACAGGTATCTATAAATCTACTTTATGAGGCTGTTGTGTGCTTCACTCAGTGAGAGCTGCCCCTTTATTAATATTTCATGGTAGACAGTCCTTTTGATGCAGTTTCTGATAGAGCAAATCCAACTGTGCCTTTGAATGCATGAGCAGAGTAAAACCATCATGTTAAGAAGCTGAAATGAACAAGAAAAACTTTCTTAACCCACTTTGGCCCTACAGGGTAATTTAAAAACCCTTGCTTCTCTCCTGCATTCAGAAAACACATGTACCTATTTGAACATCTTATAGCAGCTCTGTGTTAATGGTCCTGTTTAATTATGTTTGACACTTTATGTATTAAAGCACTTTGATAATTCTGCTCTTTATAACTAGCTTTAGTGATTTTTTTTTAATTAGACTACAATTTTTGCTTTCATGTGACCTGAAGAACAAGGTCTGTGAAACTTTGAATGTTCCAGTCTGTCTCGGTGTGCAGGTTGAATTTTTTGTCTTGCATTTCCTTGACAGAACTCTCTTTCCCCAGTTTCCCTTGGAAAGAACTGGAATTTGAAAGAAATTATCTGTTAGTAAAATAGTACCCTGTCCATTGTTAATCGTTGCAACTTAGTTCCCACATGCACTTGTGACTCCCTGTGTGCATTGATCCACAAGGAATTAATTGCATGTGCTCTATGCCTTTCCAAATAAATTTTTTACAGTATATTTTTAAGACACAATGAGGTGTATGTGCCAAACAACTGGATGTCACTTTAGCAAATTCTATGAGGTTTGCTTGGAAAGAAGAACTTACAGGTTTTGGGAGAAACCAACTGCATGCTGTTAGTGAAATTGCAACCAGTGAGTGGCCTGTTTTGTTCATCTCCTCTTTGAGATGCTTCTTGCTGTCCCAAGTGAACATAGTCACAGCAATGCTGAATGACAGTAAGATGATTCCAGAGCCACAATTTTAACTTGCCTGCTAGTATAACTGTAGCAATCAACTGAGTGATCTAGAGCTTGACTCCCCTGCCAGCAAAAAGGAGCCACACAAGTTGAGATCTCAAGATCTTTTGAGCTCAGGGCCATGAGGTACCACCTTATTTTCTTCTCTTTAGCAGCAGCTGCCTTGAAGTCATGCATTTTTTCACTTCACAAAGCTAGATTTCATCAGAGTTCCTGTTTGCACAGTAGCACCTCTGTGTGTGATGAGTTCAGACCAGTGGTGGCTGGTTCTTATTCAGCTCGATCCATAACTGCAGTTTCTTTCCTAACTGAATTGCCATCCCACTTCTGCCCAAATATTATATGGTCTATTAGGGTAACCTTTTTTTTTCCACAGATTTTTCACTGTAGCCAGGTCAAGACTTGACAGCTTATGCAGTTGATATCTATGCATTTTTAAACTTGATAAAACGTCTCTTAAAATTTTATATTTTTTTTTCCTGAGTATAGCTACCAAGTTTTCTTTTTGCTGCTGGGCTTTAAAGTGCAATTCCAGTAAGTCAGAATTTAAAACAATCAAGAACTTGTAGGAGAAACAAATTATTGGTTGGTTGGGTTTGAGGTTTTTTCCCTCTGAGGTAGTTTTGAGAGGACTAGGGATGCAGATATATACTGTAGTGCCTAACACATTGAGCCCCTGTGAGTCATTTTTCAGCAATTGTTGGCCCCCAAAGACTTGAAAATGTACTGGGCAATAAAATAGGTGAGACACAACTTGAAAATACACAGATGGATAATAGGCACTTGTTTCTACCATCCCCTTCTCAGGGGCCCTGAGAAGTAGGCAGTGTTTTTGCCACTGTCTGTTTGTTTGTTTTCTGACAGTTTTTAGCAGATTTCAGCTCCTAAAGATGCATCTTCAAGTGAAGTCTTCAGTGGGTGTTTTGGTATGAGTGCCCTTGTTGCTACAGCAGCCCAGCATGACCAGCTTTTGAAGCTGTTCTTAAGCTGAGACACAAGTGTGTTAGGCAAAGTTGCTCATTCCTTCTTCCCCGTGGGGCCTGGGGCCCTGCCTGCATTCATGCCCTGCCCCACCAGGCCTCTGCCAGGGAGAGCTGCTGGTGTGTTTCTGAATGCAGGTACTTGATGGGAACTGTGGGATGGTGTTAAAAAGAAGCAAAATATCAATTTGATGGGGAGCAACTTAGACAGTTGCCAATGCTTTTATGTTTCTCTTTCTTTAATAAGAGGTGAGACCTGAGGAAGTCAGTAATGAATATTTAAACATACTCTGGAGTGGCCAGATGCAGTTTTTCATAGGCTTCTGTCCTGGTCATTTTAAGTCTTTGAAATCTTGTGTTGAATTATAATGGGACTGGGGGGGGAGGGAGGGGAGAACCAACTCCTTTTTGTTCCATACTCTTGTTGGCAATAATGAATGGAAGGAATTTAATCCAATGAAAGTAATGAAGCTTAATCCTTGCAATGCATCTTTGTTGCCCAGTTCAAAGAACTATTTTAATGCATCTTATTCACACCATGCCCTCCCTCCCCAACTGAAGACACTTCAAATAGACTGCTCCAGAGTGCACACTAATACAGCAGTAACTCTGTCTTGGAAACCTTTCTATTGATTATTTCACTTGCTTGCCTGACTAGAGAATTGATCATTTACTGACCAGAACACTAAGGGTAGAAAGGGTTCTCATTCAGCCCTCTTGTTGAATTTTTATATAAGCATTTGTTTTAAGACATCTTAAAGTGCCTTATGATTTTAAAACTGTATTTTGCCTGAAACATATGAATGTAGACTATCTCTAACAGTGTTTCATTATAAGCTGTAAAACAAATTGACAAACACTAAAGCTACAAAAACATTATTTCTGCTGTTGTCTGTCCGTTATTTTCCAACATCTCAGTTCTAGCGTTTCTGCAGACAGAAGTCTTGTTGGATTGGAAGCATGAAAATGGGGCTGTATGTTGTTGGGATTTGACCTGGTCTGTGTAAAACCAAGAGTAGGTGAGACTTCCAAAGGGACTCCTGAAACTCCTGGCTCTGGGGGCCCACTTGTGACAGAGCAATGTGTGTTACAGAACCAGACCCTGTTTTACTTCTGGAAGAGCGTTGCAGATATTTGCTCCCCAGGTAAAAGGCAAAGTAACTCACAGACAGGATAAATACCTGAACAAGAGCAGTTGGTGTCCTGTGGAGTTTCCCAGCAATATGAAACAACAGGTCTAAACTTTGTGAATTGTTTCCCTCTTAATACACTAACTGTGAAACCTGTAAATGACTTTTTGAATGCTAATTTTCTGATCGTGTTAACTGGCTAATGTGTTTCCATTTCTTGAGTAATCCCCTGTTTCCTCCTTCATCCTGAAGAATTTTGTGATCTGTTGCCAAAATGTTTCAGATCCTGCCATGCAATTACCAGTTGTCAGTGCAGAAATGTGGTGTATTGGAAAATGGGATGGTGGGAAACAAAAATGACTTAGTATTATCTTCAGCAGGAGCTATTTCAGAGATGGTTCAACTTCATATGTAAGGAAAAGCTTCTCAAATTATGCAGCAGCTCCATTTTGAGTAACATAAAGTACAGAGGAGTGCAGTGACCTTGCAGTAATAGCCAGGCTGAGAATATTCTTACTTCTTTTTGTTAACTAATTTAAAGATGCCCTTTTCTTTGCCTTCTTAATGCCTACCTTATATTTGGAAACAAAATCCTTGAAGTGATGATTCCCGACACGAGTTGCCCACGTTTTAGTCTTTAGGAGCAAATCTTGGCTCTCAGACCCTCACCTCTGCCTTTAGCACTAAAACAACAGGAAGACTGCAGAGGAAATGTGAGTGATGTAGATGGCTGAACCAGATGTCAAATTGACATTTTAGGCTCACGCAGTTGCACAGATCTAAAGGGAAGCATTATGTTGATGCATTGGAAGTGTGTCATCATAAAGCAGAGCTGTACTTCTCTTACTCCGACCTGCTGCCTTAGGTGATCAAGACTAGAGCTGAATGTGTGCACCTTTTTCTCTGCACTAAGGCTGTGAGTTGCAGTTGCTCACCTTTAAAAAAAAAAAAAAAAAGTTTTGGGAGAAAGTCTAAGCACTGCATTGAAGGGCAGGACCATCTCTTTGTCCTGGCCTGGGACTTACTGGTAGCATCTCAAAGCTACTCTCAGAGTGGTAAAGGATTAATGTACCTTCAGAGTGTTGTCCAAGTGCCCTGTCTGTAACCCCTTCTTGACTCCAAGGAAAAAACAGGATCTGAAGTTAGTACTGGTACATAAGTTGTATATTTATCTTAAATATTATTCTTTCACCACAGTGTCAAAAGGCTGGCTGCCGTTTTACACACCTCTGAAGACCACTGTGTTGGCAAACAAGTTATTTCATCAAGCTCTGTAACTCCTTGTGTAAGGGAATGAGACAGGCCAAATGTTACAAGGGTCCTTGCCTGAGCTTGACTTGGGCACTGATGAACAGGTTAGTTGGGAGGGCAAACAAACCCTTCATCTGGGTGACATCTGAGCCGGGGGCAGGGGGTCACAGAGTGAGCCCAGCAGGTCGGCATGTCACCCTTTGCAAGGACACAGACATTTACTGCTGGTGAAAGGACATGTATGAAAGGCACAGCATTGTATTGTTTGGGGGTTGTCCCTGAAGGAGTAAATGTCAGCCTTAGGGCTTTGAATAGGAAAATGCCATTGTGGAAAAATGTTTTTCAGTAATTCCTGGTGTTCCTGGCATCCCTAGTAAAAGTTAGTGTAACACACATGATTATATTGTAACTTTGCTCTATATGTGTGTTACATGTATTGAGCTATGTCCTTTTTGCCAGCCAATGTTACGTGATTGCTTTAAAGCCTTGCCTTGCAAATGGTGTTTGTAGACTCGGGAGGGCAGCCTGTGGTTCCCCGGGAGCAGCCAGGTGATGGCTGTAGGTGACCTAAGGGATTCTCCTTGTGAGCAGGGTAACACTGAACAAATTTGACCAAACTGGCATTTCATGGGAATGAGGTGGAATATGGATGGGGACCTGGATGCTAGAAATCAGGGACCTTAACGTTCCCTTAAAAACAACCTTAACATTCCCTTAACAATAACCCTCTGCTTCAAACATGCTTGAAGGCTGGGGTAAATCTGTCCTTTTGGGGACATCCTGTGCATCAGGGTAGCAGGTCACTGCAAGTCTTGTACTTCCTTGGCAGAGGATCTCCCTGGGTCACTCAGGACAGCACTTTGTTTCCCTGTGTATTGTCCTGCTCTCCCTCAGAGGGCCCTGAACTCAACCCCTGTTCATAAAACCTCCCCACAGGCACAGGGGGCTTGGTGAAAGCACTTTGTTTCTGTTGTGAGTAGCAATGCTGAAAGGGCCTTGCTGGAAGATTTTAAAAGATCCCTTGTATTTATATAAACAAACACCCTTTGTAATCTAAATCAGACCTGAGTGGTTTGCAGCAGTGGTTTTTATCTTCAAATAAACACTGCAGTATATTTTCCAAAGTTGGGCTCCCTACTTACTCTCTTCAGGTATTTGGAGTTAAATTGCATCTTTTTGTTTGTTTTTCTTTCTTTAAAGCAGTCCTGAGTCTTCTGCTGAGAGATATAATCATAAAAGGCCTTGCAGAAAACCCCATGCAACTGGGCTCGTCAAAACACGTTTTGAAATGATCCAGGAATGTCTGAAACTTTATATTGGTCTTTCACAACTCACAACCCCATCTGGCTGCCTTGCACTTTGAAAACCTGTTCAGAGATGACCCTTTGCCATGGTTTGTAGGGAAAGCCCACACTGTGGTGCCTGGCCACGGCTTGTCCCCAGTCCCACGCACAGCCCTCCAAGAATCCTGCCTAGAAACGCTTTGTCGTGCTTCTAGAAAACCAGATTTTGTTTGGTGTGTATGTGGAGGGGAGAAGTATGGCCTTGGGAGGCAAAAACTGCCCTTGACTGAATGCTGGCAGCTGGCATATGCCAGGCGTGTTGTAGCAGCTGGTATTTTCATCCCTGTGCTCAGAGGTCCCTACAGTTGTGGGCCATGAGGAAGAAAACCACTGTGCAGCACATCCAGGAGCATCTTGTTTGCTTCCACACCTCCTGATGGAGGGCTGTGGGCATGTTACATTTAAACTCTGCATGAATAAGGTATTTGCTTTGGTTTATTGCTGTAAATATGGTGTCTGCATTAATAGTGGCTGGCAAAGCCCTGATGGGGTATATTCCTGCTCCTGTGATCCCACTTCAAGCAGGGCATGTGGCTGGTGAATTCCCCACAGGAAAGAGGGCAAAGGCAGGGCGTGTCCCAGGGCCTTTGTGTTCCTGCGGCAAGGAGGAGCCTGAGCTTGTGCCTGTTTACCTGCACCATTTGCACGTAAATGCCATTTGCACAGGAGGGGATTAGCAGGGCTTGTCTTCCACCAAGAGCCTGGAAAAGGGCATGTGCAAGGGGAGGGGGCGTTACTGTCACTGCTGCTGATGCTGCAGCTGGCTGGCCCAAAACCGAATTCTCCTAAGAGCTGCCCTGGTTTCTGGTGAGGATGTCTAAAGGGCCCATCCATGCATGGTCCAAGGGAGTCTCATGTAAGGTGCCTCCTTAGACTGGGAAATGGCAGATGCCTTTGCCATTATACAGTTGAGTTTTTGCATCCAAAAGGTCATTTCTCTTGGAAAAAGAGGTTCACCAGTGGCTGCCTGCTTCTGCTCTGGGTTGTCACAGAAGCTTTGCTCCCACAGTCACAGATTTGCCCCTCCAACGTGATTCCCTTTGAGAAGTGTATTGAAAATGGGTGGCAAAAGCATCACTTCTGTGTCACACTGCCAGTTACTTAAGTTTTTTTGGGATTCATGTTATGAAATAACATCGACCCCAGGGTAATTCCTCACAACACACCACCAGCTGCACCAGCACCCAGGAACCAAGGGTGTCCTGACAGAGAACACCTTCCAACATCATTTGTGAACTCCTGGCAAAAGGAGAACACCAGAGGTGATCTGTGCCATCCATCATGGGCTCTGAAGGTGGCTTCTGTACCAGGTGAGCGAGAAGGAAATATCCTCTTTAATGATGTTTTCTGAATGCTACTCCGTCTTCAGACAAACAAATATGCCTTCTACACCATTCCACTCATCACAAGTGTCTAGAGAGGGTGTCTCACATGATGCTTTTTAAACCATCATGGTGGTGTTCCCAGATTTCTGTGGCCAAAGGTGAAGCCTGATGATAATTTGACATGACAAAATGAGGCCCTGGTCTGACATGACTAAATAGCAACAGTGCTGTGACAAAGGGCCTTTGGATAGAGCAGAGCATATTTCATCACTGTAAAGGTAACAGATGTTGCTTTTTCCATGGATGGGATGTAGGAATATGGAAATATGCCTCACAAATAATTCTTTCACATTCATTAATGCACCAACAGATTAATCCTACAGTGATATCTGGGATGAATGAGAGGGGTCATGGTTATCATCAACCCAGTAAATCTTTAAGGTGATGGCTGGTTCCTCACCAGCAGAAAAGCTTTTTGTCCTTCCACAGGCTCTGCAGACAGCTTTATGTTGGTTGTAGTCTTGGTCCAGTGAACCGCAGGGGTTTTGCACGCGTCTGCAGTAACTTTGCTCATTCAGTGCATTCATTCCTGAAGTCCAGAGTAATAGCCTGGCAATAGAAAGGCTGGAATGACATTTGAAAAGGCCGTTCCAGTCATCTTTTGCTACTGCTCCAGGTGCCAGCATAATGTATTTTCCCAAGCCTGCTTCCCAGAAACCTGGTACATCCTTGGGTTTAACTAACCATTGCAGAAGCTGAGTTGCTGCTTTGTGAGGAGACATCAATGCTGCCACTCCTGGCTGCAGTGATAAAAACATCCTCACTTGCCTGCATTTTCTCCTTGTCATAACGTGCTTGAACATCCCAGATCTGAGAGCTTTCCATGT
Organism: Sterrhoptilus dennistouni; assembly: GCA_013397095.1. NCBI lineage: Eukaryota > Metazoa > Chordata > Aves > Passeriformes > Zosteropidae > Sterrhoptilus > Sterrhoptilus dennistouni. The sequence goes on from VWZU01001262.1 coordinate 784,285, forward strand.
GACTGTTGAGTTGTACATGCCAGCCCAGCCATTTCTTCCCCTCTTCTCTCCTTTCTTTTTACAGTAACAACATTTTCATTCTTGCAAGTCCTGTTGCTTTTGTCAAGAACTTTTCTTCAGAATTCTCCAGGGTGAATAAAGCTGACAAAAGTCTTGTCTTCACAATCTTTTATTCAGCAACAAGTGTCTTCTTCATGCAAATTTCATTGGCAAACATCTAGTCAAACTTTTTCAAAGACATCTATTTTTTCAATTTCTTTTTAAGAAAAAGGTGTGTTTCTTTTATTTTTAAAGCAGCTCATGATGAATGGGCTTTTAGAACCTTCAGAGAGACTGAGGAGTTCACAACTTCAGGGCTGGTGTGTGTCATCCTATGAAGCCTGTGATTATAATCCCTTTAAAAGGACATTAAGCAAAAACTCTTGTGAGTTGTACAATGTTTTCCCATCTCAGATTCTAAATGATGGGGTAAAGCAATCAGCAGTTGTGGCTTTGAATTTCTTAGTGGCAACAAAGCAGTGAGATTATTGATCAAAGTGCTTCACAGCTTAGTTAAAAATTCTGTACTAAAGGTCTGTGATTTTTCAGGTACATGTCCTTGATTCAAAATAGCTTTAAAGGCCATGGAAAATCTATCATGTGACTTGTAAAATTTGGGTATATTTAAATCAGCATCCACCAAGGGTAAGGTGTACTTTAGTGGTTGTTAAATTGGGTGTTGCACATCCAGGGAAAGCTTTATTGGAAACAATAGTTCTGCTTCTAAACTTTCTTTGTGCCAGCTTTTATGGAGAGTAAGAAACAACCATTTCCTTGCACATCAGGCTTGCATTTGCCTTGTTTCTCAGTTGTCACCCCTTCTGTTCCTCTTCTACTTTCCTTGCTCCAGGATGGCCCATTCAGGATGGATGTGGGAACCTTCTCATTCAACAAATTCCCATCAGTATCAGGAACTAATTTTGAGTGACGAACACCTCCCACCAATGCCCTCTGTGCCACATTGTTCTCAGCCTCAAGTCTTTGTTTCTAAGGACTGCCATGAGCAAGAGGGCATTGTCTGTGAGGATCTGGAAACAGGGATGTGCAGTCCTTACCTGGCAGCAGAGTGCTTAGCATCCAGGGAGACAAGTGCCAGGCCCCTGCTGTGACAAGGGAACACCTAAAAGAGAAGGCAGTGGCCTGTCTTTCCAGTTCTTAAATGGAAAAATACTTCAGATGTGGCAGCTAGATACAGAAAAAGGAGATGCTTCTGTTGTGCACCGAATGTGCATTAGATCTGTATTAATGGGGATTTGGGTTTGGTTTTACTCTCTACTGTTAGAAAGAAAAACGTATTCACTGTGTCAGGTAGAAGAAAGAACGTGGTGAATAACTGAGATGAGATCATTATATGACTTCATGAGTAGTCATGGACTGCTACAGTTGAAGGAAACTATCATTTACCACTTGTTATTTAGCAGATGAGCACAGCTGAAACTGGGCTCCACTGCAAACTTCATTGTTTTCCTGTCAAAAACTAAGAGGCTGAGATACCTCCCAGGAGACCACTAATCACTGCTGGCACTGGGTGTTGCTGGCAGCATGAAGTGAACCTTAAAAGCTTTGGTGGTTCAGATTAGCATCATCAAAAAGGTTGAATGCTTCCTCTGGGTTCCAGGTCATGCTAAACGTTTAATAAAAATCCTACATTAAGACTCAGTATGAAAGGAAAGAGTGGGCAAGATTTACTGACTGCGTCTGGCATGACCAGTCCCTTACCTAAAATTAGCTGAACTCCTAATCTCCTGTGTCAGCATGTACTAGAGCTTGGGCAGAGCCTGGCTGGTCCTCTGGGAGCTTGGACCTCTGCAGGCTTTTCTGAAGTGTGGTACCAGGCATGGCCTTTCACTGAAGCACCATCTAACCTTGGAGGGCATTAGTTATTCCCTCACCAAAACAGAGACTGATGAAAACCAAGTCTCCAACAGAAAACACAAGTGGAAAAAAAAACCCAAGAAGAAAACTGTGTTGTTCTTCTGCTCCCCTCCACCCCACCTGCCCAACCTCCCACACTATTTTTTATATTATGGTAAATAAAATGTTTAAACCTCTGGACAGCTCAGCCAAGGATGCACTGTCCTCCCACTGGCAGAGCCTGTGCTTTGCCATAAAGTCTGATTCTGCCTAATCCCATCCCTGTGAGAGGGATTTGCTGATGTTTAATAAAAGCTGTGCATGTGCTCCTACCCCGTGTGGGAGAGGGAATAATCCACCAAGTTTCTCTCTCCCCTTTGTGCTGGTTTTGGGTGGGGTAGAGTTAAGTTTCTTCACAGTGACTGGTATGGGGCTGTATTTTGAATTAGTGCTGTCCACAGGTTTGGTAATATGGAGATGTTCTTGTTGTTGCTGAGCAGATCTTACACAGAGCCAAGGCCTTCTCTGCTTTTCATGCTGCCAGGCTGGGGAGGAGGTCCTGGGGGGTTAGGAGGAGATACAGCCAGGACAGGTGACCCCAGCTGACCAAAGGGATATTCAACACCCTGTGACATCATGCTCACTATGTAAAGTGGAGGGAAGAAAGAGGAACGGGGGAACATTTGGAGTGATAGTCCTGTTTGGAAAGGATCTTATCAAAGATGAGGCCATTTGTCAATGAATCTCATGACCAAATCTATATGAACATCCTTGTTTGTCAGAGCCAGAGAGCTGCCTGGTGCCTCCTCCACCAGAAAGCTTGGTCACAGCCTCACTTGATTCCCACACACTCTGGCTGCACACTGAGCGTAGGATCATCCTGCTGCTTTCTCAGAAGCTCTACCTTGGCTCTCTTTTCCTTGCCACAGTACCTAATTCATAGCCTTGTGTTTTCCCCTTGATGCTATCCCCCAAAAAAACAATAATTAGAAAGCATGTGGGAAACCAGCTTACAGAAGGTTGTCAGCCTCTCTCCCACATCCGACAGACTGACTGAGGGTTTTCTCCATCCAGCTGGTCCCCATCCAGCATTGCCACTGGCAGGATGCAAAAAGTCTTCACACAGAGAGTTTCTAACACCCCACAGATTGGCTTCATGGATGGAGCAGAAAGGATTAGGGAGAGTTGAAGTATACCAGCCCTTCTTCCAGTAGTGAGCAGCAGCTCTACTTTTACAGGGAGCTGCCAAATGGCAACTTGAAGGAGGTCATGTCTCAGGCCCAAGCCCTCTGTGACTTTCTGACCTGGCCCCCTGTCAGGTGATTCTGGGATTAGCCTGACTTTGCATAAGAGACAGGCAGGATGAGCAGGGTGTTGCTAACAAACCAGTTTTCAGGGGTGGGAGTGAGCTGCAGTTCTAAGCATGGTGGAAACCACGCTGGAGCTGATCTTCCTGCCCTAGACAAGTTCAAAGTGCTGTAGCTTCTGCTGTACAAGGGGGTGTGGGGTCACATGTCACTTTTCTTCACATGGTGCTTTTCTTCCACCATATTCTTGATCCCTCTGGTTTTTCCTATTTCTTTTTCCACCAGGGTCACTCCTAAGATCTTGGCTTGTCCATCTAGCAACAGTGGGGCCCACATCAACCACACAAAGACCATTTTTCTGAGAGACTGTTTCATGTCTGGGAAGGTGCAGAGCCTTGTACTACAAAGGAAGGATTTTTAACTTGCCCTGGATGAAGAGGCACTAACTGGGCTCGAAAATTTCTGTGGCATGAGTGAGTTACAAAGTTTTCTTGAAGCATCTCACAGAGCCATGGAAAATGGGCATTAAAGGGAATGTGACCTGGTTCATACTCATGTCCTCAGCTGCACCTAACTACTCCTGGCAGGGATTTCACCATCTGAATGGACACTCTTCCAGAGACAGAGTGAGCAGTGGGAACCTCCCTGAGGGCAGTTCTTTGTGTAAGAAGAGTCCACACATGTTCCCAGTTGCTTTATCAAGGTAAGTGGTTATAATGGGAACTTCTGTCAAGGGGAATGAAGAGGAGTTGAAAAGAGATTGTTTGGAAAGTGTCAGAAAGCCAGCAGGATGATGTGGGAACAGCAAAAGATTATTCAAGCCTTCAGAAATCTCAGGAAAGTAGGAAAAAGTCCAAGGTTCTGCTCCTGAGAGCTGGAGAAGAGAATAGAAACTTCTGAAGGCTGAAGAAATGGCTGGTGTTCGCTGAGGCTTCACTTAGCCCTGGTTCTTGAGGATGGGTTCTCTGGATGGCTGCCTGTCCAGAGTCCAGTGCCCAACCTCATGGCCTGGAAATGGGCTGGAAAAGGCAGGATGGATTTAATGAACCTTCAAACGGGTAAAACTTAGACCATTTACACCCAAGGGACCATTGACTAGGTGGGTATGTGAAAAGAAAATAATCCGTTGTTTTAACTCCCAAATAGGAAAATTTGTAAGAGGAGAACATGAAGCAGTTTCCCTTTTAGGAATGAATTGGACAAAACTGCTATTGCCTAAGCGTGGCTACATGATTTTTTTTAAGGGGGATGTTACAACTGCTCCCTGCCACATGCTGAGAAAGGAGAGAGTGCCTGAAAGAGAGAAGGGTGGTGCTTCATGCTAATGGCAACTACAGCGGGCACGGGGAGCAGACTATGTAGATCAGGAAAGCCCAAGAGGGAGCCCGGTGTGCAAGCCTGTGTGTACCTGACTGCCTCATCAAACGAGGCCCAGCACGGATCTCTCTCTACAGGCTCATTTGCAACGTGTGAAAAGAAAACTGCATTTGCATAGATAATTTCATTCTGGGACACATCTGTGGAGATTGCCTGCAGGCCACAGTCAAGTCTCATGAGAGTTTCTAAGTGTGCTGGATGATGGTTTCCCAGCAGAGGATGTGTCCATCCAGCACACCCTGTCTCCCTTTTAGATTCATCATGATGGGTAGAGACAGTGGAGCTGAGCAGTTGCAATGGACTTGAGCAAAGTCAGGACAATCATAGGTAGTCATATATGAATTTGGCTTTTCCAAGACACTCATCTTCCCCAAGATGAAGCAAAACCCAAATGCAATTCATCCTAAAGAAAACTCAGACAATTTTAGTGAAATTTGACTGCAATGTGAGTTGCTTAAGAAGAGTTTAGCAGAAGACCAAAAACTGCAGTTAAAGTAGAGGATATTTTTGATGTTTCTGTGTGACACCCTGGTTGTGTGAACCCTTGAGGATGGCCTTGAGGATGGCCAAAGCATAAGTGTTAAATGGGCTAAAACCCTGAGCCAGACCCCAGAAGAGAAGTGTCATTGCTAATGACTGGCAAACCGGGGGGAGCCGGGGGGGGATGTCTCAGTCCACAAAAATCAGCTCCAAGCTCCCTTTTTTCAACAGTAACCTTGAAACAAGTATCCAACTGTTGTGTACATCTTGGAGCAAATGACATGGGCCAGACCTCCAAAATGAGGTGCTGTGTCCCAGGTGATCACAATTCCCACGAGGGATCAAGCTGCTGTAATGTGTAAAAAGCTCCATGCAGGATGAACAAGGTGCTGAGGATGAAGAGCCAGAGCAGCAGTGAAAAGGCATGAGCAGGTGGTTTATCCTTTTTATCAGGCAGTGTTGTGATGGACACTGAACCCCTCCAGGGAGCTCTGCAATCTAACTCTTCAACAGGATGTTTAAAAAGAGCAAGGACTGAGAAAAGACATGGAAGACAGGAAAAGACATGGAGAAAATTGCATCCTGCCTGCCCTGGCAGTTTCAAATGAGTTCAGCTTTTGCTTTGCCTTCCTAGGACCCAGCCTCTGGCTGGGGCATGCTGCTGCTGGGCTCCAGTTATTCTCTGGCATGGGATGATGTGTTCCCAACACGGGGTTACTGACTATACTTTAAGCACAGCAGGACCCTTTGGCACAACAGGGGCCTCGTCCCTGCAGGGTTTTTAACACCACTCACCTTAACTATGGGCTTTCTGCCCTCACTTGTGCCTTTCCAGACCTCCATTCCTTCCTGCTTGGCAGCACCAATCCTTTTGGTGCCTACCTGTAGTGCAGCAGGCACTTTCCTGCCTCCAGACAAAACACCTAGGCATTTTTCCCAGACCCCACATCCTGGCTGCAACTGCATGTTCTCTGACAATGCCAAGTGACACCCAGAAGGATGTCCCAGCTCTTGTAGGGCTGCAGAGCTCACTGGGATGAGGCTGTGGTCCCAGTTTTGCCGGGTGAGGAATAAGAGGCAATGCATATCCACATCTGTAACAGTTGCCAAGGATCTGTCCGTACCCCCAGAGCTTTAACTATATATTTTTTTTTGAGAGCAAAGCCCAGGAGCAAAACTGAAGCACATATGTAGCAGCCATTTCTCATTATCACAGTTTACAAAGTGCTTAGTAATAAGCATGAGTCAGTGGGGCAACAAGAGTGCTCTTTGCTAGCTTTGGGAGGAACCAGAAATAAGGCACTTCACTCCTGTTCCTGTGTGAACAGACAGGGTCTCACTCCTCTCCCCTCACTTCCTGGAGATGTTTCTACTTATGGTCCTAGTTTTATGGAGGTGGAAACCAGATTGTTAAGTTTGGTATAAGAACCTGTGTGTTTTTAAAGAGATCAGATTTCCAGAGATACTGAAATATGGGGACCTTTGTTATAGCCACTGTGAGCTGCAGATAATCTGCACCTCTGCAAATTGGAGGGCTGCTTTCAATGCCAAAATTCAGAATTATTCCACGGGTCTCCATCTTTTAAATCGCTGGAGCTCAGTCTCCCAAGGCTTTCCAAGAGGCCTTTTCATTCTCCTTTGTATGTGGCAGTAACAAGGCTCCTACATCTTTCACTTGTTCTGGATGTGACTCCTGGCCCCACTGAGCCTTCATTCCCCATCACTGCCCAGGCTAGAAAACACTTTCTGCAGGGTGGTGTTAGACTCCCTGGGCAAGGGATGTGCCTCTGTTTTGCCTCTGAGGAGGATGGAAAAAGGGAGTGGAGAGGTCCTGTGGCAGCTTCTCCTCTGGGACACCAGTCAAATCTAGTAAAGGGGACTGGGAGCTGCTGCCAGAACCAGAGGCTGCAAACGGGATGCTCTTACCAGGCTTGGGAAGTAACAGGTCACTGTTTGTTTCCAATGGTGCTATGGGGCACAGTGTGACCAACAGTGCTGTGCCAACCTCTCCACTCCCATTCACACCACAGCTGCCCCTGGTCCATGGCTCTGCAGGTCTGGGAATGGGCAGCAGGGAAAAATTAGCACTGTTCATGCCAAGGCCTAGCAGAGTCGAGTAAATGAGGTAAACAGAATGATGTAAAGAGAGAAAACCTGCATGGCCTTACACACCTGTCTGCAAACAGCCCTTTCCAGCAGCACCGGGCACTTTGCTGCGGGCTGGGAGAGAAACTACGGTGCTGGAGCAGAGCTTTTTGACTTTCAGAGTTGGGGGGAAATTCCAGTAAAATGGAGTGGATGTCTTGAGGGGAGAGAGTGTGAAGCTGATGCGAGTGAGCAGCAGGACCGTGAGAGGCCAGACAGGGAAAGGTTCAGCACGGGGATGCTGAGAGTGGCGGTGGGTCTGTCCACAAGGCACCGAGCGCTGCTCCCACAGACATCCACACCTATTGCAGGAGTCACGCCGGCTACCGCTGGCCATGGGGCGGCACAAGCAGGTCACGGAGCACGAGGTTGGCCGCCCTCGCGTTTACTCACCTTCTCGGGCCGGTTTTGCCACAGACTCGGTCTTTGTGCTGCCTCAGCTGCCCGGGGCACCCGGGCGTGGGGCCCGTTCCCAGGCGGGCGCATCCAGCGGCAGCAGCGGGATCGGGAGATGAGCCGGGCGGCGGGAGAGCAGCGCTAACGGGGCCAGGTCA
>VWZU01001262.1:793016-818397 GCA_013397095.1 Sterrhoptilus dennistouni
GTTTTGCAGCTCTCCGGAAAACACCGTCCCGAAGGTTGCGAGCGGCCCCCAGAAGGCGGGAGTGGGAGCGGGAGCTGCCGGCACCTGGCGATGGGACAGGGCTGCCTTGCGGGATGCAAAGATGTGAAGCTGCGGCTCTGGGTCAGTTTGTGCTAAGCAAACTGCGGGTACCTGGGCGAGCCGTGTGCCTGCCGGAGTTCAAAACGGGGAGAAGAAAAGTTGCAACCAACTCCACAGTGCAGCAACCCGCTGGGTGGAGAGGGAGAGAGAGGGACCCGTGTGCCCTGGATTCACGGTGCTGCTAAGGGGTGAGACCCCCCCAGAAAACCCTCCAGGACCCAGTTTCTCCTTGGCTGCCAGAATTGAGCGTGACACAACTCCCGGGGACTCGGTCACCTCTCGGGGAGGGGCGGCTCGTGGAGCCAGAGCTGGATTTTCCGCTGCCCCGCAGGTGCTCTGCATCCTCAGAGGGGCAGGGAGGAGGAGGCCAAGGGAACCAGATCCCGGGTAACCGGGAGCTGCCAGTGTTGAGTTGCAGCTGGCATTTCTAATGTGGCCTTGGCGCAGCTGCCGCATCCCCTCACCCACCTGGTGCCGGGGCTGCGGGCTCTGCTCTCACTGCAGACCCTGTGCTGACACAGGTTACTGCAAGAAAAAAGTAAAGTAGCACTTTCCACAGGGGTTTGGTTGTGCCTCCACTTTTGGAGCTGCCCCTCTCCACCCCTGAGCAAGCCTCACCGCTGTCTGCAGGGAGCCAGGCTGGCAGAACTCGTGGAAACCTTGATGTGGCCCTGCCCCGTGGTGGGGGGCTTGTTTTGCCCAGCAAAGAGACTGAGCAGGGCAGCACTGGGTGCAGTTTGGCAGCCTGTGGTACCCGGGAGGGGAGCCAGAGGAGCTGTGGACATCTCTGGCTTTCAGAGCCTTGAGTCAAATCTGTCTGGTAGGGGAAAATATTCCCTGCTGCTTGGTCATCAGGGGTAAGGTGAAAGAGCTGTAGTGCTCTGTTTTCCTGCCTCTTTAAGGACTAAATGTGTCACTTGATTTCCAAAATCCAGCCAAATCTGAAAGAAAGAAAGGTTAAATAGAGAAAAACCATGCTGACCTTATTAGGGCTAGAAGCTGTCCCCATGCTTGGGGCTGTGTGGCTTTGCAGCCTGGCCGTCCCAGCCCTGTTTGTGAAAACACAGGTGTGCTGGTGCTGTGAGGGGATGGTGTCTGATTGCATGAAGGAGCAGCTGAAGCTTTCTGCCAGCTTTGGAAAGGGAGAACTCTTGAAGGCATATGCCTAATGTGAAACATAACTTTATGGAAATATTCCTTCTGAGGTCTCTTCCTCCTCTGCATTTGATAGCCTGGCAGCAAACAGCTTCAGTGGGGGTGAGCTTCTGCTTTTAATTAAGTCATACACACCTCAACCACAAGGTAGATCTCCCTTGTAAATCAAAAATTGAAATCATCAGGCTTTTTTGCCTTTTATTTAGGGTGGCTCTCTAAAGATGGTGAAGTTAAGACAGAAAAAAATCGCAGGCTACATTTTCCTGTAAGGCTGTTTGGCATGTTCCTGTTTGTTAGGCTGCTGCTAACACCCCCAATGCAGGGGGAGCTGATGGAAGGAAGGGATATTGGAGCCTCCAGCAGTGGAGCTTGGGGCTGAGCTGTGCCTCAGAGCAGCAGATTGGGGCACATGCCCGAAGGAGAAAGTAGCAGCGTTTGATGGGAATAGCCTGGGAAAAGGCAGCTTTCTGAGGCAGGTCATGCATGTGGATGGATGGGAGGAGGTATAAAGGCAACGGGAATGGGCACAGAGCCCTGAGACCTGGTAATGCTGCACCAGTCACAGAGCCTTGAATCAGTGTCCTGGTGGAAAAGTGTGAGTGTCACACAGCCACAGTGGAGTCCTGCAGCCTCCTTGTCCTGTGACAAGGTGCCAGCCTCTCTGGGGCAGGGACATGGGTGTGATCCATGGCAGGGATTCAGGATTGACCAGCCTGGCAGATTGGGGGGGACTCATGGTTTGCCTGCAGCAACTGCCAGGGAAAATTTTGAAGCAGATCGGGGATATTTGCACACCTCCAACATTTCTTCTCTTTGGCTGTGCCTGGCAGAGTGGCAGGCAGGAGCTGCATTTCTGTGGGCATGGTGGCCGTGCAGTTTGCCCCTCTACCAGCCCTGGCCACTTCTGCCTCTTCATGGTGAAGGTGCAGTGCAGCATGATGCTGGCAGTGTGTTTCTGGAGAGGCAGCCCCTGCCATCCCACTTTCAGGTCATCTGCTGCATGCCCAGTGCTTGGGATGGAGACCTTCCTGACCCAGTGCTTGGGAATGAGCAGGCACGTTATCCCATGGAGGCAGAACAACACCTACAGGTGTGGTCTCCCATTAATAAATGAAATGATTGATGAAGTTGTCACAGAGTAATGAAAACTCAGGATTTTTTTTCCCAAAGTGGTGAAAAGCCTCTGTTGTGCCCTTCCTGTCCATGCAGCACAGCTGCTGGGCCATTATGCACCCCAGCCCCTGGCTGTGGGCAGAGGCTTGGGCATGGGAAGGGCATGGGAGCAGCACTGCTCCTTCTCAGAGCACCGCTTGGGGTATGTCCCCTGCCCGTTTCTGGGGGAGGCAGCCGTGCCCTCCTTGGCCCCAAGTGGTGAGGCTGCTGTCTCGCAGCAGAGATCCCAGTGCCTCCCTCACTGGCTGCAGGAGGGTGAGCTTCCACCTGGGGGTACCATGGCTTCACTAAAATTCGGCTGGAAGGACTTTTCTGGCTGTTTCCTGCTGTCACTCAGCTCTGTGTGAGGAGCCTGCCAGGCCACCTGGCCAAGCAGGGATGAAGTCAGCACAAAGGGTGGTGGGGTCCCAACCCCAGGACTCTCAGCCACTTTGGGGAGGCAAAAACCTGGAAGTTTCTCTTCATTTCATCCAGGTGCTGCTCAGCAGCTGCTGCAGCTGGACACGAGGGAGAGCTCAGATCTTTGAGTGGCACCAAGTTGCTCCTTAACAGCTCCAAGGATTTGGTTTACCTCCCCATCAGCTCTGGTCATATCAGCCTCATCTGTGGCATGCTCCCTGTGCCTCTTGATATTCCCTCCTAATTTTCCTTCCATTGAGCATCTCCAATCTGTTCTGTCTCTGTTTCTCACATGCCTGTCATTGTGTAGCAATTATGGTTAGAGAGTTAAAAGCCTTATCAGCTCCTTAGTGGGAGAAGTGTGAGTCAGCTCCTCGCAGGACTGTGTGGTGGTTCAAAAAAAGTAATGTGGTTTTTTTTTTTTTTTTTTTTTTTTTTGGAGGTTTCTTTAATTCAAAATGTAAACCACAGANTTTTTGGTTTTTTTTTTTTTTTGTTTTTTTTTTTTTTTTTTTTTTTCATGGAGGTTTCTTTAATTCAAAATGTAAACCACAGAACTGAGAAAAGGCATCTGGGTATTCAACCTGCAGTTATAGAATTAGAAAGTCTAGAGGCAGAGCTAAGTGTGCCAACCTTGTGCCATCCTCCCAAGCTAGGGGAGCTACAGTGGACAGACAAGCAGTAAGATCAACATTCAGAAGTTATTGCCTTCGAGATATTGGGACATGCTTTCCAAAATGGTAGGAGGCTTGAAAATCACACCTAGCTTCAGTCAACAACAAATTTCAGGTTTCAGTCACACAGAGTGTGAAGCACCTTGTCCTGCATCTCCCTCCTTTGTATGCAGTGGGTCCTGCAGCTCCTGCTGGTTTTCCTCACTGAGTTTGCTCACTATCCTCACTAGCTACCTCACTATCTGTGAGGTATGAAGATATCTGAGGGGCCTGGAAGTGGTTCTGGAAATCCCAGGGACAGGAGCAGAATGAAGCGCAAGCACAGGGCAGTCCCTGAGAAGAAGGGTCACAACTCTGTAGCTTTCCAGTGTTCCTGGGGATTAAGGCTTTGTAAGCCAGGTTTTAGGGTGCTGGGATAAGCAGAGTTTCTTGGTTTTCTTTCTTTTTCTTTGTGTTTGCAGGGGAAAGCATGAAAATGTAGGTGCTGAAGTTTTAAATATAAATTAAAAATAATCTTCAGATATGCTGTGTGTTTTAACTCACGGCTTTTAAGTAGCTTCATTGCGGGGGGTGTTGCAGTAAGTCTGGCTTGTGACTTTTTTTGATCGCCTTGGGGATGGCAATATTGCAGGTTTCTCAGGCCAGGCAAGAAGGGATCTTGTTGGACAAGAAGAGCAGAAGGAAAAAGCAGGAGCCTGTCTTGGAAGCACCAGATTTCTGAATTGCAAAACCCCATCCTGCGGTGTTCCTGTTCCTGGAACAGTTATCCGGATGATTTCCCGCTGTCAGTGTGCAGCCCGGTGTCCTGTCAGCCCAGGCTGCTCCTCACCACCACAGCTCCATCCCACCAGGACTGGCAGCAGCAGCACAGACCCATCAGCAGGGAGCTGAGGTCTCCTGCTCCCCTCCTGAGGCAGCAGGAATGGCTCTGCCCTTGGCACATTGCTTCTTCTCCCCAGCTGTTCTTCTCTCTCTGGCCACAGAGCCACCTTCCCAGAAGTTCTTCTCAGCAGATGTTTCTCCAGATGTGCTCCTTGCAGAGGTATGCATGTACCATTTCTCTGTCAGGGCTGGTGTGACCAGACAGGATTGCAGAGCTCATGAAGACTGGTGCACTTCTGAATGCAACTGTTCTGTTGTCTGTGATTTGACATCTTTGGTTTTCCACCTTTGGTTCACTGAGCAGTGATGTCACCCTTGGGAAGAAGCCTCTCTTTCAACACTACATCAAAATGAACCTGTTGGGGTGAAAAGTTCCTTCTGCCTGCTCTGGGTCTATACATGCTGTGCTGATTTTTCATCTTCTTTAAAGGTTTTTTTCCTCTGTGTTTTTTTTTTTTTTTCCCAAAAGAAATGTTTTGAAAGGAAAGAAGAAACTTTGAGAGAGCGAATATGTGCATTTAGATGACATCAACTGCATCTATTTTGAGGGCTATTTATGTGTTAGTCTACAGTTATTCAGCATTGTTATATATTGGACTCAGTGATCTTTGAGGTGTTTTCCAACCTTAGCGATTCTGTGATTCTGTGGAAGTGTGCAACAAATGTGTAGATGTTGTGCTTAAGGACATGGTTTAGTGGAGGGGTTGGCAGTGCTGGGTTAATTGTTGGAGTTGATGATCTAAGAGCTCTTTTCCAACCTAAATGATTTTATGCTAAGTATTCCTGGGTCTCAACAGATCTAAGGAAACAGGTTTTCCAGGCCTGGAGATCAACCATTGAGGTGACCACAAATTACTTTTATCCAAATACTGTCTTTAGCAGTCAGTGCTTCCCTTTTATCTTAGATGATGGTGCTAATATTTTTCATGTGGTCCAGTCACTTGTTTCCTACCAACATTTGGCTTTTTGGATCATGTCTGTGTGCAAGCTGATGCCCCTCTGTGGCCAAACACTCTCCACCATGTCCCAGACAGCAGGCAGGTACAAGGCCACAGAGACCAAGGGCAGCAAGGGGAGAGCAAGGCAAGCAGAGCTGTTGGGTCCCTTCCAACCCAAGTTGTTCTGTGATTCTGCTCTGGAAGCCATCCATCAGAATTGGTTGGCATTTTGGTCTTAAAAAACCCTTAAAAACAAAACCCCTTTTCTCAACAGACCCTTACATTTAAAGGATGCGGGGTTTTACCTGGGTTGTTGTCTGTCCTGACAACCATTGCCCAACCTCACCTTGAAGGTCAGTGACCCCCCCAAAGTGCTGGTCCCCCTTGGATCCTCTCCAGGGTACAGAGAAGCATTCCTGCCATCTCTCACAAGAGGCAGGAGCTGGGCTGGAAATGCCTGCTGCCTTTCAGGGACAACTGCCCTGGTGCTTGCTTTGTTGCATACTAATGAACACTAATTGGCCTCGGCTTGTTATCAACATTGTGTGGGAGTCGTTTGCAGAATGCAGGGGTGGGGGTTGGGGAGACCCCAAGGTTGTCTGCCCTCCTCCAAGGAGTGGCCTGCTGGGTGGATTAGGGCTGAACTGGTGCTCCTCGTGGTAACATCTCCATTTGTGAGCCACAGGAAGGCTGTGCCTCATGCCAGCCTTGGCAGTGGTCCACCTGCCAGGTGTGTTCCCCCTCTGACATGGCAGAAGGTTACAAGGAATTATAGGGGGTTTTGTCTTTAAACCCATCTGGGGGCATGGGGAGGAGCTGAGCTCCTTGGAGGCTGGGAAGTGCTCACCTCCAGGTCTTCTCAGCATCAAAGGTTCAGTGCTCCTCTCCTACCCCTATCCCCACCCAGTCCCTCCACATTGTCCATTGGTCTCTGAATTGTTCAGCTGGAGCCTGTCTCCTCCTCTCCATTGCACTTCCAGCACTGTAGCAATCCTGGTATTCACTGCAGCTGGGTACCTCCTGCTGCCGTGGCTCTTTTTCCAGTCACTCAGCCTGAGCTATGGAGGACATGAAAACTCCAGAGGATGATCCTGCTGGGCAGGGGAAACACCACCATGGTTTCCTACAAGCTAGAGATAAGGAGGCTTGGTGGAGCTGGGTGGCTTCAGCACTCTTGAAAAACATGTCTCTACACACCATGTGTGTAAAATGTTCAGTCTGGCTGATGTGGGATACTGTGTTTGTAGGACACAGGGAGCTGATCTCACACTGGGGGAACTTCTGGAAGGGGCAGGAGGGTGCCCGGACCTGCAGTACACAAAGGCTTCTGCCAGCAGAAGAGCTGTGGTGATTCCTTCAGAGGTGGGTCTGCTAATTTTGGACAAGTATCCCGCTTACCTTGATGTGCATGGGCTGGGACTTGTAAGCAGCTACTCTAAAGCTGAAAAATCAGCCTACACTCGAGCTGAGAACAGCACCTGTAGCTTTTCTGGCACTTGAATCCCGATTATGCCCCATGACAAACATCGAGTTTCAGACCAGGTCCTGATGACCATGCTTCTTTTTAATTTACTCTTGTTTTGCTCACATAATGACAGGGGTTTTTCCAAAGAAAGGACTTGGAAGGAGAGAGCATCAAAGTGTCAGGAGCAGTGACAGGGAAGGATGGAGCACTGGCCAGGCACAGGGGATGCTCAGCCACGGAGCAGCCCCAAGGAGCATGATAGGGATAATTTTTTTCCTCCCACCTGTTGTTAGGAGCAAATAGGGAGTGAGCTATTGTGCCTCCTCCCCAGCTGCTAACGACGGGAGACTTGCTTATGGTCGTGCACTGGAAGCTAATTAAACCTGGTGACAATGGTAATTGAGTAAGGATGCTTGAGGATAAGTATGACCTCATGTCTAAAATGGTAATGAGGCCTATTAAAATCCACACCAAAAAGAGAAATGAAAGGGGGAACAGAGGCAAAGGTGGTGCAAAGGGAGCAGGAGCAAGCAGGGACAATACCTGGCAGCCAGAGCACTGGGAGGGAGGGGGAGCACGGAGGTGTCAGGCTTCTAAATCTCCCTAATGAACAGCCAGCTCTTCAGGTATCCCGGCTGCACCTCGGGCCGAGTCAGCCAAAACACGGGATTCAGGCACCTTCCCCTCTGCTCACCCAAGCCTGTGTGTAGGTCCTGTTAAGTGATGGCAACACTTGCTGCTGTTGGTTGTTGTTTTCACTTGCTGGTTCTTTGCTGTAAAGAAGGGATGTTCCGTGAAACCAGCAATCACTGCCAGCACAAGGAGGCTACTTGCAAAATGACCCTGAAATTGCTCCAGTGCAGGAAAATGTATTTACAAAGGAAAGATGCAGTGGGTTCAGGGTGCCATGCTCTTTCCTGGACCAGCACAGCACCTCATTTCAGCTCCCAGCTGGATTATAGGGGCTGGAGGCCACTGTGACCCTCCACAGGTGTTGTTTTGCAGGGTGGTGCAGCAGTGCTGGGGATGCCACCGTGCTCTGTGGGAGTCCAGGTCCTGAGCTGACTCTCCTCACTGCAGAGGACACTCCGAGGGACACTGCCAGGGGACGCTCCCTGTCCTGGCTCTGGATGTGCATCACACCAGTTTGGGTAAGCTCAGCCCCTGGCTGCCCTCAGACCCTCCCCTGCTGACAGGGGGGATTAGTGTGTGCCAAAGGCTTCTTCTCACTGGAGAAAGCCAGCGGAGCTCTTCCTTCCAGCAGGGCAAAGGAACGGCTGGATAACGGCTGAGGATGTGCTATGGAGCCGGGATTCAACTGCTCTGAGCTCTGCCACGGCAGCTCCAGTTTTGGCAGCCAGGAGCAGCAGCAGCGGGTGCTGCAGGAGCTCTGCACTGTGACAGTGGTACGTGTGGGTGCAGTGGGATGTGTGGGTACAGTGGGATGTGTGGGTGCAGTGGGATGTATCAATGTAGGGGAGTGCTCTGGGGCATGAGGTTTGCTCTGCAGAAGTAGATTTGGGGGAGGAATAAAGAGGGGCTTGCAGCCGCCAAGCAATCCCAGTCCAGCTGAAGGCAGCACACTGTCACCTGGTTGGCTTCCAAGACCTGCCCAGTCTAGGTGACACCCAGCAGTTATCCAGAAGGGGAGAAAGCATCCATGACAGCCAAGTCATGTCAAGCAGCCCTCCCATATGTCAGCCAGCTACTCAGGATTGGCCTGAGATGGCCCCATCTGCCCTTGACCTTTCCTGTCTCCCATAACTTCAAAGTGCTTTTAAAAATGAGTAGAGCAGGATTTAATTAAAACTCATCATCTGTAATAAATGGTACCTTCGCCCTCCACCAGTAAGGCAGTAGAAATGACACTGGGATGCACCCAATTGCAGCTGAGCCCACGTGAGGCTGCTGGATGGAGAGGCTTGGCCCACTCGGCTCTCCATCACGTTCTGCACGACCATGGGCCTTTAATTAAAAGACTGTAAGCTGCTTGGCTCCTCTGGCTCTGGCAGCCAGCTTACAATTAATATTCCCCCTGCCAGGACCAGGATTTACTCCGCTCAGCAGCCAACAAAGCGCTCCATCAACTTCAAGTAGCATCAACATCCAGGGAAACAGCAGTCAGGTGGGAGGGTGTGTGGGAGAGAAAAAGTGGAGATCATAGGGGTGTTTCTGATCCCTGGATGGTTGCTGGAAATAGGGTGCAGTAATGCTTTTGACAGCAGCCAGAGGTGAAAAGATTTTGTTGGTGGGTGTATCTGGGAGTGAAGTGCAGAAGCCCTGGAATGCTGAGTTTGCCCTGCTCATCTCAGTGGCAAAAGCCAGGTGTTAACCTTGGGCTCGAGCAGGCAGGACACAGAAACAGAATGGCATTACAGCCTTGTACGAGCCCTGTCAGCTCCAGGCAGGAGGGAGGGGGGTCCTGATCTGTGCTGCATGATGGGGTTTTTACACAGAGAGTCCTTGTACCAGGACTCTCTGTGTAAAAACCCCATCATTCAGCACAGAGTCCAGGTGTAAGTGGAGGACTGACCTTGCTGACCATCTCCACCATCTGGTGTGGTCTTCATTTCCTAGAGAGGCAAAAGACTGCCCAGGGAATAGCAAGAGGGAAGAGGAGGTGGGAAGCAGTTTTCAGGACAGAGATGAGTATCCCTCCAGGGATCCTTCCACGCTGCTGCAAAGCGAGGCTGAGATGTGCACACAGCTATATCCCAGCAGCAGCAGCAGTTCTCAGCTGGATGTCACTCCCAGGCAGGGGTTTGCCTTTCCCAGTTGCCCTGTGACCAGCGTGGCACCAGCATGTGAGGTGCCAGGAGCCTGCAGATCAGCCGTGCTCATGTGGCAGTGACACGTTTTTGTTTCAAGAATTATGTGGTGGCTTTAATTCTGCAAGCTGTGCGTCGTTCTTGCTCGCCCAGAGGAGATGAAGCCTGGCTGGGAAAGAGGGACATGAGGCATTGGCTCTAAACAAATGCCTTTCTTCTGCCTGGAGATTTATTTCTAGCAAGGTTGGAAGCAGAAACAGCTTAGACCTTGAAGTAAAAATTGGGAGTTTGGGGCAGTGTCAATTGTCAGGAAAAGTAGTCTTCTGCAATAGAAATTGGATGCAGGAATACCTGAGAAAGGACTCAGCACCAGAGAAGTTAGTGAGGAGGTGTGTGATCCCAGCTCAAACCTCATTCTCCTCTATCCCCCCTTAAAGGGAATGTGCCAGCACTTATATTAAAGTGATGCTTGTTTTAAAGGAAAAAAAAAGTTGGTAACCCACACATGCACACCTTGTTAAAAATGCTGGAGCATTTTAGATCAGCAGCGGAAGAAGGTTTCTTGTTTCACGTAGGATCATTTTATCTGTTTTATGTTAATAAGGAGATAGCAGAGAATATTTTTAAATGGAGATTTAAACCCATAAGGCGGTTTGTGTGTAAGGACAGAGTTGTCCCCATCATACCCACTTTGGGGGTGTCCCTCAAAAGCCAGTTCTCAGCTGATGTGTGCCTGGGACCAAGTTAGTTTCCAGCCAGCTGGGAGACGGGTGGATTCCAGCTCGGTGTGTCACCGCCTCTGGAAAAGGCTGTCACACCCCCTTTGCTGTGCTCCTGCACTGACTGGCAGCTCTGCTGCTGGCTCCCAGTCACGTCCCCCAGCTGATCAGTTGTCTGCTACAGGGAGGGCTAAGGGTGGGGACAAAGAAGCATCTAAAGAAGCATGATACCAACTGGGGCACCACAGGGCCTGTCTCCAAAGATTTCTTTCCAGAAGACAGTGGGGAACTGTTGTCCATGTTCCCGTGTCCCAGAGGCAGGGCTGCCTGATGTTTATGAATCACTTGTACAGCTTCATTATGGATTTTGCTAGTTGGCCATAAAAAGAAGGCTCTTTGACTGTTGTGTCCTCCTGAGCACTCAGCAAGTGACAGCACACATCCTGTCCACACACATCTCAGTGGCCCTACCTGCAGGACTTGATCTAGTACTGGAGTGTCTTCTTACTGGGAGCTGTGGTTTCTGGCTGAGCAGGATAACTGTAGGAGTGATCATGCTGGAGTAGGGACCTCCTTTGCTAAGAGCCCCAACAATGTCCTCTTCTTCCTTATCCCTTTTGTCTCCCTCAGACTTCTTTTGACCGTAGTATGAAGAGCTCCCCATCCTTCTCTGCTGGTCTCCTGGGAGTTGTGTGGACATTTCTGACTGGAGGAGTCCTGCTAGCACTCTTCTTTCTCATCTTCACAATTCGCTTCAGGAAAAACAGGTAAGGGCATCCCTCTTCTCCTGGGAGATTTCCCCTGAGCTGGAGTAGTGGAGTCAGGCTCCTCCAGGACCGAGCTCTGAGCTGATGGCCAGCTAAGGATCAGGAGGGTGTAAGCCTGAAGGAGCAGCAAGGGCAAGCACAGGTAATGCCAGGGATGTTGCAGCTTTTTCCATCACACAGAGTTTTGATCACTGGTGGAGACAGTCCTGTTTTGACTGCTCCTTTCCTCCTCAAGGCAGGGAACTGTAGACAGGATGAAAGGAAATGGCATTAGCGTCGGTTCAGGTTGGACACCAGGAATAATTTTTTCACCAAAAGGGTTGTCCACCATTGGAACAGGTTGCCCAGGGAAGTGGTGGAGTAACCATGTCTGGAAATGTTCAAGACTGGATGTGGCACTTAGTGCTGTTGTTTAGATCTTGTGGTGGTGTTTGGGCAAAGGTAGCACTTGATGGTCTTGGAGGTCTTTTCCAACCTTAATGATTCTATGACTGTGGGTGCCCTCCAGCACAGACAGTGATGCATCGTCTCATCTGGAGGTGCTACTCAATAAAACCATCAACAGAAGTGGGCAAAAAGAGAGCTCATTTCTGCTCCACATGCTTGAGAGCATCACTCTGAGCGGCACAACTCCATACAAGGCCATCATACTCCCCACAGTGCGCCATGTCCTTCCTGCTTTTGGGCCACTCATACTTGGAATATATTGATAACATTTTTTGTTCTTGGTGGTTGTTCATATTGGTGGGGAACATGATCTTCATTGTGAGAGAAGCTGGTGGTGAAGTGTAGACTTTTTTTGGTGCTGTTTAGTCTGCACCGAGGAGATAAAAAATCCTGCTCCCCTGAAGGCAGCATAAATCCAGCAGAAGGCTCAGCAGTTCCTCATAGCTCAACCTGTCTCAGCCAGTGCTGAGCCTTCCTCAGCAGTTCTGGATGTCTCTGCTGCTCCTCTGCCACCTTCTCCTCAGACTCATTGGTCCCTTGGTATCTCAGCTGCTTCCTCCTCCAGGGATGCATCCCTCTCCCTGCTTCACCTGGCAAAGCCTTTGCTCTCCACATGCCATTGTTTTGCACAGAGGTGCACATCTGAGGGCAGCCTGGACTGATGTTGTTTTACTTCTCTGGTGGCTGTAAGGAATTTAATGCTCCTGACAGCCACTGTGCAGTCAGGAGGTCCTGCCCATAAGGGTTTGTGTTGAGAGCCCTGTGCCTGCTGCGCTGCAGCAGCTGCATGACCTGCATCCCAACGGCATCCCAGTCTGAAGTACCTCATTTCCTGAGTGGTGTTGAGTTCAGTGGCCATGCAAATTGATGTTCTCAGAACGTGGTGTAACCAACGTGCGTTATTTATTTGCTCTGCAGTAAATAAATACTGGTCTGCCTCCTGAACCTGCGGGCAGAGGAGACCTTTCTCAGCTGCAGCTGAGAGCATGAGCTGGTGAATATCTTTCTCCAAGGGCTGAGACATAGTGAGGAAGGCAGGGAGGGAGAGAGTCAAGTTGAACCCCCCAGGCTTTGTGACTGCAAGACAGCAAGGAGCTCGAGGAGAGAGAGAAAAGTCATGACTTGGCAGCCGGTCATAGGGGCAGAGATATTGTGAGGGGGATGGCAAGAGGTACAGCTTTCACTCCATGGGCTTGCTGGGGAAGGGTGAGAGGTCATGAGAGATCAGTGGGTTGATTCTCCCCTCCCTGAATACAGTTACAGGATTAGGAGTGATGAGGTGAAATTACAGAGGGAAGACTGTAACCTGAACGTTGCTGGCAACTTCCTGAAGTTGACTGTGCTCAGTGTGGGGGTGTCTCCTCAGAGGAAGGAGAAGTGGGAAGTGCTTGTTCCTGGGGGCACATGTAGCTCTTGCACCCAAAGCTTACTGCTGGGGACAGTCACCCTGGGCTGTATTGGTGTGGTTTTCCACCTCTGCCCCTCTGCAACATAAGTGTTGGCATAGGGCTAAGTGAATACTTGAAGGATTGTGAAGCATTCCAGCAAGAAAGGGAAGAGGATGGGACCATGGAGTAATGGCTGAACTTTTGGAGCAGTGGTGAACAGCACAGGCTGGGGGAGGATAGTGTGTCAGCATCCCTTGTGATTGTCATCACCCCTGTAAAGGGACCTCACCCCTGTGCTGCCAGGTCATGATGCTCAGTAACTGTCACCAAATTCCCTGCTTTGTTTCCTGGAGGATTGTGAAGATGTCCAGCCCCAATCTCAACATTGTGACCCTGCTGGGCAGTGGCTTGACTTACACAAGTGCCTACCTCTTTGGGATTCAGGAGCAGAGCCTGCCATCTGGAGACTCAATGGAAAAGCTTATTCAGGTGAGCAGGGGTTTTGCTGGGATGGGCACCTTGACACATGTACAGGCCTGTTTGTACGTGCTCTCTCCCAGCCAGTGTCACCTGTACATGCTGTCCCAGCCACAGCCTGTCACCACCACATTGCTCAGCTGGGCTGTGGCTTTCACATATGCAAAAGGCAACCAGACATTTTCTGTCTGAATGGCCTTTGCTGTTTTGCAAACCACATCTGCACTGAAGAAGGGATTTGAGGCAGGTCCTGCAGGCAGGCAGGCTGCTGGGCTTGGAGAAGTGCAGCAGGCAGAGGGGAGCACAGGGGTAGATGAGATCCTCTACACAGCCACCCCTGCCTGACACAGCACAAGTGCTGTGAGGTGAGTTTTTTGGCTGCAGACCAGATCTTCCTCAAAACACTCACCTGTGTGACGAACCCCCATGTCCTGGCCTGAGGCAGCCGCCCTGCCAGATTGAGGACTGGGCATGCACCCATGTGGGGGAATGGGACATGGGACAGTAGACACCCTGCATCTCAGCATCCTGCTCAGCCACTGGGCTGAAGGTAATTAACGGAGGTGCCAGCAAGTGATTTCTGGGTGCTGGGACTTTCTGGGCCCCTGTTGCTCACAAGCTGCCTGTCTTTCCCTGCCTGCCCTTCCAGGGATGGGGAAGGAAGGGTAGGCAGCAGGCATGCCTACAGAGGAGTATTTGCCTTTGAATTTATTTCTCCCTGTGGTCAGCTTTCTAGTATCTGATACCACCCTCCAGAAGTCAGAAGAGTGTAGACAGATCCCCAGCCATCCTTATTGCACCCCAGGCTGGGAGGGTGTGTGTGTGTGTCCCTGTGAGCCCATTCAGCCCCCTCCTCTGACCCCTGGCAGGTGAGGCTGTGCCTGCTGTGCGTGGGGACCTCGCTGGTGTTCGGTCCTGTCCTGGGGAAGAGCTGGAGGCTCTACAAGGTGTTCACCCAGCGAGTGCCGGACAAGCGGGTGGTGAGTACCCAACGGGAAGGGAGGACGGCAGACTTTCCATGGAGGGCAAGCACCAGTGAGCCCCAAACCAGTGTGGGATAGCAGATAAAACTGGCACATGGCAGGGATGGATGCCACAGTCACAGGCCTGGTTTCACATCTGGCTGAGCATGGGCCCTTCAGTTATTCCTGCACAATGAGGAAGGAGCTTTTCCACTCCAGAGGGAAGTGGGTGCCCTGCCAGGCACTGTTCCCCAGTGGAGTCCCAGCCCCATCACTCAGCAATGTTCTCATTTTACATTGGCCACATGCCTTCACTACGGTATACACCAATGTTTGTGTTCAGGTCTGGGCTGATTGTTGTGGTGGGATGAAAATAAACCAGGTGTCCTCAGAAGCATCTGATGTAGGGCCATCCCCAGATGGATCCAGTCTGCTCTTTGAAGGCAGGAAGGGAGTCTGGGCACTCCTCTGCAGCTCTTAAGGACACAGATTCAGCAACTGGGAGGGAAATGGGAAATTTGTGCACAAAAAAAGTGCACTTTCAGTGGTCACTTTCCAACAGTGAAAAAAGTAGGCCTCAGATGAAAGATGGGACAAAAGGGTTTGCAAGGGAACTGGGTACCAGCAAGGACTCCTGTTTTACACTGGGATCTATGTTAAGCTTGCAAAATGATGATCCTACCAGGTGTTTTTCTCCACCCTTTTTGTCTTTGCTGGTGATGTGGTCATAAGGATAATAGTCTTGAAGAACTGTTTTCTCTCATAGCATTTACCTGCTATCCACACCATCAGGAAGGGTTTATACCTGGCCTCAAGCCTGATTAGGTCTCCAAGAATCTGGGACTTGAAGACAGAGATTTTGTGGCCAACTCAAATATAGGTTCTGGACACCTCTCTGGGTGAAGTAGTAGGATGGATGTGTCACTTGAAAGAAACCACAGAAAGGGACCTGGGGGGGATTGAGGTCATTGGTGTCCGTTTGTTCCCCATAGTAACTTTTACTTCTTGCATGTTTGCAGATTATCAAAGACCTGCAGTTGCTGGCCATGGTGGCAGCGTTGGTGCTGGCAGACAGTGTCCTGCTCTTGACATGGGTGTTCTCTGACCCAGTCCAGTGCTTCCGAAGCCTCAGCGTCTCACTGCGGGTAAAAGGATCAGGAGGGGCGGTGCAGGGTTTTGCTGTGTCCTGTCTGAACTCTGTGGACAGGGTTGGTGGGTGGCCAGGCATTTGGAGATGGTCTTTGAGAAACAACAGAAAGAAAAACGAGGCAGAAAACCTTCTGAACACTCTGGATTTGGTTTATGTCTGGTCTATTACAGAGGCGAGAGTCCACTGCAAAATTTTCAGGTCTGTGCAGATCACCTGCATGACACAGGAGGGCTCCAAGGCATCTGCTTTAGAGAAATGTTTAACCAGCTCTGTTGGCAGCAGAAGGCCAAAACCTTCTCGCTTTAAGCTTCTGCCCCTGGTAGCACCGGCGTTGACCTCTCCTTTCAGAAATTTACAGAGACCAGCTTAGATGCATCTTCCCATTTGTGTGCCAGGCTGCAGCCTTCACTTCTGCCTTTCCCTTGCCTTGTAGGCAACAGAGAAAGGCATGACGTGCTCCATGAGCCGGGTGCAGTCCTGTGCATCGCTCTATTCCGACCTTTGGCTCGTTCTCATTTTAGGGTTTAAGGTATGTAACCTCTTGACTGCTTCTTGCATTGTGTCTCACCTCCTCCCTGTCTTTCAGCCTGAACTGTTTTGCAGCACTTGTCATTTTGCTGCCCTCCCAAGCTACATGCCCACTGCAGATCCCAGCTACTCCTGTTTGTCTTGTGAGCCCTCCTATTTCCAGCTCTTTCTATCTTGGGAAGGGTGAAAGCCCTGCTAGCTGCTTTCTCCTTGCCTCATCATCTCCTTTATGTACACTGGGCTCATACAGTCAGATTCTCTAGATCTCTCCTGGCAATCCCTGAGCTTCATCCATCTTATTTCTTGAAACTCACATCTCGCTGTTCTTTATGTCACACTCCTTCCCTAAAAGACTTCAGTGAATGGCCACTGCCAAGGCACACCAGGTGGCTCAGTCCCTGAGTCCTGTGACTTCAAACCAAGGAGGTGCTGATGACAAGTGCTTGGTCCCCACCTTTACAGGATGCTTATCAGGTTAATTATACCTCTGAGGTGCACTTTCACTGGTGAATCTCTGCACATGGCCAGTCTTTTTCCAGCAGTGTTAGTTATACTGATGTAACTATGTTGGTATAATTATCACTGCAATTATCTGTGGTCTCATGTGTCTCTGGTATGGCAGAAGCTGGACACATTTCAGAAAGCTGATGTTGATGAAGCTTGTGAGATCACAGCCTTTTTTTGGGACTGGCTTAATCTCTGCATGAAGCACAGGCACTTCCTTTGTGATTCACTGTAATGTAACACTCACTTACCATCTCCCCAGAATCATAGGAAAAAGAGCAGAAAGGGACCTCACAACACAGCCAAGTCCTTCTACACTTAATTTCAGAGGCATTAATCTAGACTGTCCTTAAAAGTCCTTTGGTGTTAGGGAATGTAGGCATTGCCTGGGCTTTTACTGCTGTGTCTCCACCTCTGATTTTGTCTGCAGTTTGTGTTAGGGTTTAGAGAGGTAATGTCTCTACCTACAGCCCTTACAAAATCCTTTTGGAAATAGAACATCCCTATTGTCCATTCCAGGTAATCTTTTTAATGTTGCATTGAATCTGGCCCTGTTCCTTCCTACTTACTGGGGTTCATGGAGTACTTCCTTGGTGGTTTCTCTGGGGTTAGTCTGGATTTACACTAACATGAGAGTAGGCTTTATCTCAGCATACATAGCACTTCTTAGCATCCCCAGCATTAATGTGCTCAGCCCTTTGGGAAGACACAGTGTACTATCCTGGTTTTACTGGCACAGAGCAGTGAACAGAAATGACTTGCCAAGGACATGCCTAGAATTAGAAGCAAAGTCCTCTGCTCAAGTTTAAAACAAACAAACAAACAAACAAGCCACTTATTCCTGTGCTTACTGAGAGTCCTAGTTTATGAGAAGGCAGTGCTGTTGTCTGTGTTCCAGATAGGACTTTATGAATTTAAATGGGACTTTGGTGCTGTTTTTTTCCTGCTCAGGGATTAGGGGTTGGTTTGCCTTTGGGCTGTTTGGAGGTGCCCCATGGTGGACACAGCTATGACCCAGTGCAGATTCTACAAAGCAGGGTCGGGTGCCAGCCCAGTTCCCAGTGAGGCAGGTTTCACTCTTACAGCCCCACCCTGAGACTTTGTGCTGCTCTGAAGTTGGGAGTCTCACCAGAGATCTGAACATAAACCTCTCTTGCTTGTGTCCCTCCAGGCCTTAACCCTGGCAGTGGCCATCACAGTCATCAACCAGCCACAGCACAGAGGGGTCCAGAAGGGTCTAAAAAACATCTCACGTCACAAAGCACTTCTTGATGCCCAAATAACAATGACTCTTAGTAAAAGGCTGACACTTACTGGGTAGCATAGGAATAATGTAGGTCATATTCCCTGTATTCCAGATCCTTTCAGGAGCTGGGACTTACTTAGATGGTATTTCCAAATGATCCTGAAGGCAGACCATGCTCAGCTCTATGGAGGCAGGCAAAAAATTCTTAGTGTTTCCTCCACCAAGGAATTCAAGGAGTGCAGCAAGTGTCATCTCGGGAAGGAGAGACTTATCCTGCTGTGTAGTTTTATCCTAAGAACACTGGAAAAATGTGTGCATGAGACCCTTGATTAGCAGGGTGGTGAGACAGCCTGCTCTGAAACAACTGCTCTGCTCGGGGGGGAGGGAGAGCCTCTGTGTACAGAGCATTTCTGTAGTGCCCTTCCCTGCTGCTGGAGTCAGGAAATAGCAAAGGGAAGGGAAAAGAATTGCACCTGGTAGTTTCCTGGATTATTGCTATTTAAAGACTCACCAAGTACATCCTCTTCCCTCCAGTCTAAACCTCCATTTCTCTGTGCCTCCTTCTTTGAATTCCTTCTGGATACCTTTCCTGCTCCTCCAGAGGTATGCTGTTGCTCCTTCATGGCACCCACTGCTGCATCCCTGCAGGGACCTCTGCCTTCTGTCTGTCTGCCTTTCTCCTGCTAAAGGCTGCCCAAGGGGCAGTTTTCACTATTTCTCCCAGCCATCCCCTGCTCTGTGGCAGCACCTGCTGATGACCTCTGACTCTTGGCTCTTCATGCCCTTTGGTTGGGACCCCCTGTGCCCACCACCACTCTCACTGCTGCCCTGTGTCCCCAGCCCCACTGCTGGCCTGCAGCAGCGTGCCAGGTGTTTGCTGCGGCGTCACCACCGCACGCTCCAGGTCTGCATTATAGATCAAAGAGCATTAATTAGGATTGTGCTGAGTGTATCTGAGCTCACCGGGCTTGGTGCGAGGTGGGGGTTGACACCATCAGGCTGTAATTTTCCACACTCTGGAAACCTCTTTTTTCTGCTTCCAGAGTGTCCTCCTGCTATATGGGACCTACTTGGCCGGTCTGACCGACAATGTCAGCTCCTCACCAGTCAACCAGTCCTTGACACTCATCGTTGGGGTCAACCTTGTTTTCCTGGCTGCTGGCACCATCTGCTTAGTTCACCGTTTCTTCCGTACTTGGCACAATTTGCTATTTGGTTTTACCTCTGGAGGCATCTTTGTGTGTACAACCACAATCAACTGCTTCATCTTCATCCCACAGGTATGCTGCCACCTCTGTCCTGTCACTTGGCTGGAAACGGGCACATTTCTGGAGTTTAACAACAGCAGCTGTGGGCATCAATGCACTCACTTTCTTGCTTTTTTTCCCCTAAATGTTTGGACTCACCTGCACAGCTTGTTCTCCAAGCCCCACCCCACCCCACCCTGGTGGTTCTGCTTCCCCAAGCAAGTTGCCTGAGTCTCAAAGAATCACAGAATTGTTTGTATTGGAAGAGACCTAAAGATCATGTAGTTCCAATGCCCCTTCTGTGGGCAGAGAAGCTTCCACCAGACCAGGTTGCTCGAAGTGCCATTCAGCCTGACCTTAAACATTTCTAGGGACTGGGCCATCCACAACTTCCCTGGGCAAGCCTGTTCCAGGGTCTCACTACTCTCATAGTGAAGAATTTCTTCCTTATGTCTCATCAAAACCTACCCTATTTAAGTCTAAAGGCATTCTCCTTTGTCTTACCACACTGTCCTTGTAAAATGTGTATCTCCTGTTTTCTTCTCCCTTGTCCCCTTTATGTCCTGGAAAGTCTCCAAGCAGTGCAGCACTGCTGCTCAGAAACCCTCCTGCAGGAATGTGCTGCAGGTGACAGCAGTGCAGACAGCACCCATGAGGCGAGGCAGCCACTGGCCTCCTCCTCCTGCTCCATGTAGGTGGTGGGATCTGTCCTCTGTGCAGTTGTCCTCTCCTCATACCTCACGTGCCCACTCGCACCAGGAGCTTCTGCCACTGGCAGGGGTGGAAGATGCTGGGCACAGACCATCCAGATGGCCCAGCCACTCTCAAAGACTTCTTTGCTGTTGGTGGTCCCCAGGGGAGGCTGTCCTCCTCTGCACTTTTGGAGAAGGAGTCTGGGCTTTGGCACAAACAAGGAGGAGGTGGAGGTGTTTAAAGGAAGCCTTTTGTGGTGAGGTGAGGCGCTTCTGCTTCCTGTGTCCTCCAAGAGCAGCTTGGTGTGCCTGGCCACCCCCTTAGTGGGAATAATGCTCTCATTGTTAGAGGGAGAGGAAACAGTTATTTACTCAGTCGAATGTTTGGAGGGATGTTTGGGCTCAAGGACATGAGGTGAGAAAAGGAGGAAGAGGTGAAGCTGAGGAAAGCACATCTGTGCAAGGGAGGGCTCAGGGGATCTCAGCAATGTATATAAATATCGATGGGGGTGGAATAGGGAAGGGGGAGTGAGGCTCTTCTCAGTGGTATCCACTGACAGGACGGGGGACAATGGGCACAAACTGAAACACAGGAAATTCTATTTAAACATAAGGAAAAGGCTGGAGTTTTTTCTGTCAAACTTGTAAAGCACTGGGAGACACTCAAGGCCTAGTTGGACACAGTCATAAGCAGGCTGCTCCATCTGACATTACTTGTGCAGGGTATTTGGGATGATTTCCAGAGGTCCCCTTCTGCCTCAGTTGAGGCAGTGTAACTGCAAAGCCCAAAATCCTTAAATGAGCAGCCTTTGGGAGCAAGGATCCAAACCTCCCCTGGTGAGCACCAGGCCTGCTGGCCATGCTCTGCCAAGCACCAGATCTCTTGGACTGAGGGTGGAGAAGCTGATGAGCTGCACTTGCACTCTCCCTGTACCATTCTTCTGTGGGAGCCTAGGGCCTTGAGCATTTTATTTAACTTGGATCTTTTAATTCATTACCTTGTTTTTCCTAATGGGCTTGGTTTTCTATCGCTCATCTGAGATCAATAAACAGCTGGAGCTGGGCTGCACAAGGCTTCCAGGCAGGCACTAGATGAGAAAACAGACACTAAACATTGCTGGTTTTCAGCTTGTCACCAGTGATTCAGGGATAAGGGGGCAGGCATGACACTGTCTTTGTCTGTCATGGAGTCAGGGAGTGGGGAGAAGAGGGAGGGGGGGCTTTTCCAGTGTGCTCAGCGGTCTCAGTGCAGCCAGGCACTGACCCTCTTCTGCATTAAAAGCTGGAGCCAGGAACAGGGAAGGGCTCAGATGGGTGGGAGGCTCCAAGTGACACTGCAGCCCCTCGCCCAGCCATCTCTGGCTGGCTGTGTCTGCTCCCCCGTCACACCCTGCCTTTGTCTCCCCCTCTCCATCCCTTTGTCTCCTTCGCGCTTGAGCTGTGCCTGCCTCCCGCTGTGTCGGCTGGGGCTCTGTGGATAACACCCTCTTCTACTCCCCAGCTCAGGCAGTGGAAAGCCTTTGAAGAAGAAAGCCAAACCATGAGCCACATGGCAAAATATTTCACCAGCCCGAGCAGGAGCTGCCGCTCAGTGTACAGCGAGGAGCAGCTCTACCAGCTCATAGGGGAGAAAAACTCTATGAAGCAGCTGCTCACCGAGGTACGGGGTTCTGTCGGCCCCCCTCCTCCAGCTTCTCCCCTTCCCTTTTGTGGGCTGAAGGCTTTGCCGGGTGGGAAGCCCTTCTTTACACCCCTGTCCACACTGGTGATCCCTCACCCTCCTCTTCCTTCCTGAGGGGAAGAACTGCTTTGTTTTGTCACACTCCAAAGCACCACAATTTAGACATAATTTGGAGGGCTTAAAAAAATCTCTGGAAGGAGTGCAAGAGTGCTTGATCCCCACAGCCTTGTCAAACATGGTTAATTTAGAGGGGAGATGCTCTATCTCAGAAGAGCCCCCAGCCTCCTGCTCCCTCACCTGCACTGCATGGGCAGGAACACTCCAGCCTGCCCAGTGAGCCCCTTCCCACACACGCGCCAGGGGGGCTCAGGGGAGGCTGAGGTCACACATGCTGTCGGTGTGGCTCTTGCCATGTAGATAGGGGTGATTTGTTTTCTGCCAGCGCCTGCTTCCAAACTGGCAGCGTTTTCCTCCTCTCTGCCCGCCCCACACTTGACAGGCTTATTTGTTTGACACAGAAAAACGCCGTGATCGAAAGCCTGCAGGAGCAAGTGAGCAGCGCCAAGGAGAAGCTGATGAGGCTGATGTCTGCCGAGAGCGGCTGCGACCCCCCTGTGCTGCCAGCAGCTCCCGGCACCTGGAGCTCAGGGCAGCCTGGGGATGCACCAGGGGACTGCTGCCCCCCGGAGCCGGAGAGGGATGGGTGGCAGCCCCCCGGCTTACTGGGTACATCACCTCCTGGCAGCAATGCCCAGGCCCTCCAGAAACATGCAACCCAGGAGCCTGTTTACTCTCAGGTGGTGCTTTTTAATACAGGGGACAGCATTGAACGTGGCCCGAAAGATGTCCAGGAGTGTGGGACACCTACAGTGCAGGGGCAGCCTCCGGAGCAGCTGCCAGGCCAGGACAACTCAGCTGCTGTAGCCTGGGAGTCGTCCCCCAAAGTCAGCTATGTAAACAGTGAGAAGCTGTGGGAAATCCTGCAAGAGTTAAGCCTGGATGGCAAAATCTACAGCACAGCCTTATCTGCAGGACCCCCACTTGGCCACCGGGGCACCTCAGGCGAGCAGGGAGAAACACGGGTGGGCCAGGAGGGCTACCCAGGCATCCATACACCCCTCAGCCCCTCCCTGGCAAGGCATCGTCGGAGGATCCCATTGCCCCCTGCCCCCACACGCTTCCCTGGACACGTATCCCCTCGTGGCAGCCGCAAGGTGAAGGAGGTGGGCAGCTGGGGCCGTGGGGAGTCAGCACAAAACTCCCAGGGAACGGGAAGGGACGTGGCTGGCAGGGAGCTCCTTCACCCCACAGCACCATCCCCTCCAGCCATCCCAAGGGAGACCAGCCTCCAGCCGGAGGGGTGGCGGGGATGGCCGGAGTCCCAGTGTGCCTCATCGTGCATCCCGCAGGAGCAGCGGCGGTGGCAGAGCGCCCCGAGGGGACCCGCCGAGCCCTCCCTGCGCTCGCTGTACTATTACCCAGACTCTGACTCCAGCAGCAGCAGCTCTGAAGAGATGTTTCACGGCTGCCACCGACCCTGCTGTGAGGTTTGCTTCCAGAGCCCCCGTGGCTCCCTGGACAGCAGCAGCACGGACACGGACACAGAGCCCAGTGACTGCGAGGATCACCAGACAGAGCACCACGGCGGGCCCCAGCCTGTGGTGAATTTCAAAGATGATCTGAAACCCACTTTTGTGTGACTGGGAGCACCCCTGCCCAAAGGCAAGTGCCCTCCCACCTCCGAAACACTGCGCGTTTTCAGCCATGCTAAAGCCATGAATCCCTCTGAGGAATTTGCCTTGCTCTGGAATTTGGGGATTGGGAATAAACCTTGCCCCATTCTGATTTGCAGTGTCAGCCCCAGCCTGGTCAGCCGTGACTGCAGCCTGAGTTTGGCTGGGAGGGGGTTGGCAGCACTCAGGGAGGTGGTGGTGGCCTTGTCCTGGCTACTCTGTGTGTCCCACAGGCAGCCAGCAGCTCTGTCCATCCTGATGCCAGCAGTGGGGAAACCAGGGCTGGGGGTCTGTGGGAGCCCAAACTTCATCTCCTCAGAGAGCTTCTCCTGTGAGACCTGCATGATTCACACTGGCAGGGAGCAGTATCCTGTCTCAGAAACAGCCACAGCTTCTTGCACACCACTCCAAATGGACACACAGAGGACTCCTTCCCCTAAGGCTGCCCAAGCAGAGCATCCCACTGGCATCACCCCCAGCTGGGGATGGGAGACAGACACCAGAAGCAATTGCAGGCTGCCACTCACCTGGGGTGTGCTGCTTCCAGGCAAAGCAAGGACTTAGGAATGGAGGGTGCACAGGAAACCTTTGGGTTTCGGTGCTTTTTGGAGCATCCGAATGAGAAAATGGAGTCCAAAGGTGATGTCTGTGGAGGAGTCTTTGCATTTTGTGTTTTTCAGGTGCATCATTGTAGGTGAGACTCAGGTCAGAGCTGAAGGGAAAGACAAGCTAGCCATTGTAAAGGAGGATCTGAAAAGGGGTTTCTTTTTTTACCTTGATTTCTGGGTCTTGTGCCCTTCTGTCTGTCTTTGTATGGATGATGTAATCTGGAATAAGGTTTGTTTAAATTAATATGCTCTGTTCAATTTTTTATCTTAGAAACACCAAGAACAGTAAATCCAGTGTGTGTGCCTTTTTGGGGGACATTTATCATTGCATTTGAGCTTATTGTTGCCTCCACAGGAGTTCAGGATGCTGAGACCTGATGCCTAGTGCAATATAAACTTTCTGGAGAAAGGCTTGATTAAAAGAGTGGGTGTCAGAGGAATCCCAGACCTGGTTTTGAACAAAGCATGTTAGCAGTGCCCTCTTCATTACCCTTTATGATGGTGAAATCCCTCACTTCTCTCCCCCTTCACTGGTGTCACCATTTTCTCCCCTGTTGCCTCTGCAGTTTTCCAAGCTTGCATCTTGGGCAAAGCACCAAACTCAGTAATCTTATGAGGAACAGTATTTCCACAGCCCCTGTTTGCTTTTAAAAAGTAAACACCCCAGACAGAGTATAATAATTTTTTTTTCTGTCGTCACTTTTTGCTAATAGAAACCGTTCTCTCTCAGTTTTTCTTTTACAGCTGTCGGAGCATTTATGGCTCTGGCCTGGGAGAAACGCACTGACTGGGAGGGTCCCTGCCCGTGCAGGGCAAACCCGGGAGCCCGGCGGCTCCCTGCAGTGGCACTCGGGATCTGTGTCCCCACCGCCTGCCTGCAGTTCTGCAGCGCTCGCAGCAGGTGCTGCTGCTGCCACGCCGGGCGTGCCGGCAAACGACAACTACATCCCACGGCATCGCCACGCTGGGACAACCGGGGAGACAAGCACGCTCTAGGGATCTATTAAATATGGGTCAAAACCTCTCCCCACCCCCAAACGTGTTTCGAATCACACTTTGCTCTGGAGCTGGGAGATACTGCAGCACAGTCAAAGGAAATGGTCAACCATGAATCCACCTGGAAGAGGCTGATATAAAAATTAACTTTAAAACCACTAGTGAATGCAGAAAAACCCTCCAGAGGACTTTGAACTTAGGGTTTGTTTGGAAACTCACTGCTGGAATTTGAGGTCGTTGTTTTTCTGTGTGGTGACCAGGAGCCACTACCTGAAAACTGCATAGCCTGTGGATGCACCTACAAAGGAGGCCAAGGGCATTGTGGTTTGTGTCATAAACAGTGTGCCCAGCAGGACCAGGGCAGTGATCATCCCCCTGTATTCAGCACTGGTGAGGTCACACCACAAATCTAGCATTCAGTTTTGGGCCCTTTCCTTGCTGATGGATGTTTAGGGGAAGGGTCACCTCACAGCCTGGATGAGATCTCTCTCCATGCCTGCTTGGTGAGCCTTGGCAAGGGCCAGGAAGGCAAGGAAGCCTTGAGGCTCTTGTGCCACAACCACCTGCCATGGCTCAGTCTGCCTCTGTTACCCCATCAGCTTGTCACTGCTTAGGAAATTTAAAAACTGACCTTAATTGTGATTCAGCTGCCGGGTTAAAAA
>VWZU01001262.1:818409-834453 GCA_013397095.1 Sterrhoptilus dennistouni
TATATTAAAAAAAAAAAAAAAAAAAAAAAAAAAAAAAAAAAGGGGGAAAAGAGGAAAACTAGCTAACTTCATTAGCTGTGGCAGGATTATGACAGGCCCTCTGGCATAGGAGTGCTGACCATTGGTGTGGAAGTTTCCCCACTGCCTCGTGTTGGCATTAGCAGCTGGTATCTCTGGGAACCTCTTCCTCTGATCTTTGATACAGGGTGTAGTTATGAGAAATAATGAGTATTTGAAAGTACTGCAAGAGAGAGAACCTTCTGGTGTCCTTTGCTGAGGGTAACCAGACTGTGCAATCCCTGGACACCGTGGCTGTGCAGTGGTGCCACATCTGTGTGGAGACATTCCTATGGCACGGTGGGGAGCAGAAGTCAGGGGCCCTACGACTCCAAGTAGCCTGTGCTGCAGGTTTTGAGGAGGTGAGGGAGCACCCACATCTGCACATGACCTCCACAGGTCTGGAAGAAGCTCCAGAAAAGTCTTCCTTGAGTCTGGTGGCCATGAGGGCTGTGGAGAAGCGCTCTCCTCCTGAGCAGTGTTGCTCTCCTGAGCCAAGAAACCAGGCCTATCTCTCACCTTGTCCAGTTTCTCAGGGCTGTCTTCTTGGCTTCTACTTCCAGCTCTGCACTGCTGAATTGCTAACTGCTGCTGTTACCCCAAGGTCTGCACTTGCAGCCAGACCAGCAAAGCTGTGGATGTCCAGTCGTGAGGCACCAAACCCATCAGCATCCTGATTGCTGGCCTTGTGCTCAGGCAGAAAGTGCTTGGGGAACTCCATGGAGACAGGGAAAAACTACCATAAAAAGAGTTGTGATCCTGGCACGGCAGGAGAACTGTGAATGGCTCAGTGGTTGATGTTAACTGCAGGAACTTTCTGCTACATGACACATTCATGCCCTATGGACCTGATCGATCC
This sequence comes from Sterrhoptilus dennistouni, assembly GCA_013397095.1. Classification (NCBI taxonomy): domain Eukaryota; kingdom Metazoa; phylum Chordata; class Aves; order Passeriformes; family Zosteropidae; genus Sterrhoptilus; species Sterrhoptilus dennistouni. Next base: position 819,326 of record VWZU01001262.1, read on the forward strand.
CTGCACACACCTGGCTGAGCAAGTGCATGGGACACTGCCACATGGTTCCAAGAGTTTCTTTCATTAGGGTTGTGTATTGAAGGTGCTGGAGCACGTTCACTTTGGAATGTATACCTCTCAGTGCTTACAGTGGGGTTCCTTGCTTTCACACCCACGCCATCACCTTTCCCCTGTGTAGAGGTGCCTGTAGCTGAGCTGGCTTTCTTCTAACTCAGGCATCCGTAGCTGCATGCTTCGTGCTGCCAGAGCACAGTCATTTACGTAAAGAGTTTTTTTTGTCCTGGAGGTTCTTGCAGACAGGATGGGTACAAGGGACTTTGTCCTGCCAGGCAGCTAGATAAAGCACTCAGTGATTCAGCATTTATTGCACCCTACGCAGATTCCTCTGTTATCATACCAGCAGGAATGTGGGGCTAGAAGGGATGTCCTAGTCATCATCATATTTCCCAGCACTGACAAACAGTGAGTCATAAAGTCCCTCTTGTTAATTTATCACAGTCCATCTTAAGTCATTGGGAATTTTCTTGGCAGGTTATTCAAGAACTTCACTTTGACAGAAGGAAACTTGTTTCTGATTTGCAGCCCACATTTTTTCATAGCCTATTTTTGTCTACTTGTTCTCATGCCAGTGCTGTCTTCTAGTTAGTAGCTGCTCTTCCTTCCCGTTCTCCAACCTACTCTCTCACATGCCAATAAAGAATGTGGCCTCTTCTTCCCAGGATCCCTGGTCTACTCGGAGAAGAGACTGTCTATTTTTAGTTCCCTCTAGCAGCTCATACCTATCCCTCTCTCAGTCTGCAGGGAGGCTTTGAGGGAGAGCCCTGGTTTTATTGCTACCAAGTCACATACCCTTCCCTTGGCAGCCATGTGAGGATGGCAATATACACTGTTCTCTGCCTCCAAGCACACAAGAGGCCCAGGATGCTGGTACAGGATCATGCTCGCCTTTGAAAAGAGAGAAGAAACACTCACGGGGAGTTAGGACATCAGAAAGGCAAGCCACAAGCAGACAAAATTCCTGTGGGTCACCAGGAAGCTGACGTTTTCTCTGCAAGTCTGCAATGGCCCTGGGGTTCCCAGCACCCTTTGGGTCCTAGATTTACCACCAGTATATTAACAATCTCACAGAAGGGCTTTTACCACCAGTATATTAACAATCTCACAGAAGGGCTGTCCATTCATGTTTCCTTTCAACACACCTCCTGCAATTGCTGAGAGATGCCCCTGGTACCTCTCAAGGGGTTCACAGAAGGGTTCACCCTTCTGCAGTGTCCTGATGACATGCTCCAACATAGGAATAGCATGGATGTTTTATTGGAAAAAGTGAATATAATGAGCAAGGCACCCCTCTGGAGCTGTGCACTGGTTTCCAGGCAATTGCATCTCGTATCTAACCCAAATGAGTCGGGTGATATTTCAAACCAAAGAGAATGGCAGGAATAATATTAGCTGATGCAATCGCACCTTGAATTTACAGCAGTGCTAGGCAGATGCATGAACAGTGGGATACTCTGTACATGATTACAGCAAATTCAATCCCTTGTTTGAAAGCAGATGGGTTTTGGTTGGGTATTTTTTAATAGTCCCCCAAACAGAGGTGGTGGATAAAGACTTCCTTTCCTCTGACAGGTGAATCTTACACTGATGGTGAACTACACTTTGGCAAGTCTCAGTTAATTTCCTTGCTATTACAGCCTTTTTCATGCCGGTAACAAAAACACATTTAGAGCTCTCCTGCTTCTGCAGTCCATTCTTCACAACCCTCCACTGGTGAGGTCTTTTTCCTAGGTCTGCAAATAACTGATAGGAGCATGCTGCAGTCAGTGGGGGAGCCAGGCTTTCCCATCTCTGGAAGCCCAGCATTACTGGGTACCTGCTGTGCCTCAGTACAACACCTCTGGGCTAAATACTCACTGCCTTCTCCTGGAAAAAAGCTCCCAGCCCCCACTGCCTTCAGCCACAACTGTCTAAGGGCATCTGAAATAAGCCTTTAAAGCAGACAAACCCAAAATCAACAGTGTATGCAAGGATGACATGGGGTCTTATTTTCTCAAGGAGGAAACTTGGGACTCAACAGTTTTGTCTCTTTTATTGACTGTTATGCTCATCTTAGAGAGAAAAGACAGGGTCTCTTCTGTCTCTCACTGGCACCTGGCATTCAAGTGCCACCTCCCTGAGATGCACCAAGATTTCTTCACTATATATTTGCAAAACTGGATCTGAGTGTTTCACCAGTAAGGCTTGAGTGACCAGTAGGACCTATGAAAGAACAGGAAAACAAGAACTGATGCTCCCAGGTGGGTCTTTTAACTTTCTTAAACAGCAGGTTTTGGATGGCAGTGAAAATCCCAAATGTCCTCTTGAAAAAGTGAGTGAGAGGGCAGAGAAGATGGAGAAGGCGTTCAGACAAGAGTCTGGAGTATTAAGGGGAGACCAATGTTTTTGCTGTTGAGTAATTGCTATATGTGGGTGGTTTGTTCACAACAGCTGGTTTTAATGAATTGAATAATGTTTCTGAGCATATTCATGCATATATTTGTGTCTTCACGGAGAGGAAAAACATCCTACTTTCTTCAGGGTCATCCCACTGTCTGGAAAAATTGGAATTTAACAATCATCAATTAGAAATAGAAAAGAACCCTGCTCCCCATCAGCAAGTATGCAATTTTGACGATGAGGCAAAAATTTTTCTAGATAATGACAGCATTAGAAACAACCCCACAAGCATGTGAGGTATGTCTGGTAAAGCACTTAAATAAAAAAATCGTCTTGCAGCTTTCCACTGGGAAAAATGAGTGCCCTGCAATGCAATCAGACCCTGGGCTGCAGGAGGCCACACTCCTACAAGGAGGGATGACACCTCTATGCTGGACACAGCAGGGGCCTGTTTATTTTACAGAATTGGGCTATCCTCCCCCTGATCCAGACAGCATCAATCTTGCAGCAGCAGCAGGAGGTAGGGTAGGTTTTGCACTGACCACCTACCTTCTGGTACAGCTGGAAATCTAGGAACAATATAGTTTCCAACATTATTCATCGGATTTCAAGATCGGTGCCAAGCTCTGTGCAGCCAGCAGCTGAGCTACAGAGATTCTGTCTCTCCATTTACAGGATTATTGTAAAATAATTTCTCTCCATGACCAGATTAGGCCGTTCTAATGCACAGTCATAAACGAGACATTGACTTCTAAAGATCTTCCTACCCTTAGGGTGGCAGATGAAAGAACAGGTCACAGCTTTGTTCTGCCGCAATGTGCCTGGAAGCATTGAGAGACACGCTCTCCTCACAGGGAAATTTCCACTGTCTCCTTGGATTTGCAAGTTTGCAACCTACCTGTAGAGTATAAAAGAAAGGCTGGGCTGACCAAAACAGATGTAAGAAATTGATTTGCTCCTGCCATTCAAGCAGCAAGAGCTGTTCTGCTGATGTCTGTGTCTGTGGGAAAGAGCACAGTGACGTCCACTTCTGACTGCCACTTGTGGCTTTTTTTCCAGCAACTCAGCAAGCATGCCCAAGCTCAGGATAACAGAAATACTTTTAATAAACCTGAATATCATCTTAGTAAAAAAAAGAAAAAAAGTGATCAGTGTAAGGGAAGTTTATGACACTGTGCTGAAAAGGATGTTGCTCAGACTAATTCAGCTGCTCAAGCAGATTTCTCCTTTAACACTACTTATGACTTAAGTCCTCAGTATAATACCATTATTTTTATGACTCAGCAGTCACCAATGGAATAAATTAATTCAGGGGATGTTCCAGATAATGAGGAGTTTGTCCTGCAGCAAAAAGGTCTCCAATGAAGAGTAAAATATTAGAGGCTCAGAGCATGCAGCCATTAGCAGATTTTGATAACTGGTGAGAATGGAAATGAGAAAAACAAAGGTGAAAAAAAGTGAAATACTTTATGATTGTATTATCTAACAATTAACATTCCTATGCATAGGGGTGCAAAATATCCCCTGCATATTAAGGCTGTACAGCATTTCCTATAAAAATATCTTGGATTCATTCACTTATAATTTTCAGAGTGATGGTAAGTTAAAATGAAAGTGATTCAGGACATTTCCAAAAAGAAGGCTGAAAAAAATGCATTTGTCCCATTTCAAGCATGTCTTAGTTTTTTGTCTGAGACACTTCCTGACACCATACAAACTGGAAATCTAGCTTTTATGGGTCTTGACAAAAGCTATCCAAACTGGCCCACACTTTACGACTTTAAAGAAGTCATAGACCACATAGGTCTGTGGGGCTTATTAGCACTTACTGGACAAAAAGCCATCCCCAAATCATCCCTGGGAAGTCTTGACTGAGAATATTCTGGAGCTCCCATTACCTGAGCTGTGCACAGGTGGTGGCCAAATCCACCCCACCTGCCAGGCATTGCAGTGGGAGGCTGCACTGAGGTGAGAGCAAAGTGGGACTTATTAAGTGATGACCACCACGCCGGCTGTGAAGCAGCATGGCAGGAGAAGTGGTTGTGAAAGGCAGATGTGGGAGGAAAGAGGTAAATCTGCTTGAAGGATCTGCTGTGACTGGGGTTGGAATAGCTGGGGGAGGAGGTGGTTTAAGAGGGAAAGATGGTGTGACTGGGGCAGAGGCAGGAATGGGGGAAGGCTGATTTTCTGAATCAACAATGAACAGCAATAAGGACAGAGAGAAAGATTAAGCCAGGGAGGATTCAGGGTTTGGGAGCAACTGGTGGGCCAAAAAGAAAGTGAGGGAGTAGGGAAAAGAGCAGAAGTGAAAAAAAAATGTGATGGCTGGACAAGCCAGGTGACTGGGAGGGGGACAGACGTAGAGTGTGGGCATGACTTGAGGTGGGATGCAATTAGTGGAGGCAAGAGGGGGGGTAGGAAAGACCCTAACTTCACAGTGGTAGGATAGGGACCAGAGGAGGTAGCTAAGGAGCTGTTTGCTTTCAAGGGTCTGAAAAAAGAATAGGGTTGGAGAGAAAGGAGTAAAAACTCTTGGTGGTACATATTACTCTGCAGAGTTCGGGATGGAACCAAGGCATCCTTAGATTTTTCATCTCATCTGTTCCCAACATGTGGATCTGAAAGGCAAGTTTCTGGTGCTTCCCCTGCCACTGCCACCCTAGCCTTTGTTAGTTGGAGAGGTCACAGTCACCCTGGTTTTCTCTGCCACTTCCTGGAAGAGGTCTTTGTCAGGGGGCTCTTACAAGAGGCGGATGTGCATATCATGACATCATTGCTAAGCTGGGTTGGCTTTAAAATAAACTGACCAGGATCCTAAAAAGCAGGACACTGTAGTCTGTGCCAAAAGGCTCTGAAATCAAGCATTCAGAAGTTACAGAAAACTGGAATTGAAACAATGTGCACAAACCTAATTTGGCTTAACTTTGGCATGTATGACTTTGTGGAAAAGAGGCCTGGAAGGGACCTCAAGGAGCCATCTGGGGACTCCAGTCCATCTCTTTCTCCCAAGGCAGGAACAATTATTCCTAGACCATTCTTGACAAATGTTTCTCTAATCTTCTTTTGTTAGGCAGACATTAATTACAGGATCGCATATTTTTTTCTTAATGGCATCCTGCCTTAGTGCATAAAATCTACTGGGACCATGCTGTGAAGGAGACTGGGAACACAGCTGGAGAAAGGACAGGCTCATGGTTCAGCTTGTGGACTGTTGTCCTGGAGAACTGTCTGTGCTTCAGAGCTCCTGGGTGGTCATGGAAATCCAACTTCTCCCAGGCAGTCATTAATTGTGTTTTCTCCATTTTCTGGGTGCACAGTTTGAAAATTCTGACTCTGATTTATTTGTCCATGCTTGGTGCCCTGTTTCAATACAGTCTTAGGGCTTTAATTTTACCACCACCACCACCACCACCCAGATTGCCCAGACCTTGTGGCATTGGTTCTCTTAGACTGGGAAATAAAACCAAAGTTCTTGTGTGCTGTTCTCAGCACTGTCATATGTCACTCTTCTCCCACTTCTCATCTGACTCTGCCCTGTGCACTTTGTCAGCTTCTGTCCCCCTGGACCTTCACTACTCTAGAAGCATGCGTATGGATCCTCACAGTCATGAACATGATTCCCAGATCCTCTATTTTTTTAAATTCTTCTGTCTGTTTTGTTAAGTTCAGGTTTCTCCACAACCACCTCATCCTCAGAGGTACATGCATTCAGTGCAATTAATTACACCAATAATTAATTACTTCAGGGAAAAATCAGCAAAACGCACAAACCCCAAGAGCATACAGGACACCAGGAACTAATGTAGTGGCTCACAGAATCATCACAGGAATGTGGAGGATGGAAGTGACCTCTGGAGACTGTCTAGTTCAACCTCCTCTTATTTAAGGTGAGTCAGCAACACCTGGTTATATCCAGGACTGGGTCCAGTCAGGTTTTGTACATTTCCATAGATGGAGTCATGGAATGGTTTGAGTTGGAAGGAACCTTAAAGATCACCTTGTTCCAACTCCCCTGCTGTGACAGGGACACCTCCCACTAGACCAACATGTCAATGCCCCATCCAAACTGGCCTTGAACATTTCCTCCACAACTTCTCTGGGCAACCTCTTCAGTACCTCAACACCCTCACAGTAAAGAACTGGATACACAGTAAAGATGAGACTCCATGACCTCTCCAGGTCTTCAATGACCCGAAGAGTAAAAGGATGTTTCCTGGTGTTCAGGTAAAGTTTCATGTTTTAAATAATGCCTACTGCTTCTTGTTCTCTCAGAAGGCACCTATTCTCTCAGAAGGCACCCTCTTCTTCATTTCTTCCCACTAGATATTTATACACATTGATAAGATTCCCCCTAAGCCTTTTGTGCTCTGGGATGAAGAGGGTGAACATTCCCAGCTCTCTATCTTCCCTCACATGAAATGTGCTTCAGTCCCTTAATCATCTTTGTGCCCTTTGCTGGAGTCATTCCAGTAACTCCCTATCTTTCTTGTACTGAAGAGGCCAGAACTGGGCCCAGGACTCCAGGTGTGGCCTCACCAGTGTTGAGTAGAGGGGAAAGATCACTTGTCTTGACCCACTGACAATGCTTTTCCTAATGCAGCTTAGGATGTTGCTGTTTGTCTTTGCTGTGAGGGAGCACTGATAGCTCATGGCCAGCTTGATGTCCTCCAGAACCCCTCAGGTCCTTCTCTGCAGAGTCCCCAGCCTACACAGGTGCACGGGGTTATTCTTCCCCAGGTGTAGGACTTTGCATTTCCTTTTGTTGATCTTCATGTGATTCCTCTCTAATCAATTCCCCAGCCTGTCCAGGTTGCTCTGGATGGCAGCACATCATCTGGTGTGTCAGCTCCTCCCAGTTTTGTGTAATATGTAAAATTGCCAAAGGTGTACTCTGTCACATCATCCAGATCATTAATGATGCCAAAAAGTATAAGACCTGGTAAGAGAATATACCTCTAGTGACTGGCCTCTAGCTAAACTTTGTGCCACTGACCACAACACTCTGGGTCCATCCATTCTGTCATTTTTTGATCCACCTCACTGCCAGCTTAGGTAACTCATACTTTGTCTCTGGGGATGGAATGGGACACAGTGTCAAAAGCCTTACTAAAGTCAATGCAGACAACATCATTGCTCTCCTCTCTTTCACCAAGACTGCTCATTGTGGTGTGGAAGGCTGTCAGGTTGGTTAGGTCTGATTTCCCTTTGTAAACCCACACTGACCTCATTACCACCTCCTTGTTCTTTGTGTGTATGGAAATGGTTCCCATGATTTCTTGCTCCATTGTGTTTTCAGGGATTGAGGTGAGGCTGGTAAGACTCTAATTTCCCAGATGCTCCTTCTTGTCCTTGTTGAAGATAGGAGTGGCTTTTGGCTTTCTTCCAGGCCTCAGGAACCTCTCCTGATCAGTGTGATCTTTCAGAGAGGGGTCTTTCAATTACATTATCTAGTTTCCTCAGCACTTTTGTCCCCCTTGCTCAGGGGCCTGGGATTGCTGAAGGACACTGTCACCAGTAAGGTTTCCTCCTGGGCTACCTACCCCTGCTTCCACCTTTTGTGCATTTCCTTTTTATGTCAGAGTTTAGTCATGATGTCTTTGCTCATCCACACATCTTCCTGCCACCGTTGCTTGATTTTCTTCTTCTCAGGATGAACCACTCTTGAGCTTTAAGGAGATGATTAAACACCTCAAGCCTTGGTTTCTAGTTCAAGATCCTTATTGTGGCCAGAGCAAGATGTTTCAGAGCATTTTATAAATGTTCCCATATATCCACAATTAGAGAGTGATTTGAATTCAAACAGCTTATTTCCAAACAGCATTCTTTCCCAAAAAAAGGGATCAGCGTTATCCAGGTTCTTGTCCATCACTGATATCCTGCATCAGTGACTTTCAGAGTCCAGTTAGAAATGTGACTGTCTTCCTGTCACATTGTGGGAGGCGTCTTACTCCAGAGGCCACTTACCAGGCAGGACTTTCTAGAGTCCTTCCATGTGTGTAGAGAAGAGACAGGCTCCTCTAGAGGCAGTTTAAAAGCAATCACACTTGAGAATTAGAATCATCTCCTGGAGAAGTGTCTCACCTTCCAGTGACTAGAACAAACTTCTACTTTAAGTGCCTGAAATATACAATAACTGCTTAATTAAAAAATACTCCCTTCTACTGCTTTTGAAAGTTTGAAAGTGCCGCCTTGGTTTTTAATCGCATTGTGTCCTTGTTCCCGTGCTGTGAGGCAAAGAGAATATCCTTTTGAAGCCAGAATGGCATCATCAGCTTGATATGGCTTAAATCCAGTCCAATTAAAAATACATAAATGTGGCACTTCCCTTAAGTCCGATGTCCTGAAATGACTCTTTTATAAAAAAGCCTTGTTAATTCTGCCAGGCCTTTTCTGCTTGCAGACTCTTTTCTTAGGGGTCATTTGTAGTGTCTCCTGCTCCAATCACGCTAACCTGGTTTAAGCTCACCCATTTCCTCTCTGTGTCCTTACATGCCTGCTCATTGTTGCCTGTAGAGTTCAGCCGTGCTCACGCTGCTGGCTTGCAGCCTCTGCAGGGTTTGAGAGGAGTGCTCATCCAAGTCTTGCAGAACAGCATGTGAGCAATAGCGGCTGAGCTCGATCAGGAGATAAGCCTTGCTGACCATTAGCAAAACAATGGACTGTACGCTCAGTGCTGCTAAATACACAAAATAAACAGGGAGAGGAAAAAAAATAGGTTCCTCGTAACAATCACGGTCACAAAATGTTCAGGAGGAAAGGAGATTCTGGAAAAGATTGGTTGGGCTGGTTTTTTCTTTTTTTTTTTCTTTTTTAAAGGAATGCAATTGTTTCCATTGATTTCTAGGGCTTTTCGGTGCTTTCATGCTACTGGTTTCTTGTTTCCAGCCAGTTAGATCTTGCTGCCTGATCCTGAATCCTGAATCCTGCCTTTTCAAGAGGCTTTTGAATATGTCTAATAGGCTGAAATAAAAGCAACATCGGTTGTTAGCCTGATCAAATTAGGAGGTATGCAGAGTGTAAAAGATTTTATGATGTCAAACAGTCTACAGGGAATTAGAGGAGTCATGTTTTATGGGAAACACCCAGGCCTTGTGTTTTAAAGACACAGCAGAGTCTTTTCTGTTCTGATTCCTGTGCCTGCTTTTAAGTTTTGTGTTTGCAGACCCTCTAGCCTACCCACATATTTGCTAACTTTTTATATTTGATAGCTCAGTTTCAGTGCCATGTTTTCCCAGATGTTTTAGAGATTGAGAGAGAGCTCTCTATTTAAAAACAGCTGTCTCTCCATCTCAGGGCAAGGACAGCTGTCAACACCAGATGTACAATGCAAGAGGCAGCAACAATTAGTAACCATTTGCCAGCCAAAGATGACGGGAGCAGTGTGTGATGGTGATTAGTGAGCAGCCGGGGACAGGGATCATTAAATCAATTAGAGTGCTTGGCAAAAACTCAATGAACTAAATGAAAATACTGTTACATTTCTGGCCACTTCATAATTAGCTGTGCATTTTCTACCAGGTTCTGAAGAGAATCACCACTCTTAATTCAGGGCTGCAAACTAGAGATCCCAGTTCATAGGCAAGACATACAACAGTGCAAGGTCACTGCTGTAGCTGATGTATGACCAAGATCTGGTGGCTCTATTTAACCATTTTGCTACGTGTTGTCTATGCAGAGCAATCATTTCCCTCTGCAGATGTACTATAGCATGATTTGCCTGGTGGATATCAAGAATGGCTCTAACCCACCAAACTCAATTGTCCTCTTTCTCCCTCACAGAGCTGGTTGTCCTGGGGAGACCCGTACCCATAGAGTTATTTTCAGCCAGGGTAAAAACAGCTGCAACAGCAAGAGCTGGATGAGCATTTCACTGCAGTTAAGGACCGTAATTTTCTTCTGCAGAGAGCCCTTCTAGCAAGGACAGCATCCCAGGGAGGCTTCACCAGGCCTATTGCTGCTTTCTTTACTTCTCTGGTGATGCAAACACCAATTCTCAACAGCCTTTTCTTCTGTTGGCACCTTGCATCATGTGCAATGCTTTCTTTCCAAAAACTATTTCAATAGGAACTAGCGAATCCTCTTCCTGTGTTTGTGAGAAGGCACAATAAACCTCATCACCTGGTGCAACATCCCCCAGCTGTCTGAAGGAGGAAGTAGAGGAAAATCTCCTTTGTTGAGTGTTGTGCCTGACTCCTGTACAACTTCTAGATCACTGTGATGATTTGGAAAGCCAGCCTGGCTCTTCTCCCCTGCACATGCCTCTTTCATATGTTTACCAAGATCCAGCTAAAGAGTAGTCCTAATCCTGGGGCTGTAGTTAAGGCTGTTTATCCCTCCAAGATTTTCTCAAAAGAACTGAAGGCCTCAGGAATCAGGCTGGCTTTAAGTCTCTTTACTTTGAAAGTCTCCTCAACAGCGAGTTTGGAAGTTGATTGGGGAAGAAGGGAAATTGTGAGCATGGGACATTTACTGGTCCTTCCACCAAAACTGTGGTACAGAGAGAGCAAAGGGATGTCAGTCTTGGGCTGCTTGACTGAATCTAATGTGAGTGAGATGATACACACAGAAGAGACCAAATTTTTTTTCAAGATTTGAACCCTTTCAGATTCCTGAGGAAATGGGCATAGATGTTGCTTTCCAGAAAGCAAGAATCTGGAAGACTAATCAAAAGCTCCTTAGATTGATAGAGCTTCTCTGGCTCTGGACACCATTGTATTCCAGGGTTATCTATGAAGACAGTGTGGTCAGACAAATTCTGGGGTAAAGGCAACTGTCCATCTGAACAAGATGTTCTCCTGGCACGATGGGAAACCTGATGCTTTTGTCAAGAGCCAGTGGATAAAACCAACTTTAAACCTAGGCAGAACATGAGCAGGGAGAACTTAATTCCACAGGAGGATGCACCTGCCTGCGTCCTGAGTCACTGACGTTTTCCACATGTTGCAATATTGCCATGAACCTGTATTTGGTGTCTCCACTCATTCCCCTCCACTACAAATTTGGAATACAGAAGTTGTCTGTAGCTTCTGTTACATTGAACTGTTTGGACCACTTGGCTTTATCGGTACCAGCAAACTTACCTGAGGTCTTGCAAGGACTAGGAGTACCCATGCACATCCAGATCAGCAAAACATCAGCTGAGGCAATACTTCTGAGGCAATTGTTAGTGATGACATACTTTGTGACAGGAAGTGATTGCAAAATAGTGGGTTCTCAGGATTAAAAACTTCTGTCCTGCTCAGAAACATGAATGCAACTGGTATGTTCTAAACATAGATTCCTTTGGGTTTTGTTCTGGGACAAAAATCAAAACCACTTTTCAGGATTTATTGTTTAATCATTAACGCCTGGGCAATTGGTAAATTTGTTACTGTTACAATCTCTGATTTTCCACTGAGGGGAAAAAAAAATAAAAGCAAAGTTAAAGTTCAACCATAACTATTGAGTTTGCCCATGCCAATCAAACAAGAGACAAGCCATTACAATGTCTCACTAAATTGTTCTCTGGGTAATTGCCTTGGCAATATTAAGGAGTTAGATACAAGACTGGTAGATCCATTACTATAATTTAGATTCTCTATCATAGCAAGGTTCAAAACAGCCTTGAATGATTACATCCTTATGAGACTAGCAAGAGGCAGGCCTCTCACCGTGCTTTCTGGTGGAATGATCCAGCAAGAGCTGCAGGGTAAGCAAACAGAAAATCTTCCTGCTGATCACCTGAAAAGGAAGCAATGGAGAAAGAAAAAAGCAAGAGTTCCTGTGCAGGGACATGTCAACTGGTTCCTGTTGGAGCAGGCCTATTCAGTGTCTGATTAGAATGATTGAAATTTATTGTTGATATATGAAATGCAAACAGACAAATGAAAATCCCTAAACAAACAAACAAACAAAACCTCTCCCCTACTCTTCTCCTGAGCTCCTTAGAGCTTTATTCTACCCAGAAGTTGTACCAATTTTCCAATTCACTGCCACCTTATGGCATTTCAGAGAGATAACACCTCAATAATTTCTCTCGGACACTTCACGTATTCAGGCAATCTCCCTGGGCACTTGCACATTACAGAGACATGGCAGCTGTAAAACTGCCCTGCGCATCCAGACTTGGAACAATATTGATGCTTGAGACGCTGGATTATAATAGCTTGTGAAAACTGATCATTAAAACGTCAATTCTATTTATATTTGCAGATTCTAAAGGGAGGTCATTTCATCAGCCAAGGGGCCAAAAATAAATATGGACTTTGCAATGTTGTCAAAAGAGAATCTTTCAGGCTAAAAAAGCAACTAGCTCACCCACGACTCTCACAAATGGTTTTAATTGTCAGTCCATTTTTGAAATTGAGGATGAAAGCTTAACAGATGCCCTTATTGTGGGTTTAGGGTTTTTCTGAGAGTAGTCTTAGCTAAGGAAAGAATCTGTGAAAAGACTAACAGAAATTGGAGGCGCTTTATGCTTTTCCATCCCCTCAAATATATCACAAGTTTCCTTTAAAACACTTGTGGTTTCCTGGTGGACGAGAAGATGCTGCAACTTGAATGGACAGGCTTTGGAGACTTGGTTGCTTAATTATGAATGAAAATATGTGCAGAATTGCCAAATATTAAATACTGCAGCTGAGATTTTTGTAATATGCATTCCCCCTGTGCATGGATAGGCTTGGTATTCAGGAAAGTGTTATTAGTAACAACCAAGTTGTGGTTTTTATATAGATTATTTTGGTAATGAAGAGGAAACGGTGATTTTAGAGAATGGCTATACCAGATAAAGGAGGACAAACACAAAGTTATTTTCATGGAGTAGCTTGTTCTCTGTAAGTAAACGAAGTTGATTTCCCATTCTTATTGTCAGGTTGTAGACTCATTACAAAGCTTTAAGGGACATTTTTCAAATGGGCACCATCAGTATAAATTATGCATCTGTCTGATTTTTATTTACCACTATCATGAGTAACAGCAAATGCTGAAAAGCAAAGAGCTCACCCTCCCCCACCTGCTGTTTTTCAGACTGCCAACTTTTTCAAGAAACAAAGCTCAGCTGTCTCTCCTAAGTCAGTTCTCCTGTTTATGTAGTAATTTGAAGGAACTTTGTCAGAAAATAAGAAAACATGATTTGTATTAGCATTTTGATGCCCAAAGCCAGGAAAAATAATGACTGGAATGCCTGGTGGTACATTTCAGGTAGAAGAGAGCTGGCCACTGTCTGGTGGCATATTTACTTTGTTGTTTTATGTAAGAATGCTCTTCAGAGAGCCAACCCAATATGTAACCCTAATTTTTGACAACAGCTCTGCCAAACAGGAGAGAAAATGTCATTTTCAGCGTTGGCAGCTCATTGAAACTGTGTGTAAGCAACATTTGACACAGTGGTGTCTCACAGGGTGGTTGGAACAATGAGCAGAGTAGGGTGGCTTGGGGTGGCTGCAGGACACTCCTCCGCTGTGACTTCAGTGTCCCTTTGCCCTTGCTAGGGCACAACACTCTCACCTGTCAGGTTCTCAGCTGTACAGAACTGCACAGGTAGATCCTGAAGAATCAAACCTTAAACAGTCCCATGCCTTTATAGTAGGTTTTCATCATTTTGCAGGCAGGAAAAAAGGCTTCCAGCAAGCTAAACACCCTGGGGCGAACAAAGTGCTGAACAGGACCATTTTGAGAGACTGGGTTGGTTTTTTGCTTTGGAAAAGAGCTCTTGTAAAGGATAAGTATTAGCTGCCTTTGGCCAGGTCTTTGTCTGGTCACATAGCAGCGGTGTTCAGAAAAGGGCTGCAAAAACCAGTAAATCTGGCAATATATCGATGCCTTGAAAAGGAAACAGCAGCTTTTAGTTAGTCTCTTACACTGGCAAAATATGTTTCTGCTAGTCCAAGTTATTTTGTTTGTGGTATAAATTATCCTGGCAAGAGCACTTTTTTTTTTTTTTTAATGGCATAAGCAAGTGGTGCTCAGTTTTTGCTGATGTCTGCCGAGTAATTTCACTGAGGTCACAGCAGGCAGCAGTGCTCCAGTGTGGCTGTGCCAGGGCTGGGAGCCGCTGCCCCCAGGGATGCTCCAGAGCCCTGAAAAGGACAAGCTGGAACTCTGGCCAAGCTCAATCTACCTGTGGTGGCAGTGGGACCTAACTATGAGGGTGTCTAGTGTCCCAGTACAAACTGTGTTTCCTGTGAGGAAGCCTTGCTGTTAGCAGCTGATTTGGGAGGATTTTCTCCCGAGAGCCTGATCTTCTTTCCCCTGCTGGGCCCAGTTTGTGCAGAATGGGTTCACCATCACTCCATGAACCACATCCATGACTGTTCCTGCCAGAAGGCTGGAGAGGCAAAAGGGACTGGCTGCAAACTGAACGGTGGTAGGGTTAGATCGAATATTGGGAAGAAATTCTTTACCATGAGGGTGGCGAGACACTGGAAAAGGCTACCTGGGGAAATTGTGGATGGCTCATCCCTGGAAATCTTCAGGGGCAGGCTGGATGGGCTTGGAGCAACCTGGTCCAGTGGAAGGTGTCCCTGTCCGTGGCAGGGCGTGGGAACTGAAGGGTCTGTAAGATCCGTTCCGACCCAAACCATTCTGTGATTCTATGACAGCACAGTGCGCCTCACCGCCATTTTTTTTCATGGCTCAATGAAGCAGAGCCGCAACACGCCCGTGCCTGACGGGTTTTAGGCACAAATCCCGCAATTTCGGGTTTCCTCCCG
>VWZU01001263.1:1818-36290 GCA_013397095.1 Sterrhoptilus dennistouni
AAAAGTGATTTTTCTTTGGCTGAAGCAAAGACTTTCTAGCTTCGCTTTCATTCAGGGCTTGAACCTGCTGCTCCCTGCAGGAGTTTGGGTGCGCCAGGTGTTTGCAGAGGTGGGACCAGGAAAAATAAAACTGAAAAGTCCCGTCATCTTCCTCTGAGCTCTTTTGGGAAGAGCCGTGTGGTTTCCAGGCACTCCTGTCTCTGAGGGGCCAAAGGACACGCTGCTCCCTGTCCCTGTGTTTGTCACACAGACCTGATAAAACGCCCGGTGGCTGCTCATTTCCCTGCTGGGTTTTTCTTCTGGGGCCCTTATCAGGATGGCAGATAAGATAATGTGAGGCTGAGAGAGTGGCTGTGTCAGATAAAAATAAAATAAAATAAAATCCTGTGCTCTGCAGGTCTCCTCCTGCATCCACGAGTTTGCCGCAACAACAGCCCAGATGCCTTTTGCCCTTCTCCAGTTTTTTTAATAAAGTAAAGATCTGCTCCTGATGGGCACAAAAACAGAGAGCTGGGGGTGAAAACATGGCTGTTTGTGAAAATACCCTGTCCTGGGTTGTAGTGTAGGATGTACACAAAGTATTTATTCCATCACCATCTTCATGAGCTGTTGGAACCAAGTGGGGCAGTGTTTTCCCAGGCCCTTCCTTTGGGCTCTTCTGCTCATGGCCCATCAATGCCTTGCCCAGGACTCNTCTGGGATTTGGGACAGGACAAGCAGCCCTGACCCACTGGATTCCCAGAGGAGCAGAGCTCCCAGACCTTTCTACAGGATCACTGCTTCATGAAGAGCATCTCATCTGGACTGCTTCCACCATCCTGCTCAGGTTGTATTCTGACTCTGTCAGTAGTTTTTTGCATTATTGAATTTCTTTTATTTTATTTTACCTTTTTACCTTTCTTCTTATTAAATTGTATTTCTGACTTGGAGCCTCTCACTAGTTTTGCTTTCAAACCACAACATACCCATCCCAGAGGTGCTCTCTGGCTCCTGCCCAGGGCTTTGGGGCTGGGATTCCTTGGCTGGGGGTGAACTGCAGCTCTGAGCCAGCTCCCAGCACTGGGATCAGGGATCCTCATGGAGCAGTGGCTGCACATCCTGCTGCCACCCTGAGCTGCTGGTCATGTCACCTCTGCCACGCCTGGGCCTGGGGAAAAGAAGGACCCCAGCATCTCCTGAAGCTGAAAAAGCCAAGGAGATTTCTTAGCTCAGGCCTGGGACTCCTCAGCACATTCCTTTGTTGGCTGGTTGGCCCATGGGAATTCCCTGCTTTGCTCCACCATCATCCTGGACACCCTGGGCTAACTCTCTACCACCTTTTCAGTGAAGAAATGTTCCCTCACATCCAACTTAAACCTCCCCTGGTACAACTTGAGGCTGTTTCTCCTTGTCCTGTCCCTGTTCCCTGGGAGCAGAGCCCGATCCCCCCTGGTCATCCCCTCCTGCCAGGGAGTTGTGCAGAGCCATAAGGTCCTCCCTGAGCCTCCTTTTCTCCAGGCTGAGCCCCTTTCCCAGCTCCCTCAGCCTTTCCTGGTGCTCCAGACCCTTCCCCAGCTCTGTTCCCTTCCCTGGACACCCTGTACCCCTCCATGTCCCTCCTGTGAGTGCCCCAAAACTGCCCAAAACATCACAGGGGACAATCCCTGCCCTGCTCCCTCTGGGGACAATCCCCGCTCTTCTCCCTCTGCCCTGCAGCACTGACCGGGCTCCTCCATCCCTGAGCGCTGCTGCCATCTAATGCCCATGGCCGGCACCCCGCGGGAAAAAAATTAATTTAGGAGCTGAGACAAGGAGAATGACCCTCCTTCTTCCACTGGTGTTGTTTGTGCAGGTAAATGATGCTCCTTTCCGAAGTACCAACCCCATGAATGGCTGCGAGTGGTGGGAGCAGGATGTAAGGTAGCCTGGAGTGGTTTTAGTTGGTGATTTTTGGCTGAGGGCAGCTAAAAATTGTGGGAAAAGTATTCTTCAGCTCACCACGGCCAGGATTTCAGTCCTGCTGGGGTTGCTCCCCTCCCTGCTCTTTTTCTGCCAGGGAAGGAGAGATGATTTCTTGGGTAAAGTGATATAAAATCCTAGAATGATTTGGGCGGGAAGGGATCTGAAGGAACACATCATTCCAACCTCCTGCCATGGGCTGGATTGGAGATCTGTGTGTGGAGAAGGGAGATCTGGGTGTGGAGAAGGGAGTTTTTTTCAAGTCAGATCTCCCTTAATCTCTGTATTTGAGTAGTGTTACTGCCTGTGATTATTTTTATTTATTTAGTACTCATTGAAGAGCTCGGGGCAGGTTCCTTCCATTGCATCACTTCTGCAGAAAGTTGTTGCCTTTTTTTTTTCCTTTTTTTTGTTTTAATATTCACTGTCACCACTCCCCAAAATGAGGGTGAGCGGATATGAAATGGATTAAAAACCTTCTCTTGTCCTTCCCAAAGAAACCCTCAGAGTGGGGTCTGCTCTTCTGAGGACCTTCCAAGGGATTTTGGTGATTTCACATTTCCGTGAAAGATGCAGAGGGCACGGGGTCTGCATGGCTGGACACAAATAAACACAGAATTTGGAGGTCACAAGATTCCTGCCTTTTGGAAAGGTGCTGCTCACCTGGGGGGTGAGGAGGGCAGGGATGAAGGCTGCTGGTACATCTGGGGCTGATGAGCCACGGGCTCATGGGACCCACCCAAGGAACTTCCCAATGACCACGCCCAAAACCAAGGCTGGATTTCCTTTAGTGGCCTTAAAGGATTTTACCTGTGGGCAGGTCGTGGTGCTCCTGGTGGGAGCTCCTGGGCATTGTCCCAGCCATCCCAAAATCATGCAAAAATCCTGCAATTGGGCATTGAGACAGTTTATGGCCTCCAGGCTTATTCCCAAGCAGGATAAAAGCTTTTTTTCCCTTTGTTTTTTTCTTCACCACTTTAAAGCCCTCCTCTGCACAGACTTTTGCTGATCACAGGACATCGTCCACTGTTTCTGAAACTTCCCCTTGTACCTTCTGCGAGGATTTTTTTTTAATCTTTGCCCATTGTTTTGGATGAGCCCAACATAAGAAAAGAGGCTTTCTCCAAAACTTGACAAGCAGATATTTGTATATAAATATAAATATATTTATATATTATGTATATTTTTTGGACGAAGCTCATTGTGAAGGAATGTCCTCCTCTCTGAGGACACCATGGTTCTGCAGCAAAGGAGACCTTTGAGAGGGGTCAGCAGTGTCTGGATGGAGCTGTGGGGATCAGACTGTGACTCTCAGTGCCCTGGTGCTCCCCAGGGCCTGGCCAAGGCTCCCTGGTGCCCTGTCCCCTCCCAGCAGGTGCTGCCCAAAGCCATGGCTGTGTGCAGAGGGATTAGGTAACGCCAGCTCTGTGTGTTTGGGGTCTGAGTGCTCCTTTCAATTTAGCTTAACTCGGTGAGGAATTGACTTAAACTAGATTGATATAAGCCACTCTTAAAAGATTTAAGCCCCATCGTAAGAGGATGTGCTCATGGGTTTACACTGTATTAACCCAGGCTTTTAAATAACAGCTCCAGGCTAGGTCTATACTTGGTTTCTGTACCAAATTATTGCAGCTCTGGCCTGCCTGGTGTTTTAATTGAATAGGTGAGAAATGTTCATGTGGATTCACTCACACTGGTGGTGAATTGTCTTGCAGTCCCAGATAGGTCTGGGAGTCATCCAGCTCTCCCAAGAGTGAGAATGAGGAGGGCTGTGTGCTCAGAGGAAAGAGGATATGACAATTCAGGTAGTGCTTAAAGTGCTTTAATCAGAAAGGAGCAGAAAGGAACAAAAATTTCAATTAAAAAAAAAATATAGTAATCTTCTTCACTTTTTCCTGTGGTCAGCAGCCTCTTAAAAGGAGGGAGGATGGAGATATCCTGATTTAGGGGGGACTTGGCTGGGATGGGGCAACAATCCCTGTTAGGGGATGGCTTCCCCACAGTCTCCAGTTCTAAACCCAGCGATTTTTGGCCAACACTTGGTGTTTAACACTGTGGCTGTGCCAGCACCTCACCCTGCTCACAGCTCTTCCACACTGGGGGAAAAGCTGCAAAACCAGCAAGTTTTGGCTAATCCCTCTCCTAGCACAGTGCATCCCTTGCACGAACACGCCGCTGCTCTCTAAAACAGTATTAATAATTCTCCCTTTATTTCTCACTCAAACACTCTTGGAAGGATCATCCAATTTAAATCACAGCTTCTCCAGCTAGAGCGTGTCACCACGAGAGGGCAATAAATCATCTAATTACAGTGATGGAGCCGCTGTCCTTTCAACAAAGCCACCCATGATGAACTTAAATGGATTTTAAACATTAATATAATAGGCGTTTAGTAAAGAATGGGAAGGAAAAAGAACATTTTCAACAAGCCAGCAGGTTCCCCTGAATGTATTTGGGATGCGGGGCTTGGATTGGCCGCCAGAGCCATCCTGATGTGCGGCGCGACGCTGGAATTAAAACCGGGCAAGGGAGTCCTGCCTCTTTGAGATGCTAATTCAGGTAAAAGCTCATTTTGAGGAGTGCAGACGTACTGACCCTAATGATTCGGAGCTATTTGGAGAGCTAATGGAGGGTTACTAATTTCGAAGCATATCAATCTCATAAAAAAGTGAAAGGAGATGGTTCCTTCCTCGGCTGTCCTGGGGGATGTCTGGGGGCTCCCTGGCCCCTTCCTGAGCCCTCCTCTGGCTCCACAGGCCAAAATGCTCTGCTACATCCACTGCTAAGGCTTGGAAGCCAAGGAAAAGCCACTTTATACCCCAGGCTGATGCTGTCAGGAATGGGAACTCTAATCCTGGTCCTCTGACCCCAGCCACTCTAACCCAGGGGAGTATTTTTTGCTGTACAATGGTCCCACTCTTTGCTTTATCCCCCAGGGTGAGGTGGCAGGGTCTTGGTGGATGTTTTGTGGCCCTAAATGTGGTGGCGGGAGCAGGGAGTTTCCACCTCCTTTGGGATGTGTTTTTGTGGTGACCTTGGCTGGTTTCTGGCTGGGAGCTGCTTGGAGGGACAAGGGTGGGAGATGTCACTGAATCAGCCAGATCTTGTCATGGCATTCATCAGTCTCCTCAATGTCCTCCTGTTCCCAGTCTTTCCAGTTTCCCCATGCCAAGAGGGCATCAACCCATGAGGCAGGAGCAGAAATCTGTCAGAAACAGCCATTCAAGAAAGTGTGGAAGATTTAAGGGCTGAAATACAAGATGTTGCTGGTGTATTTGGGTCATTTAATCCCTTTTATTTGACTTCCCATGCTTGGGACACTGAGTTGGTGCATCTGTAACTCTTAGGGATGGGGAGTGACCAGGGGTTTTCTACAGGAATCCAAAATAGCCTGGATGAACTAAGGTCAGAAATGAGCACCTGCAAGTTCTCAAAGCCCAGGGCTTTGGGTACATTTAGGAGAGCAAAATTAGGCACACTAGTATGAAATAGAGAAGAGATGGGAAAGCAGCAGCACTGGGGGCTGGGTTGTGAAGGCAGAACAAATCACAGCCTAAGACTGATGGGACAGGAAAGAAAAAAACTTATTTGGGGTGTTTATTATAAAGAGAGTCACATGTGAGACCTGGCAGGGAGTGGTCCTGCCTTGTGTGCTCCTACCAGGCATGAGGGAAGCCTGAGCCCAGCCCAGGGCTTCAAAACCTTGGGAGCAACTTGTAGGGAGTCCAGAGGGAAGGAACAGAAGGGCAGTTGGGCCATAGCTGGTGAGGGAAGATGGGCCACAAGCCTCCTGGAGTAGGATTTGGCTCTTCTGTTCCTTGGGGAAAAGTCAAAGCTACACTCAAGGGAAAACTGTTTTGAGCTGGAAGAGCAATGACACAATGAGGGGACCACATGCAGCCTCTGCCTTGGAGCTTTCCAGAGCTCCTGGGCAGGGATTGGGTCATTCAAATCTTCACTTCATGGCCACCAGGAGCAAAACAAGACTGGAGGGAATGCTACCAGCTCCATCCTGGTGCCAGAGCTTGGGAAATGCTCCTTGTGATCCCCTTTGGAGTTCTCCTGCAGCTCATTGTGTGCCTGAGCCCTGGGGCTCTGCACAGGGCTGGTGGTTGGCCTTAAACCATGAGAACCAGCAGTGAAGCCAATGTAAATCTGTTAACAGGACTCACAGCACAGCCAGTGCCTCAGTGCTGCAGGAGAAGGGAGAAGCTGCCAGCAGGAGAAGGCTTTGGGACAGAACATTCCTGCCCTAAGGAGTTATAGGAAGGCCATGCTAAAGGTTGTCTTGGAAAAATAAGATGACAAGAACTGAGGATCACCACTTCCCACAGCAAGTCTTAATGTAAAGGTTTAAGGAGCTGAAGGTTATGGGTTCATGCACAGATTTATCCTCTGCTGATATCCATCCACCATGGAGTCATGGCCACCGTGGGGATCACCTGGATCCTCCTGGAAGAAATTTTCAACCTCTTCCACTGGGATGAGCAATGGGATGGAGAAGAACAAGGCAGTTCCGGTGTGGTTTGCAGCAGTCCTGGGTGGATATTTCCCTGGATTTCCCCTGGACCAGCACTGGGAAGGCTGCAAAGGCATGTTCAGCCCTGAACAGAGCATGAAACAAGGGAGGAGAACACGGAGACACAGAGCCCAGCCAAGTTCTGCACTGATTTTCATAACTAATAAAGATCCGGCTATAAATATGAGATTGAAAGGCCTCAAAGCTGATTAAATCTGTTTGATATTTGTGGGTTTCCTCCCCCTCCCCTCCCCTTTGTTAAAGGACAGTCTCCTCCTTCAAAGTGAGTGATGGTCTAAAGTCGTAATGCCGATTATTGCTGAGATTCTCACACAAATGCGGTGGGGAGAAAGGGAGGGGGGGAAGAATAAAAATCCCTGTAGGGTAGTTTAAAGTCGGCGTGAGTAGTGTGTAATCTACCCAACAGGATTGATCCAGGTCAGGCATTAAAGGCTAAAATGGATTAAACAAAAGACATTCCCCTTGTAACAAGAAGGAAAAAACTTCAAAGGTGGGATTTGTTCTTGTTATGACAAAGGAAGTGGATTTACCAAGTGCCTGGGGGCACACACCCCTCCGCGGCTTTCAATTTGCTCGAGTTGCTCTGAAGGAACAGGACAAAATGCGTGGGGGGTTTTTCGCCCAGCTCCTCGGGGCCCTCCCCGGGTTAAGAGGATCGGCTTGGCATCGCTTTTTCTTGTTTTGTTTTGTTCGCTCTTTAGGGGGGGAAAATCAAAAAAAAAGGAAGGAAAAAAAGAGGAAGGGTGAGGCGGGAGCGACAGAAGGAGGGAGAAAAGGGAGGGTTGTGTCAGAGGAGAGATGTGGTGGGTGAGGGTGGTGGGGACAGGTGGGACAAGTGTAGGCAGGGGTGAGATGGGATGGGAAATGGGGCTGGACCTGTTTTAAACACCAACCACCCTCTGCACAAAGATGTCTTTTCCCTTCTGACCCTCTCTGGTCACACCATGGCCAAAGTTGGTTGTCCCTGAGCAGTGGAAATCCAGTTCTGCATGGACCTTGAGGGAAGGGGACAGGACCTTCAGGCCAACAAATCTCACCAGGCCAACAAATCTCACCAGGTCTCCAGGTGAGCATTACAGCCACTTGTTCTTACAAGATTTGCATCCTGCCGGGGCCGGGGGTTGATTTTTCTTTTCTTGTTCTTGAACCCACTCCAGGGCGAAGTTAATTCTCCTCCTTGGCTGGGGAAAGGCACCGTGACAGTAGGCATGGTGACAGCAGGGCATGGTGACAACCACTCATGGCTGCAGTGAGTCCTTCTGCCTGCAATAACACTCCCTCCATCTCTCCCAGGTCCTGCCACCACTGCAAGGGACACGCTGTGACACCAAACAGCTGCAGGAGTCAGTGAGGAAGCCCATAACAGTCCAAACCTTTCCCAGCATGGTGCTTCCACAAAGCTTGAAACACTCTTTGGTGCACCCAAATCTGGAGCATCTCAAGCTGGGCTGGACAGGGCTGTTGGGTGATCCTGCCAAGGTGCTGGATGATGGGAACATGGTGGCTTCCATGTTGTCTGGTACCTCTAATTGCTTGAATTCAAATTACAGCTTCTTCGGAACCAAAACTGTGTCATTTTGAGGTATTTCTTGAAGGGAACATGCCCCATGGTCTAATCTGTGCGATCACAGATGAGTTAAGTTGAATGTGCCCATGTATGTGTACAAGTTTTCCATACTAAAGC
Source organism: Sterrhoptilus dennistouni (assembly GCA_013397095.1). Lineage (NCBI taxonomy): Eukaryota > Metazoa > Chordata > Aves > Passeriformes > Zosteropidae > Sterrhoptilus > Sterrhoptilus dennistouni. The sequence continues at coordinate 9,981 of VWZU01001263.1, forward strand.
CACGTAAATTCTGTTAGGAAGTGGATCCTCGCTCTGGTGCAGCACAGGATTGTTGCATTTCTATCTAATTACCCAGGTAATGCAATTAGAAAATCGGGTCTAAGCTGACATCAAGAGGAGAGGTCCCCAGGTTTGCACAGCAACAGGACTATGGCGATTAAATGTGCCACACTCAATCATTGACACCTGAAAGCGTCTTTGGGAAACTCCATCTCCACCCACATTCACTGTGATAACCAACAGATCTGAGCTGCAACTCACTGCTTTGTGGACAGAGAAGGACTTTATGAGGGCCTGGAGTGACAGGACAAGGAGGAATGGATGCAAACAGACAGAGGGCAGGCTTAGATGGGATATTGGGAATAAATTGTTCCCTGTGAGGATGGTGCAGCCCTGGCACAGGGTGCCCAGAGAATCTGTGGATGCCCCATCCCTGGAATTGTCCAAGGATAGGGCTTGGAGCAACCTGGAGTGGTGGAAGGTGTCCCTGCCCATGGCAGGAGTTGGGAACAAGATGAGCTTTACGGCCCATCCCAAACCATTCTGGGATCCTGTGAACATGAGCTCCCTCTTCCAGAGTGTCCGGGACTCATCTCTTCAGGGCCTTCTGCTTGAGCTCAGCATCTTCCTCAAGAGACCTTTCCAGGAAGAGAGTGTGAAGGACAGAGATCACCTCTGGGAAGGACACTGGAGGACAGATGGGAATAAACAGCAAATAAAGGTGCTCACAGTTAACACAGAGCCCCTTTTCTGCAACACAGAGCACGACCAAATCCCTTTAAACACAAGAATAAATGGCTCCTGCTGAGGTGAGGAGAAATGATGGAGCTGTGGATCTCCTCACCTCAGGAATCCAGGCAGGTCCAAGGGACCACCCCAGGCTGGAAGCAGTGGCCTGGCAGAGCAGTGGAGGTGAAGAAAAAGTGTGAAGGCACCACTCCATGCTTGACTTCTGCTGATTGCCCTGAGAGCTGAGCTGGTCCAGGTCACTCTGTGCTTCAGTTTCCCCTCTCTAAAGCAGGGGTGCTGTCAAGTCTTTCCTGCCTTGTCCATGGAGAGGACAAGACTCCCTATGGCCCTTTAACATCCCCCCCACACCATCTCTCTGCAATATTTTATACCTTGGGGTCCTCTTAGGGGGTCTCAATTTTATATTGAGATCCTGGAAGCCTTTTCACACCAAATCACAGAATCAGTTATGTTGGAAAAGGCCTCCAATAATGTCAAGTCCAACCTTGGACTGACCACCACTTTGTCAACCAGATCTGAGCACTGAGTGCCATGTCCAGTCTTTTCTGGAACACTTTCAGAGAGGGTGACTCCTGGCCAGCCCATTCCAATGCCTGACAACCCTTTCCATGAAGAAATTTCTCCTGATGTCCAACCTGAACCTTCCCTGGTGCAACTTGGGGCCATTTGCTCCCATTCTGCCACTGGGAGCAAAGCCTGGGAGCAAAGCCTGACCCCCACCAGGCTGTACCTCCTGCCAGGGAATTGTGGAGAACAAAAAGTTCCCCCATGAGCCTCCTTTTCTCCAGGGTGAGCCCCTTTTCAGCTTCCTCAGCTGCTCCTCACTGTCCTTTCTCTCCAGTTTTGCATCTCATGGTAGGGCAGTGGGCATGTGGTCAACCCCATCAGCCCCAAACATGTTCCAGGTGGTCTCTCCTCACTCCCAGCTCACTCCAGGCTTTGAAAATCCCCTCTACCTAAACCACACCATTGCACATCCCCTTTCTTTGCATTATCCCAGCACCTACCAATGCACTGGGGCCACCACACAGCATCCCAGCCCCCGAGGGCTGGCAGCTCCTCCATCCTCTGCAGCTCTCCCACCTCCTGCTCCTTCGCAGGATTCTCAGAAATCCCGCTGGGTTTTGTTTGGGTTTTTGCAAACACCCTCTTGCCTGGGTTTTCTCTTTCACCTCCCTATTTTCCACTCCCTCAGAAGGGGCTGGTGCTCCCCACGAGCTTGGCAGGCTCTGAAAGGGATAGGAGTGAGTTTTCTGTCTCTGCAGGTGAGCTTTCTGTGCTGGGATCAGCAAGGAGCCCTCACACACGGGGAAAACGTTCGCCTGATTACGCTCTGCCAGCGCCAAAGCTCTTGTTGGCACCGGGTCCTCAGTGCAGTCAGCTTGAAAATGGGGGAAAAACCACAAAAAACGAGCAAAGCGAAGGAGTTCGTAGGATGGGGCAGTGGGGGAAGACAAGAGGTGGTGCTAAAAGAGCAGCAAGACAGGGATGCTGGGCACCACGGGGCAGAGGATGAGGGGATAATTCCCCATGGCAGGAGTGTGCCATCTGTAAAAATCCATTTGGGCTGGTTTTTTTTTGTAGGAAGCGAGGTGGTAAAACTACATTCGGCAGTGAATAATTTAAATATTGCCAGTCACGTCACATTGTGGTTGTTTGGAAATAATTATATCCATATCACAGACAGTAAATAATAGATGTGCTTTCACTAACATTTTATTCATGTTCTGTTTTAATATGGCAAACTTAGAAGTAATTTAATCTCCCAGTAAATTGAACTGGTAGGGGGTTCTTCACACAGAAGATTGCAAGTTATTAATTCCAGGCAGTCTTCATCTTGTACAATTAGTCACTGTTTGCAGCTGGAAATGTTTTATTAATTTTCCATAGCAGTTGATTTTCCACAGTTTTCTCAGTTTAAATTAAGCAGTAAGAGCCGCTGTTTCTTCTTAAATAAATTTCCTTTCCACAAAAATACATGCCTCTGGCTATGTCAATTTTCCCGTTTGATTAAAGTGCCAGCAGGCAATTAATAACTTAATGCATTTTAAAGTACTTTTGGAAAAGTAATTTGAATAGCCAAACTTGTATATTTGAATTGATTGTTGCAGAAGATTTAACACACATTCTAAAATCACAGAACCTTGTAAAGGACAAATGAAGAGTTGCAGAAGAAGCAGCCACCATCCAACACCGTCTCCTAAAAACCAGAGGGATCTTCTAAGGCTCCTTCTCTCCTGGGATTGTCACCCAGATCGTGGTTCTGAGTGAGGGGTTGGGGCCTGGTTCATTGGAGGCTTCCAAGAGAAGGGATTTTCTGCACTGGCTGAACTCATTGGGGATGAGGTCCTTGGGAAACCCTGAGGGAAGGACCTGCTCTGGTAAATAATTGTCCCTTCTCCACTGGGACATTCCCAGCCCTGATAGAGGCTCCCACTGGCAGCAGGAATCTGCCCTCAGGTGGGCCCCAGAGGGTCCCTGTGGTGATCCAGACCTAATTTCATTGCACATCCACTGCAGAATCACAGAATTGTTTCAGCTGGAAAGGAACTTAAATGTCACCCGATTCCAACCACTTCCATGTGGGGGGACACCTTCCACTAGATGGGGTTGATCCAAGCCCCATCCAACTTGGCCTGGAATTCACTTTGAGGGATGGGGCATCCACAGCTTCTCTGTGCCATGGCCTCACCACCCCCACAGGGAAAAATTTCTTCCCAATATCCCAATTTAAACCTACTCTCTTTTAGTTTGATGCTAAAGCTAAACACCCCCTTGTCTTGTCACTTCATGCTCTTGAAAAAGTCCCTCTCCATCTCTCTTGAAGGCTCTCTTCAGTCACTGGAAGGCTGCAACTAGGTCACACCAAAGCCTTCTCCTTTCCAGGCTGAGAATTCCCAATTCTACCAGCCTTTAGCCATCAAGAATTCCATCACAACCAATCTAAACCTGCCTTCTGCCGATTTAAAACCATTCCCCCTTGTCCTCTCCCTATCTGCTCGTGTAAAAAGTCACTCTCCATGTTCATCTCCATGCCCATGGTTATATCCATGCCCTTTCCCCTTTCTATCCAGGGCCAGGCTCAGCAGGAGCAGCTCAGCACAAGCCCCTCCTGTGGTTCCAACCCTTCCCTTGCAGAGAAATGGCCACCTCACCCCTGCCTGGCTCTCAGGTGGGATCAGCAACTTCCAGGCTGGAGAAATATTTGTCCAACTGGCTCATGAGACCCCCACCACCTCCCCTGAGCACCCACCCAGGCTTTGCTGCCCTTCCAAGGGCTCTGTCAGGGCTGTAGCTCCCTTTGGATGAGTTTTCCTGGGAAGGTGTGTGCAGCTGAGGCCGGGTGTGCTGAGGTCACAGTGAGTGGGGCATCTCTCCTCTCACACCTGACACCCTGATCCAGCAAAGCCCTTAAGAGCCCTCCTAAATACAACCAGATAAACACCCCCTTTGAGTCGGTGGCATTATTCCTCTGCTTGCCTTAAAGCAGGCGCTTAAGGACTTTGTTGGATTGGATTTGAAATGCTTTAGCCCTCATCTTTATCTGCCTTAAAATCAATCTTGGAATCAGGGCTGCCTTGTATTTGTCACTCCTTTCAAGACATCAGCAATTCCAAGAATGTTTCCTCCTTTTTGCAGAAGTTGAGGAACACTGTGGCAGCATCAAGCTGTGAGGAGTTGAGGGCACCATGAGAGATACCTGTGAATTTCATCTGGTGAAAACTGGAAAGAGATTATTTTTCTCTGTGCTGAGCTGACTTTTCTGACCATCTCAATTTAGACCTGGAGCCAAGTGTGGGGTGGCAGGAGGGGAAGGGGTGGGTGGTTCATGTTGTGGCTATCAGTGTTTCACACATCTGAGAGCACAGCGTGCCCCAGCTGAGAACTTCAATTCACTTAGAGCCAGATGAAATGGCAGCTGTGTTGGAGTGATAAAAAAAAATAATAATCGTGATGAAATAATAGGATTTATTGCAACCCAGTGGTGTTTAACCAAAAGGTCATTTTGACAGAGGTAACTTTTATCAGGAAGCATCAAAATATCAGATTCGTTTTTGATTTTTTCTGAAGACAAAGCACTGAGAAGACAAAGTGAGGATATTGAACGTGCCAGGACTTTTCTGGGCTGTGGCATTTGGCTGGGAGCAGCTCCCAGTCTGCAAAGAGCAGGTTCTCAGCTCCAGGGACATCGTGGACAAAGCTCTGCCATGACCAGCACGAGGCTCTGTGTCCCAGCTGAAAAACTCACCCTCAAACCATATTCCTTTAGATGAACTCTCAGGGGGTTTATTTTTCTCTAATTTCCTGAAACTGTGGGGTTGTTTCTGATTTCTCCACTAAAAAACACCTTCCTGCTTGTCTTGAAAACCCAATTCAGTATCACTCCAGTTCCCACCTGCCCCTGGTGATCTTTCTGGTCCCAGTGGGCAGCCTGGGCTCTCCAGGGACTGCTCAGGTTGTGCCAGCACTGACAGCTCTGCCTTTCCTCCCTGAATGGGCTTAGTGCCCGTCCTAAGGATGATGGGGCTAAAATACACACAAATGAAAAAGAAATAAAAGGTTGTAAAGCTCTGCTCCTTGCCTGGGGCTGTAGCAGAAGGAGAAAAGTTGATTGGGAGGAATAGGTCTTTAACTGCATGTCTCCCTTCTGCTGGTAGCTTTGTTGAATCTTTGCCTCTCTGCTTTTCCACCAAGCCTGGATTTGCCCAGTGAGTCCCACGTCCCTCCTGGAGGAGGGACCCTGCTGCCAGGGGACTGTGGGTTCTCCATCTGTCCTTGCAGTCCCATGGGCTGCACTTTTCCCCTCCTCTGAAGGCCAGGGTGGTGTCCTTGAACCTCCCGTGCCCCTCACTGCCATGGGCACCGTGTCCAGGGATGTCACCACTGGCTTCCCCACACCATGGGCAACCTGATGAGTTGAAGGTGTCCCTGCCCATGGCAGGAGGGCTGGGCTGGATGATCTTTGAAGGCCCTTTCCAAGCTAAGCCATTCTGTGATTCCACCACAACTTGGACCTAGCCATATGCTGTCAGCCTCAGGCTCCACGTTTTTGGAAGTTCCTTGGCATCTCAGGACGAGAGTTGGGGGGCTGTCCCCTCCTTTCTGCTCCACCTGCCACCTCCCTGCTGCTCAGGGTAGTTTGTATCCTTCCGGGTGTGCAAAGCCCAGTTAAAACCAGTGTAGCCCAGTTCAGCAAGTGAGCGGCGGAATCGCTTTATTTTTTACCTTTGGAAGCAAGAGGTGGTTTCCAGCAAAAGCCAAAAGTGGGTTTTCTCCTGGATTTGGCTGCTGAAGTGTGAGACTGTGTTGTTTCCATCCCAGGAGCTGCTCTCCCACCGCTCCCAGATCAAATGCAAACAGGAGCTGTGGGAGGCCAGCCCGTCTCTAACTGCGTGAATCCATCTGAAGGGAAGAGACAAAATCCCCAAATCTCGAAATAATGAAAACAAAGATATCCAAGTAATAAAATCTGCGAGAAGCACAAAGACAACATAACTCAGATCTCAGCTGGCTCAAAGAAAGTGTCCATTAACAAGGGATTAGTGGGAGGGAAGTACACAACCAGTCAATAGGAAGTGAAAACACACCATGCAGTCACCCAATATCACAGCCCAATGCAGGGTTAGGGTGAAGGATGTGTTGGTAAAGCCAGAATAGCAGCTACTCCAGAAATCTATCAAATAATAACTAAAAAAAAAAAAGTGCTGCCAAACCTGCCTTTGTTGTGGAACCTGGTTCTTAAGAAACCTTGCAAAACAGAGATTTTGCTTGTCTTGAGGCTATCTCCTCACAGATTTGGACCTTTGGGGTGCCTTCTTCACACAAACAGGCATAAAAAAATTGGTGAGATTGATTATGTTCTCCCCACTGCTGTTTTTCAGCTAGCCTGAAAGGGTCCCAAACTCTTCCACCCCGAAATTGCATTGTAATCACTTGTTTGAAAGGCACTGGTGGCTTGTGGAGTATTTCTTCAAAAGCAGGGCAGGAGCAAGTGCTGTGTAATTAGATATGCAGAGAGCGTAGCGTGTGTGGGTGATACATTCATTTGGAGTAATTCACACACTTGCACTTCCATCGTTATTTAGAGATTAAACCAGTTCAGCTCCTCAGTGCTCACGTCTGCCCAACACCCCCGTGGGCTGCAGGCACTGGGGTCCCTCGTGAAGCCACAAAAATATTAAACCCCACCCCAAAATGCTGCTCTGACACGAGTGTTCACAAGCAAAGCCTTATTTTAGTAACTCGTGGTTTTAGCTGCTCTGTGTCATCAGGAGGATGGGGGAGAGGCTGGGTGGGACCCAACACCCCTCCACGGTGAGTCACAGCCCCCTGGGGGGGTCAGCCCAGCTGCATCGGAAACAGGGCCAGCTTCTAAATAGGGGCTTAATCTGAGTTAAAATTAAATGGGCTTAATCTGGGCTTAATCTGAAATAATACCTCCGGTGTTCTGGGTGGATCGGCGGGACCAGCCGCCGTCCTTCAGGAGCCCTGGGCACTGCTGCCAGGCTGGGACAGCAGCATCCTGCTGCCTCCTGGAATGATCCCTGGGGCTCTGTGGCCACCAGCAGAAGTGGTGATCCCACCCTCATCCTGACCACCCTCTGTAGACGGGAGACTTCTGAGCACAAGGCAGAAATCTGTTGTATTTGTAGGTTTGTGAATGCCCTGGAGTCAGTGGAACTCCTGAAGCAGTGCAGGTGCTGTTGGAGGTGGTACACACCTGTGGGTCCAGCACCTGGGTGTGGCATGTGCCGTCCAGGGTCCCCTCAAGGCAGTGGTGTTGTGGTTTGAAAGCAAAATGAGTAAGAGGCTCCAAGTCAGAAATACTATTTAATAAGAAGAAAGGTAAAAAGGCAAAATAAAATAAATGAAATAATACAAAGGACTGACAGAGTTAGAATACAACTTGAGCAGGGTGGTGGAAGTAGTCTAGATGAGGTGCTCTTCTTGAAGCAGTGATTCTGTAGAAAGGTCTGGTAGCTCTGCTCCTCTGGGAATCCAGTGGGTCAGGGCTGCTTGTCCTGTCCCAAATACCAGCTTATATCCAGGTGGGAATGCTTGGCTTCTCCCCTTGGGCAGAGCATCTCCCAATGGGATGATGAGTCGTGCAGTGGGTCCTTGATGGCCCCTTAAACAGAGATAACTCCTGGAGGGAGTTACCTGTGAGTCATGGGCAAGGCATTGATGGGCCATTAGCAGGGACAGCCCAAAGGAAGGAGGCCTGGGAAAACACTGCCCCACCTGGTTTCAACAGCTCATGAAGATGGTAATAAAATAAATACTTTGTGTACATCCTACACTACAACCCAGGACAAGTGGTGACAGGGAAATGGAGCCCTGAGATGAAGGCTGTGGGTTAGCTGCCCATGCTCTGGGTGCTGGTGAAACCATTCACCTGAGCCTGGAAGAAAATAGAAAATGCAATGGGTACAACAGGGAGGATGGGAAGGAAGTGTGACAGACCTCAGGGACAGGGTCACACTGGCAGCCTGAGTGCTGTAGGACTTTGGTGGGGCTCAGCCCAGCACTGGAATCAGACACTTGCACTTCAAACATGAGCAAAAGCAGCAGAAGGTTGTTTCAGGAGCAGGTGAGAGGCTCCCCCACCACCAAAGTTTATACATTCATAGGAGATCCTGAAGGGGTCCACAAGGATCATTGAGTCCCATTCCTGGCTCTGCACAGACCCCCCAGCAATCCCACCTTGTCCCTGAGAGCATTGTCCAAACACTCCTGGAGCTCTAGCAGCCTCAGGGCTGTGCCCTTTCCCTGGGGAGCCTGAGCAGTGCCCAGCACCCTCTGGGGGAAGAACATTTTCCTGATATCCAAACTAAACCTCCTTGACTCAGCTTGGTGCCATTCTCATGGACAAAAACCAGTGAAAGCAAAAGAGGAGCTTTTAACTTCCTTATTGGAGCCAAAGCAGAGCTGAGCCCTTATCCACCCCAAAGCCACCAGAGCCATCAGCAGGTCCTCCTAAAGACCTTTCCCAGCTCTTCCAGCAACCCCCAGCAAGGGTTGGGTATGCACCCAGAGCCTTGCATGGCTTGCCGGAGGACCTGGGCACCTCCAGCTCAGAGGTTTCTGCTCCCTGGGTTTGCAAACTTAAAGCAAAAGTGTTTCTCAGGACTTGTGCCCTGAATCCTGCTCCAGCCTGGTGGATTTAGGTGAACATTGGTGGCACCATTTGACATCAACTGGCACCTCTGGCAACAACTGGGTTGGGGGAGAAGTTCCACAGCTTTGCTTTTTGCCTGGCAATTGGCATGCAAATACCTGCTCCCCAGAAAATAATGTACACTGTCCCAAGGATTTATGTGTTGCCAGCTGCAATTTATGAGATTCTGCAAGCTCTGCTGGTAGCTTCGTATACTGGAGGTTTCATTTTAGTGTCATCAGCCACAGATTATGACTGCAAGGGGTGCCTGTCTTTAATCTCATTTTTGAAGGAATAAATGTTATTAGTTTTGATGAATTAATGGTATTTAGGTGTGCAAGGTTAGCATGAATTAATGTCCACCTATTTCTGTTGTGTGGCTGACTATTGTAAAAGAACACTGGTAAGCAATCTTTACACAGTCTCTTTTTTGTTCCCCCCCCCCCCCCCTTCATTCTTTTCTAATGCTCTTTTAGGAGCTTAAAAATAATGTTTGAGATTTCTTTTTTTCCTCTTTCTTTTTAAGTAAAAAGAAATATTGAAGATTTTCCCCTGGGTAGAGCTGACATTAACTTAGCCACTGCTGAGTCATGGAAGGCTAACAAGCATTTGGGAGCCCAACCAAAAGGCTCTGATTTATGGATGCTGCAGGTGGAGGAATAATTCATGGCATAGCTCAGCTTTTATGGCGTTGCTGAGGGTTGTGGATTTACTGGCTGATGGAAGAGCCCCAAGGCAGGAGTTGTAGGGACCCTGCCACCCCCAGAGTGGGTCACAGGAGTGCAGGGACACTGGGATCTGCTGCCACATGGAGCCAGGGATGACAATCCCCTTTATGAGCTGTTTGCCTCCTGCTTAAACCATTTTGTTTTAATTTTACCTTAGAATCATTGAGCCACAGGATGGTGTGGGTTGGAAGGAGCCCTAGAGACCATCCCATTCCAAACCCCTGCCATGGGCAGGGACACCTTCCACTATCCCAGGTTGCTCTAAATCCTGTCCAACCTGGTCGGGAACACTTCCAGAGATCCAGGGGCAGCCACAGCTTCTCTGGGCACCCTGTGCCAGGGCCTCACCACCTTCACCCTCAGGCAAGAATTTTTTTTCTCTATATCTAATCTAAATTTCCCTATTTTTTTTTTTTTTAGTTTAAATCCATTACATTCTTCTTAAACTTCCATGTTTTCCTCTGATCAGAATCAACCAGCCCTGATAATTACAAAACCTCATTTCCCCTGACTGATTCATGATCATTGTAACCTGGCTTATTTGGGGTCAATGCTGTCCATCAGAGCAAGGCAGGAGTGCTGCTTCTGCTTGTCTGAGATGATTCTCTAGAATAACATCACTTTTATGGTGGGGGAAAAAATATCAGTACAAACATTGCATATTAATGTCCAAATGGTTGTGATAGGTCATGTTTTGAATTTCTTGGTGTGGGCTGAGAAGGCTTGACTCTGAAATGGGTGGACAATGTGTTGAAGGTCCTCACTGCCACCCCATCCTTCCAAAGTAAGGACAGACGGATATATCTGGTTCTTTTCTTTGCCCACGCTGCAGAGAGCTTGGATGGGCATTTCACAAGGTTCCTGGGGAAAGATTAGACTGGCCTAATAAGTTTGGCCTCTTAGAAGGGGGCTCAGCACAGAGGTTTCTGGTGACAGCTTTGTACTTGTGAGTGCAAACAGCCTTTCTGAAAACAGGCAGCAATATTCACTTCCAAACCCTGAGGAATAATTCTACCGGAAAAAAAAAAATCCAGAATAAAATAAACATAAAATTGGGTTCTGAATAGATGTGCCATGAACACCTAGACAAGATATTTATTTATAGATCCCTGGCAATGTTCAAGGAAGGTTGGACAGGACTTGGAACAACCTGGTCTGGTGGAAGATGTCCCTGCCTATGGCAGGGGGTTGGAACAAGATGAGCTTAAAGGTCCCTTCCAGCCCAAATAATTCTGTAATTTAGTGATTGCCAACAGCCTGGGGACTGAGAACACTGATCATTAAAAAACCCGAGATTTCTCTGCCTTCCATTGGTCCCATCAACTGGGGACTTGCTCTGTTAAAAGATAATAAGATCTAAGATCTGGCAGTATCATCTGGATGAAAGGAACCTTTAATTGAGGATTTTTTTTTTCCTTTCCTAATGAGGAGTCTCCAGGAGCAGGCAGGGAGTGCCTGTACAGCTGGAAGGATCCAGGTTTTATCATGCCTGCCTTTACAAAATGCTGTGTTATGTGGTGACAGCTACAGAGCCTTCCCCAAAATTGGGTTTGTTACAGCACATTTGCTGCAAAACACTGAACACAAAAGATCTGAACCCCTTTACAAGGGAAGCACCTGTAGTATGTGATAGGCTTCTTTCTCCCATATAGGTATATTTAGGAATAACAAAAAGTCTGTGTAAAACTGCCTTGAGCTGTTCTTTAAGTTAATTATCACTTCTTTTGGTACCATGAATGGCTGTTCAATGACACTGTCAGCGAGTGGAATGAACCAAATTACTTTAATTATGGAGTAATTGCACAGAGTGATGGTAATTAAATCTTGATCAGTTTAAGTGAGTGAATTAATTGCTCCAACTTGGAATGCACACCGCAGCAAGAGGAGTTGTTTTGTAGTTTAATTAATACCAACCACTAAATTCTTATCATATCTAAAATGCAGACAATTAATGAGTTTGATTCTGCTCTCACCTTAATAGGAACTAGGACAGAATGCATGCTGAGAAAGGTAGTTGTGGTAGCAAAATGACAGAAAACTTAATATTCCTGTCAGTGGTGAAGATACATTAGCTATACTCTCTGCTTTGCCTTGCAGTAAAATGTGCAAATAGAAATATTTCCATGTAATTAGCTGCTGGCCCCATTTTGTTTCAATACTCACTGATCTGCCCAACACAGGAGACATTGCCAAATTTGTTAATGTTTTCAACTTCAGCTGCCTGTGTTTCCAGGTGATTTTTAGCTCCTTCTCCCTGTGTTGTCCAGGGTGCTGTTCCCAACCTGGATAAATGAGCTGCCCGTTTTCCTTGTGCAAAGGTGTTGCCATAATTTTGGGTGTGTGATGGTCACACAGACCATTCCTTCATGCCATGTCCACCTTCTGCCTCACCTGACAGCCTCCCAAAAGTGACTCTTCTCATGGGAAGGTCTTTGCTTCTCTTCCTTTCATTCCTCCCACCATAACATCTTCCTGAAGGGTCAGGAGACATAGAGGTTGTGGTGTTGACATGTTGACAAAAGCAAGGAAAGCTGCAAATGCAAACCAAAAGTGCTTGCCATGCTGGTGACACTGCTTAAGGGACACTTAAATATAAAGAAGGGAGTTCCCAGCAGATGATGTGTCTGTGTGTTCAGAGTATTAACTTTTAGCTTAATCATGGAGATTAGAGGAGGGGAGAAACTCCCTCCACTGATACCAAATGAGGAATTTGGCTTAAAGGTGCTTTTAAATAGTAAAATATCTCTCCTGAACACCTGCCTGGGGCACTTTCACTCAGACAGACAGACAGACAGACAGCTCCATCTCTCACTAACAGCAGGAGGAGGTGATAATTTACTCTGCTGAGAAGCTGGTGGAGGTGTGACCCTGAGCAGGAGCTGTCACTCATGAGGTCAAAGCCACCACCACGCCAGCAGGGCACTGATGGCAGCATCTTGGAGGGCAGTGGCCACAGTGGGAATGCCATGGCTTCAGTGGCACCGAGGTTCTACAGGTGCCAAGTGTTTAATTGGAATTTGCACCCCTGAAGTCCCTGAATTTGACCAAATAGGGTAAATTTTCCAATGCAGAAAAGCTCTCAGCGGTGTGACCAGGGACACTGCCCAGCTGGCCGTGCCAGAGCAGCTGCCTCTTCATTAACTCTGGTTTCTGTTTCCTCTTTAATTGGTGCTCAGAGCCAGCACTGTCATGGATCTGCAATGCTGCTCTGCCCAAGGCCAGCTCTTGATCAGATTTTCCACATCTCGTCCCGACTTTGGTCACATTCCCTCACTCCTTCCACATTCCGACTCGGCTCCATGTCTTGGACACAGGCACAGCTACAGGAGATAATTCCCTGCTGAGTAATATCTCCTCTGATTTGAATTGCTGTCAGTGGCAAAACACCATCTTTTGGAAGCGAAAGAAAGGACCTGCTGAATTAGAGGTATTTCTCCATCCATTTGCAAGATTTCATGGAGTTAATTTGAATGCATGGCTCCCGTGGCTACCATGACAAAATCAGAGCCTTAGAGATGGCCAAGGAATTCCCATTTGTAGGGATTTTTGATCCCCTGAGGCACGCTCAGCTTCTGCTAAACACTCAAGCCACGTAAAGGGTTTAGATAGCAGTTCCCTCCTCCTCCAACACCATCAGGCTCACAAACTATTTTTCATTTATTTCAAAGTGTTTTCCTACTGTTTTCCCAAAATAACATGGCAGCACACAATGTCTGGGGCTCACTACTCAGCATCCTACATTTTCTTTTTAATTTTCTTTTTCTTCTTCTTTCTTTGGTGACTTTGCTCATGGACTGGTGCACGATGTTTGCTTGAAGGCAAAAGGGATTTTTCATTCTGAAAACTGAGCCTCTTGGGTGAAAGGCCCTGTTGTTTGATTTTTGTGGTGCTGGAGTAATTGGCCAAAGCACTTGCAGCAGCTCGAGGTTGCTGTGTTGAAAGCAGCATCACGACTTATGTCCATGCCAGGAAGGGCTGCCTAAACTGTGTGATGGGGTGGGAAATGCCAAATCAGGGAGTCACAGCACTCCAGAATGGTTTGGGTTGGAAGGACCTTAAAAATCATCCAGTTCCACCCCCTGACATGGACAGGGACACCTTCTACTATCCCAGGTTGCTCCAAGCCCTGTCCCAGCTGGCCTGGAACACTTTCAGGGATGGGGCAATCACTTTGTTTCACATTTCCCTCAAAGTGCAGGAAAATCAAACTTTTGGCCCATATTCTGATCTATCCACCCTTTTCTCCACTCTTTCTTCTCTAGGCTTTACACAGCAGATTTAAGCCCTGAATGAAGGAGGCTGTGCAAGACTGTGCAAGGCTTTCATCTCCTTTGGGATCTTCGATCCACTTTGCCTTTCCAACAAAGCACCACCTTCATTTTGGCACTGGAGAAGAGGCCACAAGACCATTCTATACAGACAGGGCCCTGTACCACCCCCGAGCCACCTTTGGGCACCTGCCTGAAAGACTAAGCACGATATTTGCCTATGGAATGACAGGGAAAGAGAGGAATTGCTTGTTTTTACTCTAGGGAGGGTCTGGACCCACTTGGACCTGAATTCCTTCCAGGTGCACATCCCTATGGCATTCCTGCTACTCTCCCTACACTTCCTGCCTGGGTCTTGGATGGTGCCAACCCTCTCCAAAGCTACTGATAAGGATGACCAGGAGTGACTTGCAGTGATGCCTTAAGTTTCAGCTTTCATGTTTTTCAGATTCTGTGCTGTTTAGAGCTGTAGTTCTGAGCCTCATATTAAGTGTCACTCAGCTCCCTTCACAGGGTAGGGAGACAAAACAAACCCTTTTCCTGCTGAAGACCAAGGACAACTTTCAGGCCCAAAGCACAAACAGTGGTGGACTGAAGGGAGGAACAAGAAGGATGAGACCTCACAACCTGAAGCTGTAATTGGACAAGTAAACCCCAATATGCAAATATTCCAAAACTTATAAAAATGTAAGACTTCATGACCAGTCAGCCATTTTGTGACCATTTTGGGTCCACCTTGGGTGCAGCCCTGGTCAGGCCCTGTCCTGCCCAAGGTGCATCCTATTCCAGATTCCTTCCAATCTGGAATAAGGCCAGATTGGAAGAGGCCTTCCAATAAATACCTACTTTATTCTCTAGCTCTGTCCAGTCTCTGTTTCAGGTCAGCCTTCCCAAGGCATCAGCAGTGGGGGTGGAAAGGTTTGAACACCCCCCATTCCCTGTCCCCTCAGCAATCCATCCCTCCTGCAGGACCCTCCTGGCTATCAGGAGCGGCGTGGAAATTCTGCTAATCCCATGCAGCCGTGGAGAGCTTTTCTCCCATTTGCTGGATGTACGAAATCCATATGTCATCAATCTCTTTCTGGTGGCTGGAGCCTGCTCATGAAGCTTAAATCTCTGGCATGTGGCTGGGAGCACGAGGGCCAAGTCCTGGCAGCTGCCAGCGCAAGCTTCTGCCTCCCACTTCTCCTGCTGCCCTCGTCTCCCTCCCCTGGCAGCCAGCACCCCCTGCAGTGACTCTTGGATCCATTTTAGGGCAACCAAAGGGTTCCTGTGTAAAGCTGGTGGTGGAGCAGCCCAGATGTGCTGTTGGAGCAAGGAGGAGGCAGAGCTGGGCAGCTGGCTGAGTGCTTTTCCCCTGGGAGGGCATCACCAGTGCTCCAAAATCTTCTTCCCAAACCACCTGCCAGCCCTCAAGCTGCCAAAAAAGCAATAAATGAAGTGCAGCAGGGTCAGCTGCCTGGCCTCCACCAGCACTGGGGAGCTGAGGCTGCTTTAAAATGACGGCATTGCCAAATTTGGGGGCAAAAAATCAGCCCTTTTGTCGATACTGTCTTTGCTTCAGTGCCTGGCTTGGGCTTTCCAAATTCCTCTCCAGAGGCTGGGCAAAGGAAATGGGCAAAGAGGGTTGGTCTGGGAAAAAACCCAGCCCTCCACAGTGGGAATGTGTGGCTGAGGAGGTCATGCAGTTGTCAGGGAGGAGGTGACAGAGGTTGGGCACCCTGGAGAGGTGGCAGACCCGCTGGTGGGGACCAGGGTGCCAGGGATGCTGCCCCACCACAGCCAAGCTGCCCCTGAGCCCCGGCACTGGCCAGGCATGGAGCAGATGTGAGAGGATGGGGAATGCTGCCACAGAGAGGTGCACGAGAACAGGGAATGAAGCCCAGGAACAGCACAGGGATGGGATGAGGGGAGAATTCACATGGGGTCAGGGCCCTTCTCCCTTTATCTTTGGGAGATTTGGGCAGCTTACTTTATTTTAGTCCCTTGCAATACATTTATATAAAGCTGCTTTGGGCTGAGTGCTTCTTAGTGCTGGTCTCTGCTCTATTTAAACATAAATGTTTTAAAGTGCACAGCTAGGTTTTTAACGGGGAAAAAATTGCATGTGAATTACATTTATTTCTTGTTTACCCATACGGCTCCAGCCGACACTTATCGACAGATTAACTTTCACTAAACTTTCTGTGTAATATGTTTTAAAAACCCATTTCAAGTACAGATTCTATTAGTTCCTGACCTTATGTTTTAAGAGGAAGAAAGTGGCTTTACACCACATGAAATGTGTTAATGCATGGATAGAAGTCCTCTTATCCTCCTGCTTACATTAGGTCCAATCAGGAGAATGGATTACGTTTTTAATAATCTGACATTAGTATTAAAAGTAATATTTAAGGCATTAGGATCCATAACTGGTGCAGTGTGTTCAGAGCTTTCTCTTTGTGTGTGTGCACACACGGCTGGGCTAAAACATATGTTTATGAAACAATGCATTAGCCCAAAACCTCCCCAAATATATGGGGATAAATTGGGGCAGCAGATTACTGCTGACATCACTTTTTCAATTAGAGGCGGAGGGAAGATTTGATGGCCATTTTAAAACTGATTATGGAGGGCAGGGATTAGAGGCTGTTAGGAGCAGGAGGTCTTGCTCTCCTCTCGGCCTTGGCCTCCTGGAGCTCTGTGGACTTCAGGAATGGGTGCTGCTTTATGGGGTGGAATAAGGCCAGAGGCACTGGTGGCACTGGTTTTATGTACAGGTCATTTGTATGTGAGGCTGGACCTCTCTGCCTGTCTTAGTCCCTTGGAAACATTGCATGGGACAGGGGAAGAAATTTATGGGGAATTTATGGGAATTGCATGGACAGGGGAAGAGTGTTTATGCCTAGAGTAAATGTTTTAAGGAAAAGGCAAGTCTTCCCCACTAGGAATTGGGATATCCTGGTGGGTAAACACTGAACCCTGCTAGACTGGATCCCTTGTCTTTACTCATGGTTTGAGGGATATTTAAGTCATCTCAAGCCCCGATATCCCCTGCATCCCCTGGAAAAGGCAAAGGGCAGCTGGAAAAGAAACAAGAAACACCAAGAGGAGAAAATGGTGTGTGTGGCCATCACCATGCAGAGGAGTGGACTAAGATCTGCCATCCCAGCCAGACTTCTGCAGTGTTTAATTCCCTCCACTCAGAACCTCACTTCTAGGTGTAGTTTGTCCAATTGCAGCTTTTAGCACTTCAGCTTTGTCTGCTCAATTAATCATCCTTCCAGAGTCGGAAATCTTCTCCTCATGGGGCACTCAAAGCCCACGGCCACGTTACTGCCCACCCTCCTCTCTGCTAAGCTGTAGATTGCTCAATGGAATTACAGAGGGGTTTTTTGCACCCCTACTGGTGTTCACAGCAAATTTGAGACCTGGCCTATGTTTTTACAATCCTCCTTGGGAAGCCTAACCTGAGCCTAATGCTCCCATCAGTGCTGGACACAGACATAACTCCACGACTGCTATTTCCTGTTGGCAAGGATTTGAGCTCAAAATGCTTCAGCTTTCATTCCTCAGCTGCTGGGAGAGCATTCTCCTTTATTTTCACACACACACACACCCCTTTCTCTCTCACACCTCTTGGACAGCAGGAATTGCAGGGAGCCTTGGGCTCTTCCCCCTCCGACAGCAAACGAGGCTTTATCTCCCCAGCATATGTGCAGTAACTGTTGTTTGGTGGCAGAAGGGAAATCCACAAGCTATCCAGCCACTGCACCTGCCTGCTTGGACCAAATTCCCCTATTCCTGTTTGTTCACTGGAGTTAAGCAGGTCCTGGGCTGGGAGACCAGCTGGGAAATCCAGTGATTACAGGCACAAACAAATGAGCGAGGGGCGGGGATGGGCAGCCGCTCCTGTTTGACCACCACCGAGGGAATTTGGCAACTCACCATCCTGACTCTTTAGTTTAATTCCAATCGGGGCAGAACTCGAGCGAGCCAAAGGAGGTGGGAGACAGGATATCCCCCACCCTCCAATCTGGACTGGTGACACGTTTTGACTGGGGGAACACAGTGGTTTGAGGCGGCCACCCTGGGGGCTGCAGACTGTCCTGCCTTCCCCCTGCTCTGCCACGGCCTTCTCTAGCTCTGAGGGGGTGTCTGAGCACAGCCTCTTCGTCTCCAGCTTCCAGACACAACAGCTGTTTCAGGGGGCCCTCCTGGCAGCCTCTCACAAGGTGTGGTTTTGGCCAGCACAGGGGTAAGAAGTGCCAGGTGAAAGGATGGGTTATGCAGAGCTCGTGGTGTTTAAGCTGAAAACTTCCTTCCCCAAAAGTGCTGCAGAGCTGGGTCATTTCTGGGTATGTCACTATTCATACCTAGTCACTGATTGGTATGCTATAACTTTCTTGGAAAAAAAATCACTTCCTTGCAAAACCAGCACAGTAAGAGATGAGACCCCACAGATATCTCCATGCTTGGCTCCACCAGGGAATAACAGAAGCAACTCCTTGAGCTCAGCACCCAATGGATTTCATCCATGTGTAGAGAAATCAAATTAATTTTAAAGGTTTTTCTTCATTTTCGTGGTGTTCTTTCCAGCTGGTCAGCTACAGTGGACAAAAAACCAGCCCAGATAAACTCATATTTGTGAATACCAGTGGATATTATTCTGCAAAAGCTTTGTTTGGGAAAGTCAAGTGGGGTTGAAAACAAGCGAAAAAAATCCACAAGGTTCCTAAAAAACAGGGAAAAAGGCTGCAATTGCCAACCCTATTGCAGAAGAATTATCTGTGCTGATTAAACTGTCCCTCATTAGCTCACCAGGCTTATCAAGGCCCCAACCCTCCAGGCCTTTGACCCCAGCAGGGAATGATAGCACAGAACATTTGGACCACCTTGGGCCACCATGCACCCGTTTTGCCTTTTTTTTCCCTGCTAATATAATCTGTAAATATATGCACAGCTGACCCTGCTGGAGAGTCCCCTGTCCCCTGCAAGAGCCTTCAGCTCCCCTGCGCTTCCTTTTCGCAGTGTAAGTTCAGGCAGATTTGTGGAAAGCAGGAGATTTTGTTTGCGCCTAAATCTTTTTGTAGGATTTTCCTGAAAGGCCTTAATGCCATGGAAAAACATCAAGAGGCGAATTCTGCTCTGGGTTACACCAAAAGGGGAGTAAATCAGCTGAAGGCAGTGAGGGAAGCTGGATTTATCCCAGCGGAGGCAGAAGCAGAGCTCAGCCCCTTGCACTTTGTTATTTTCTGCACCAGCAGTTCTGGCCTTTGAAAAATGAGATGCATTTTTCTCATTGTGGCTTGAGAGGAGCCTGCAAATCCCAGATGACAGAAAGCAGAGGAGGAGAAGTCTGGGGCTTCTAAATTAGAAGCTGTGGTGACTTCAGGTACTGTCCTATAGAAGCTGCCCTTGGCTTTATGTTAAATGTTGTTTTCTTATGATTGTCAGGATTTGGTGTTAAAAAGATGATCAGGGAAGGCTCATTTTTACCTCAAATCCATGATTGGGCAGTACCAGAATTGGAAGACTTGTCTCTTTATAGGATGGGATTTGGAACAACTTGGTCTACTGGCATGTCCCTGCCCATGGCAGGGGGTGGAATGAGATGGGCTTTAAGGTCTCTTCCAACCCAAACCATTCCATGAAGATTTTGGGGTCCTTCCCACAACATCTCCCACAAGGCAACAGATTTGGGCATGGACTTCTCCTGGAATGCTCTGGCCACACGGGTGCTGAGCAACTGGTGATGTGAATAGGCAAGCCAGGTCTGGGAATACGCCAGGATTTAATCTGGATTTAATGTAATCCATTTAATCTGTTTCCTTGCCTGGCCTTCCACAGGAAATGGAGATGGAGCCAAAGTATCCTGATTCTGGTTTTGTGCTTCCTGACCTCTAAGGAGAACAAATGCAGGACCTGTGCAGACCTTGAAACAAGGGGATGGAGCATGTTCAGGAGATTTGCCTGGATGTGTGGAGGGTAAAATTCCACCTGAGCTCTGGGGATGCTGCTGAGCTGGGACATGCTCCTGTTGGCCACCAGCATGCTGAAGGAAACGTGCCTGAAGTTTGGCTTGTTTTCTGAAGCTACGGAGAATCCTACTGTCCCAGCCTGGATTTTTTGTGAGGTTTATGCTTAAGTGGTTCAGCCATTACTGTGAGTGTAAGAGAAGAATATTGTGTTCTGCTCCTGCGTAATAAAAACACCAGCTCTGGGACTGTCACCCCCTTGGACAGGAACTAAGTGGGCTGAGCTAGAGATCAGCCTGGGAAAAGCAAACCAGCCCACTCAGCCCAACTCAAAATCCCATCCATGGGTTCACCTCCCGACTCTCTCCCCTCCAAAACTTGGATTTATTACATTAGAGCTCTCCAGGTAATGTGGACTATCCACCAAATGGCACATCCTGCATGCTGGCACACCTCTGATAGAGGTTAGAGGACCATCAGCAGGGCTGCTTGGATACAGGGAAATGGGAATCATGGAATCCCAGAATGGTTTGGGTTGGAAGGGAGCTTAAAGCTCACCTCATTCCACCCCCTGCCATGGGCAAGGACACCTTCCACTATCCCAGGTTGCTCCAAGCCCTGTCCAGGCTGGCCTTGGACACTTCCAGGGATGGAGCAAGTCCACCATTTCTCCTCTGTTCCAACACTACCTGCTGCTCAGCATCTCCACGAGGTCATTTTGGCCACTTATCAACACACCACAGTCCTTGTCTGTAACCACATCTATGCAGAACAGGGGGAGCAGAAAAAGTTCCTATCACAATCTTACCAGGATGAGATTAATACAAAAACCCTGTGGGACAACACAGGCTTTGGAATTAACTCTGGAGCTCCATCAATTTCCAGCTGGAATAAAAAACAACCTGGTGTAACTTGACCATGAGAAGCAGCACCAAGGATTTGTTCAATGGAGGAACACAACAAAGATATGGTGGGGCCAGGTAGGAAAACACAGGTTACACAGAAAACACAGGTACAGAGAGCAATTTTTGGAGCAATTTTACTTGACATCCTTTGTGCAAATTCCCTGAGCATGACCCTCAGCTGACAAAATTCTGATAGAAGCTTAAAGAAATGGGAATGAAACAGAGAGGACTGATGGAATGTAAAAAATTCTTAGCTAAATGAGGTCCTTGATGAGTTTTACTGGACCTGTGAGCACAGGTGAAGAAATTATTTAAACCCTGGAGGTCCCTGAACTGCTGGTACAGGTTTTCAGCCACGTGGTGTGTGTGGGTGTTTCTTGGGCCAGGCTGTGAGTTTGGCCACCAGGGTATGGGCTAGAAATTCATGTCCTACACCTGTAACTAAAAGAAGGATGAAAAGTTGTAAATTAGTAAAAAAATGTTCCTTTTCCCAAACACTTACCAGGGAGTAATGGAGCATCCCAGGGATGAAGGGAACAAGGCCCTTAAGTGATGTAGCAGCCAGAGAAGATGGTCTGGGAGGTGATGGTGGAGTCACTGTGCAGATCAGACACCAGACCTGGGTCTGCCAATAAGGCATGGGGATAAATAAATCATATTAGCTCAAGGAAATAAATGTGTGAAAACATAGAGATGACTGTCAGAGTTCTGGGAAAACCAGCTGAGACAAATGGGATCCATGACTGCTCAGTGTGATAGAAAATCAGCTGGGAGGCCACTGAGACCAGTGGAGGAAGAGACTGGACTCTTCTACAAGTCAATAAAGCCTTTCTGACAAAGATGCAAAACTGTGGGAAACAAGAAACGGGGAAATTAAAATTAAAAACTGAAACAAGAAATGTGGGGAAATCAGTCCATTTTTCCATGTTTGGGGAATAAAATGAAGCTGAGCTTTGAAACAAAGAACAAGCTGTCCTGACAGCAGTGGAACCAAGTCTGTTTTCCTATGCAACTGAGCCTCTGTCTTCTCCCAGACCTCTCACTTGGGAGATCTTTACCTTTCTTTTGAATTTCGAGTGGTTCACAAGGCACTGAGGGTTTCCTGGTGGATGTGCAGTGTGTGAATCTGGGTCCCTTGGATGTCCAGGGAGAACACAAGGAACCAGCACACAGGTTCCCCATATGCTTTGGGTGACCAGCCACTACCAAGCAGGACCTTGATGGCTGGATGTCCCTTGAAAATGTGCTTTTGTAGGATGGGGCAGAGACAACCCCATGTCCAGGAACAACAGGATGCTCCCTGGATGGCGTATGCTTTTTATTCCACTTTATTCCTCTTGGAAACTCCCTCTGCATCGTGTCCACTGCAGCTATATTGCTATAACTGGGATATGGGACCCTGGTCTTGCCCCCCTCAACAAGCAAGTCATGAAAAAGCAGCTTATTCAAGCAACTTAAGAACAAATAAAAGCAGCATAACCTCCTTTCTCGTGCTTTGCGGGCAGCCATACATCGTCAGTGGAAATTCTGCCAAACTTCTTGTTTTAAATGTAGGAGCCGTGCTTATTTGTATTGTTGGTGGTCCCCACGAGGACCTGCTCTCCTTGCACGGGGATATTGTTGAGAATGAAGCCCAGGCTGGCTACTTTGCCATTAGAATTCCGTGCCAGCCCAGCGCTGACTATATTGAAGCTTTGCTAAATGTGTGTACGTGTAAGTTCATTAAATGGGTGCTGACTGTTGTTACATGAGTACAGCAGTTGAGTGCTTTCTGTATTAACCTTATCACCTGATGGGCAAAAGAAAAGGTTTAACTAAAGCTTAGGACTAATTGAACGGTATTTCAGTATTTTCTTATGTAAAACTGGTTCTGGTCTATTGTTTTTATTTATTTGCAATAACTGTGCTCATTCAAGTTTGTAATGACACTGCCATGGGTGAATAGAACTTGCTTTAAGTATTATTCTCCCTTTTCCTATCTCCTGCCTCCTCTAAACTGTGTCTCTCAGGAGAAAATCTGCAACAGAGCCTGGTAAAAAGACAACTTTCTAAGCACACAGTCATTTTGGGGAGATGCGTTCCCAAGGTGTGTTTTCAAAATTACTTTTAACAGTTCCTGTTTATTTTCTCTGCCTGCCTTGGGTATTTCCTGTCGGGCTGAGCACCGAGCGTGGAGCTGGAGGAGATAGGAGAGGAAAAAGCCTCTCGAAGAAAGGTGGGAGGTGTCTTATCATCAAGACACTGCACAAACCAGAGCACTTTCTTTGCTCGGTTGCCACTAGAGTATGCTCTCGTGCTACAAGTTCCAGGGATTATTTTAGAAATAAATCACTCTGCGTAGCACGAGGCCGTCTTTCAAATGCTTTCCACTTGCCCCAGCGGTTTGGTTTTTTTCTAAGTAATTCTTTTTTCTTTCTTTCTTTTTTTTTTTTTTTTAATTGCTGTTGAGCAAATACTCAAAGCTTTGAGAAAGCCTGGAGGGTCACTCTGTGGTGAGGTGAATCTAACTTGAGTTTGGACAACTCCTAGCTTCCAGACCGTGGGTGAAAATGGCCAAAAAATATCTTACCTGTCTGTAAAAAACAACAAAAAAAGGAGGTTTGCACATCCTTCCTGTCTTGATTGGACCCCTGGGTCAGAGCTGATGAAGAAAGGGGAGGCAAATCTCACGAATTAATAGATTTCTGCTTACAGAAGAAACATGTAAATTCCCCTTTTCAACATAAAGTGTGCCTGTAATCCCAGCCTTTGAAATGGTGGTAGTTATTCAGTAAGATAAAGGCTGCTGTGAGCCTGCCCTACCACATTACAGCAAAGTACTTTGTCACTGGCACCCTAAAAGTTCCAGTTTCTGCATGACAAAGATATAAAACAACTTGCAGGACAATTAAAGAACAGTTTGTCCTCACCCTATTATTACCAGCCTTTCTTCCACGTTTCGATATTTGCCCGTAAATTGCTACCTCCCCCATCAATATAATTGTAATCAGCCACGGTTAACATTTGTCTTTGGACGCCTTTTCCAAGGGAAACACAAAGAAGGAAAAATACGGCAAAGAAAAAAGCCACGCTCCGGATAAAGAGCCTCGCCACCAGCCTGCTTTCACACACAGGCTGCGCACTTTGCTGCTAAAATTACATTTTAGGAGCCCCAACGGGTGCAGGAACAATGACCCCACTCATTTCCATAGTGACAATGGCTGGCGGAGGATTGGAACATGTCTTTTTCCTCTCCCCGATGGTCCTCAGCCAACAAGGGCAGGAACCTGCCAAGGAGTTGAGTCTGTGGAAGCTCTTGGAGCTGGGAGGTTCTCGGCACTGGTGAGGTCACACTTCAAGTGCTGTGTCCAGTTCTGGCCCCTCAGTTTAGGAAGGACATTGAGTGCTGTGTCCAGTTCTGGCCCCTCAGTTTAGGATGGACATTGAGTGCTGTGTCCAGTTCTGGCCCCTCAGTTTAGGAAGGACATTGAGTGCTGTGTCCAGTTCTGGCCCCTCAGTTTAGGAAGGACATTG
Source organism: Sterrhoptilus dennistouni (assembly GCA_013397095.1). NCBI lineage: Eukaryota > Metazoa > Chordata > Aves > Passeriformes > Zosteropidae > Sterrhoptilus > Sterrhoptilus dennistouni. The sequence goes on from VWZU01001263.1 coordinate 34,260, forward strand.
AGACCCTTGAGCACATCCAGAGGCTGGTGAGGGGCTGGGAACACGAACCCTATGAGGAATGACTGAGGGAGCTGGGGGTGTTCAGCCTGAAGGAAAGGAGACTCAGGGGTGAACTTGTCACTCTCTGCAACTCCCTGAAAGGTGGCTGTGCTCAGGTGGGGTTGGTCTCTTTCTCCAGGCAGCAACTGACAGAAGGAGAGGACACAGTCTCAAGCTGTGCCAAGGGAAATACAGGCTGGACGTCAGGAAAAAGTTTTTTACAGAAAGGGTAATAAAGTATTGGAATGGTCTGCCTGGGGAGGTGGTGGATTCACCATCTCTGGATGTGTTTAAGAAAAGACTGGATGTGGCACTCAGTGCCATGGTTTAGTTGAGGTTAGGGTTGGGTTGGACTTGATCCTGGAGGTCTCTTCCAACCAAATGATTCTGATTCTTTGGGATGGGAGGCAGCCACTGGGCCCAGCCATTCTCCAGATGATGCTCACAACCCTCAAACACCAGCTCCTCCAAGCAGCCCCAGTGGCTTCTGAGTGGATCAAAACTTCAGCTTTTCTGTACAGCCCGGCTGAGTGCATAGAGCTCCCCTAAACTCATAAAATCACAGATGGCTTGGCTTGGAAGGGAATTCAAAGCCCATCTCATTCCACCCCCTGCCATGGGCAGGGACACCTTGTACTATTCCATGTTGCTCCAAGCTCTGTTCAACGTGGCCTAAAAGACTTGCAGGAATGGGGAAAGCCACAGCTTCTCTGAGGGCCTCACCACCCTCACAGGGAAGAATTTCTTCCCGATATCCCATCTAAAACTACCCTCTTTTAGTTTGAAGCCATTCCCTCCTGTCTTATCACTCCATGCTCTTATGGAAAGTCCCTCTCCAGCCCCCTTGGAGCTCCTTCAGGTACTGGAAGGCCACAGTCAGGTCACCCCAAATCCTCCTTTTTTCCAGGCTCAACAACCCCAGCTCTCCCAGCCTTTCCTCCCAGCAGAGGGGCTCCATCCCTCAGATCATCTTGGTGGCTTCCTCTGGACTTGCTCCAGCAGGTCGATGTCCCTCCTGTGCTGGAGACCCCGGAATTCCCTTAAAGCCTTCTTTGGTTTCATCTCTCAGGCGTTTTGTGCTGCTGTTTGAGCCGGGGCCCTTCTGCAGGCCCCAGAACACGGCGTGTGTTTCCTCACTTGTGTCAGCCCTTAATCCCGCTCTTTTTTTTTTTCCCCTTAATAAATGCAAACCTAATTTTCTAACGTCTCCACTTAGATCTAATCCATAAGGCTGTTTATTATCCTTGTTACCCTCTTCTATACCTTTTTCATTTGTATTCAAAAGCCTCTCTTTAATCTGTCTCAATTCTCCAGGTATGGCCCCGCCGCTCTTTCCGTACAATCCCATAATGATTTCCACGGATGTGTTTTAGTCCTCTATCGATAGGTCTCGGGATGTTATTTGCCTTCCTTAACTGCTTCCCGCAGCGGGAATCGCTGCTTTTAATATTCCGTGCGCTGACACCTTCAATCTCTTCCTTCACCAGCATCTTGTGCCGCCCCATCCAGGGGTTAAATCTTTATTATTTGTGTGTGGGCACAAGCGGGGCTGGGGTGGAGGGGCTGCAGTTTGCACCCAGCACTGTCCGAGGAGGGGTTTGATGCGGCTGAGAGCGGCCAGAAGGGGCTGATCCTTAAAAAATCTATTTCTGAAGGGACGATTCAGGGAGCAAGGGAGACGCAGGACGCGCTCCGGGCCCCTCCTCCGAGGTGGTTTCGCCCGGTGTCCCCCCCGCGCGGGTTGGTCCGGCCTCACTTACCCTCCGCCTCTCCCTCTCCGGCTGTACCAACTGCTCTCAACGGGGGAGGATGGAAGAGAGCGGGAGGCCGCGCTGAATGGCCTCACCGTGTTTGCGCCTCTCTCTGTTCTCTATCCGAGAGTTGTAATGAGGGAAACCCCAGGAGGTGCTTTGGGGAGAGCGAGAAGGTGAGCGAGGAACAGTGCTGCTCCCCCCTGCCAGGCGGTGGATGGCACAGCCCGGCCGAACCCGG